>CM036758.1:40492112-40861929 GCA_020796225.1 Arion vulgaris
TTGCAAACATTGAGAAGACAGACTGAAAGCATAGGCACTGTTTTGGAACCCGCTGGGAAACAGCAGTAGTGGAATGTCTAGAAATACCAGGAGAAGAGCGCTGGAGACTGATATTAAAAAAGGATAGGTAAAACATGCAAAGAATTGGAAGGGATGGCAAGCGACAGGAAGAGCTGGAAGAAGTTTGTTGAAGACCTGTGCTTGATTGGGAGTTGAAAGGTGAAGAAGAAATGCATTTTTACCCTTTAATAACAAATACTGTTTACCCTGTAATGATAAATAAGGACTATCCTAAATGACAAATATAATGGCAAACAATACACGTACTGAAGGAACTCACAAACCCTGGAAGGATAGACATCTAAATGAAGGTTATACTTAATGTCAAACCACTGCTGTCTTGCAGTTTCCATAGAACAAAAGGTAACAAAGCCCCAAATAAAAATGTGGGCAAGCATAGATCCTAAGGTTGGAATGACATTTAGCTGAAGTTGATTACACATGAAACTGACCAAAGTACTGCTGTGCCCTGCAGTCAAGGAGTCACAAAACTGAACAATAAACAATCATTAATCATCTTCTTTTCCTTTGCTCTTTACGACCAATTTTAATCACTCTTTTTTCTTTCGTCCGCTTTCAACTCAGACGAAGTTTCATCTCTGAAACTGATTTTGCGTGAAAATCCGTTTTCCAATTTCTTACAATGGCAGCAGCGTGCACATTGTAAATTACTTTACACTGGCAGCCGTGTGCTCAATGTACTCGTAATTAGTATTCCTCGCCATACAGGCAGATTTTCTCAGACTTCAGAGGTACTCACGTTATCGCCCTGAGTAAGACCAGGGGACTCGAACAAATGCCGGACAGTAGGTTCGAACCCGAGCTATGAGGCGTCTCACAGCTAGCAGGCCGAGCTACTATCAATTACTCTAGGCAGTCCCCCACTCTTTGTGATATGTTTGATCTTTGCCAAGAACGATCATACGTTGTACATTTGTTTGGTAGGCTCCTAAACGCATAGACTTCTACGCGTTTAGGACACATGCATCCGATTTCAGCCAAACCTCCTTTGTCGCTCTTACGACCTTCGTGGTAGGCAACAGTAGTCTATTCTTTACACCCCAAATTTGGGCCCTGGTAACCACTGGGCGATCATTAATGATATATTTATAATAAAATTGAAAATCGTGGCATATCCTTTACAGGACTTAGCCATCAACCACAGTAAATGAGTCATCGATTTTCTAGGCACCACTTACACATTTAGTAGTTTGCCATTGCTTTCTGAATGGTGAGGTTTATTTTTAACCACTTTTCTACGAGAACGAATTTGCTTCCAAACTGCCCATAGCGGAGTTTGAACCAGGTATGCTTGGGTTGTGATCAAACTCACTACCGTTTAAGCTACAGACGTCAACATACTTATAAAATTAAAAAGTAAATACAAACTAACGTATGAGATGTAGGGGGTATATTACAAGATGGCCAGTATTTCTGACCACCAGGAGAGTCCTTCCACAGTGGATGCTTTCTGTTGCCTTTTTGATCTTTGTATGTACATGCTCTCACAATATCATCAGGTGCTAGGGTGCTGAAAGTAAAGGAATCAAAACACCAATGTACAAGTCAGATACTAAATCTGACTAAATTTGAGTCACTGAGAAAACATGTATGGATAAAAGTCTGGCAATATGCAGACAATTGCTTTAGTTACTATCATGATCTCCATAGTTTCATGATCTCCATAGTCAGACTACTTGTAGTCATGGTACAACTTCAATTATCTTCTTCTTCTTCTTTGCGTTCGTTCTCTAAGACCAATTTTAATCACTCTTTGTGATATGTTTGATCTTTGCCAAGAACGTGTATACGTTGCACATTGTTTCGGTAGGCTCCTGAACACATAGACTTCTACACGTTTAGGATAAGTGCATCCGATTTCAGCCAAACCTCCTTAGTCGCCTCTTCGACATGCGTGGCAGGTAACAGTGGCTCTATTCTTTACACTCCAAATTTGGGCCAGGGTAACCACTCGGGCATCAGAAATCAATGCCCAAATTTCTGCTCTAGGAACCTTGGGTTATTTGTTTGCATTTTTTTAATCAAATCTAATACAGACTGAAAATGATATACTCATTGTTTTGATTTCTGTTGATAAATTTGTATCTAGTCTTCACCTGGTTCAATGACAATGACCACAATGTCTTCAAATTAAAATGAACACACCGGTTGAAATATTTTATACTGAAACTATTTATAATTATTGTTGAATACAGTTCTAGGGAATGCTAACCCGAAACAAATGCTTGCAAAAAACGGATGCACCAGGCCGTAAGGCGCATAACATGGTGCAACGACCCTCATAATGAGGAATGGGATAACATATTCTATGGTCGTCAATCTGCCTCAGAGATTTATCCACGCAGTAAGAATGTCAGACCTGCCATCTTGAGGGTGGCCAAAACTTACTGCGGGAAGAGGTTGGCACAAACTGGGAAGCAGAAATCATAGGAATTATATCCTACAGAACTGCCCCCAGTATGCAGACATAGAAGAAAGAGGTGGCCCACTTACACTAGCGTCCAAGACAAACTGTATGGCATGGCTGATAATCTGAGGCAGATGACTGCTTTTGTTAAAAAATCCGAAATCCCAATCTAGTGAGAATGCAGAAGAAGAAGAATGCAGAAGAATACAGTTCTCGGCCTGACCTATCCACGATTTTTCTCTTTTTAACCTTTTCCAGTTTCTCTCCTTATTTTCATGTGCAGTGGATATTTTGTGTTGCATTGACCTGGCGGTAGTTTTCCTGTGCACGGTACATCCTACAGCAAAGGGCGATCCTTGCTGAGTTGTTCTGTCTAGTCTTGGCTGAAATTTAACCATACTATACTATGCTTTGTGGCAAGCCTAAGCAAGAAGGCAACCATAACGGTAACGCATCCAGCCTTATTATTTACTAAAATGACGTCATTGCACTCCGGGTAGACCCATAGGTGCTCAGTCTCCCCAACAGATATCGAAAAGTATGCATACTGATGGTTCCCGTGGCTCGCTGATAAACGCACTTCTCACTGAGTCACTGTCCCTCAGCATCCAGCTCTACTTGTACATCCTTATTAATCATAATTAATGTCCGCATGCCGCATACTAATACTAATACTGTTTCACAATTTATTATTTGTTGACTTATCTTAATCTTCATCTAACTCAAATTTTCAAAATCATACGTCAATAAGTCAATACGTCCTTAAAAACAAGTTGCGCAACCAGTCTAACTTAGTCACAAGTGACTAAATAAGTTAGCCTAAGACTAAGACACAAAAACTTCACTGACGGAGTGACGCTGCCCTTCACATTCCCCTCTTTCAGTTTATTCGACTGTAACTGACTTTACTTACTGCAAAACAAAAACTAATTTAGAAAAAATGATGCATACTATTTACAATGCAGATTTTAGACTTCAACAACTATTACTTACCAGGCAGTTCTGCCACACATTTCAAAACAAGCAGAGATAAAACTTAGTAAAACTAATAATTGTGTCCGTCCGTGGTAGAAAATGTCAACAATACTGTCAATACTTAACGCGCGTAAGTGTTATAAAAATGTGCATCGGAATCTTAACCGTACTTAACGTAGAAATTTATAATAATAATATTAGTATACATTGTATACATTCACTTTTGTTTCATAAATGACTATGTAAATATTGAAACATCACATAAATAATATATAAAAGATTTATATCAAATGCTACTATCATCTATCATAAGTTTTCTAGTCATCTTGGCGTTGAAGGAATAGATTATTTATAGTGAATTATATTATGAATAGTTGATTTCTCAGGTCTTCTGCTGCCTGGATGAACGTCTGCCGCGCATGCGCATTTTCCGATAACAAACTGCTATTGCCGTTATTCTTTGAGAGAATCGTCAATACACCATCATCTTGCAGTATATGTCTACGAGAAAAACATAGCAGAGAAGCAGTCTATAAACAGAAGGATATGATCCAGAAAGTGTGCTCATTTGATAAAGACGTAGTCAATGGAGAAAGGTAAATTGTTGTGATTATATGATGTGTCAGCTTCTGGTTTGTAATAAAATAATTCTGTACTTTCGACGACTCAACTCAGTCTCCACGAAGTCGTGCTCTAAATTTAGACTAAATTAGAGTTTTACTGACAACAGATATTCCAAAATAAAACATTTCCTTCAAAGATAGCCGATATAGTAAATCAACTCCAGTTTTACTTTCATTTCTTATATGGAACAGTTAATTGGTTTCAATTATTAGATGTCTAATAATTGTGGCTTTGAAAATCGAACCGAGCGCTCTCATTCTAATTGGCTGGTATCTGAAAAACAAGGATAGGTTAAAGTTAACAATTAATGATAAGTTAAGGCGGCAATTCGAAGGTAATGTAAAATAATATTCTTCTAGAGCACACTTGTATTAAGACCAGTTTTCATACCATAAGATATGTTGGTGAGTGTGGTGTTAGACGTGCATTTCTCTTTAATCAACGACACGTGATAGATTATTATCATTAAATGATAAGTAATTACTAAGGGTGTACTCCGATTCCTACGCACTCACTGACTCAGTTGTGAGTACTCATGACTCATAATGAGTTGCTTAATTCGGTACCCGGTACTCAACAGAGTAAGCTGTGCCTTTACTTCACCTTGTCCATTGTATTGATGCTTGGTCAGTCTGATTATGAGAGCCGGCGTTAGAAGTTATGGTTTTCTGAAAATCCAACTCTCCTTGGGAATTTGAAATTGTGATGAATTTTGCATATTATATAATTATAACTTTTTTGAATATCTATAATCTATGATACAGAATTATGAGTTCTTTCTGGATAGATCTATTTGTATTCTTATCTTGGACAGAGAAGAGAACAAATAGATCTATCCAGAAAGAACTCAAAATCAAAGAAAACTGGCTGATGCTACAAATAAGAAAGAGAAAATTGAGATATTTTGGACATATAAAAAGACATGAAGGGCTGGAGAAGACCATCATGGAAGGAGGCATACCGGCAAAGAGAAGAAGATGAAGACCACAGAGAAGATGGATTCAGGATGTAACTGATGGTTTGAACATGACCGCTGCAGAGGCAGGACATCTGGCCTATGAGAGAGAAATTCCAGAGGACTGTTGGGGTGGCAAAGTTCCGCTCAGGACAGGCTATTTGATGATGATGATGTTACAGAATTATGAGAATAGTCCTCTGTATGCTCAGAATCAGATATGACTAAAAAAGATGGGTTCTTAGGTTTAAAATATGTGGTGTCAGCAAATAACTAGAAGTGGAAAAAAGAAGATAAACAACAAAAATCAAATAAATATATAACATGTATACATTTAACACATACACAGTATGTTAAATGTATATATGTTAAATGTATATTTGATTTTTATAGTTTTATCATTTATTTTTACGTTTCACCATTGCTGCAGTTTCACTGCAGTCTTCCCCTATATTAATAATTGCAGTGTAGTAGTAGTTCATCTTTCAATTCCCAATGGAGCACAGGTCTGCACAAGGTGGGGGGTGTTTAATAGCTGCACACTGACCAATCATCATTTGTTAATGTGAGCTAGTTTTTAAATGCTTCCATTACCGGTGATTCAAACATTAACATTTGTTGTTCCATAACTAATGTTCCGCATTATTTACGTTACTTGTGTTTCAACCATGACTTATTATTTTTTGTGTTCCTCTGAACATGCAGCATGTAACCCTCAGCTACGCATACCACTGGTTGGGAACCAATGTTGTAGATAAATGGCAGTTCTGTTTGTCACAAGCTTAAGAATAGTACAAATGGTTTTATACTAAAAACCTTTTATAACTTGGTCGATTTGTCATAGAAAACTCTTACAGCTGGTGGGCTTTTTAAAAAAAGGTGTTAAAGCAGAAGAATTGACTTCATAGTACTGAGTTTTACCCCATATGGCTCGGTCCCTCTCCGCAGAAATGACACATCACCTGCCGAGAGTATTACACAAAGCATGAACTCTGTAGCTCTGGCAACAATCTTATGGGTCTCTGGAAAGATGCACTTGTGAACGGCATGTTCGATTTTAATCCCGACCTACGACTCGCATGGCAAGGGCTTAATCACTTAGCCACAGAGATCCCCAGATGGATTTATTATGGTGGACTTATTATATAAAACTCTTACAACTGGTATATTTGTCATGTAAGTCTTTTACAACTGATAAGTTTGTCAAAATGTTACAACTGGTAGATTTATCATTTAAAACTCTTACATCTTTTAGATTTGTTATTTAGAACTTATATAAAGGAGGGGGTCGTCTCTGCAGCGTAGAGGTTAGGTGCTCGCCTCTCGTGCCCAAGGTAACCGATTCGCTTCCACGTTGAGCCATCTGGATATTTTTCCAGAGATCCCTGATCTCAGTGTAGGTGAGATCAAGTTCCAAGTCCTATCGCATATGGACGATAAAATGTAGGTCCTGTGTTCAATTTGAGCATGTAAATGAGCCCCTGGCAGTTCAAAGTCGAGAAGAGCAGGCTGGAAAGCCGCTCCCCGAGCAAAATTCATTAGAAAAGATTAAATATAAAATTCCGACAATATTTCTTCACCTTTTTCAAAATTATATCGAAGACCTCGCGGTGCTACGGAGTTTGTGCACTGCAGCTGAGATCTTCCTGTGTAAGAAAGAGATCGGAACACACATGGTTAATCACCAAAGTGCAGTGATGATGGTCCAATCAATCATTAAATCTATATAAAACTTATAACTGGTAAATCTATCGTATAAAACTTGTACAACTTTTAGATTTGTTGTATAGAACTTGTAGCTGGTTGGTAACTCTACTATATAACACTTTGACAGCTGGTAGATTCATTATACAGTAGCCCTATAATAAGTAGCTAGTAAAATATGGCACATAAGAAAACCTGTTAAGTTGGTGTACAACTGTATTTGATATACTGTTCTGACTGCATGATTTACAAATAATACTTTTGTCAGCAGTGGTAATCAAATTAGATGATAGCAGAACATCCCCTACACACAGTCACACGATGAAGGAATATGACCAGGTATGCTTGATTTGTTCAGTGTTACTCTAATTAATGTTCTACATTTACGCTTACATAATAGCCACCATTGTCATCATCATGATTATCATCATCCTTAATTTCTCACTTATCTAGAAGCAACATATTAATGTTTGGGAACTAAGACATACTAAGTGTGGTAACAAAGCTCCATGGTCTGCAAACCAGTATTAGCCAAACCCTTACTCCACCTCCAAATGATGGCTCTGGTAACAGGTTACATCACTCAGTCTGATTAAGGGAGTGGGAATCAAATAGGGAATGCAAACCATGTCTAATAAATGCAGTTCTGAAGAATATATGTTCAGGTATCTTAGTCCTTCAGTAAACTGTGACACAGCATATCAAATGCATTACTAACAAAGAACAAAGGATTGTTTGATTATTAAAAAAACAGAAGGATAGTCATGAAATACATAAAATGAAAGTCATGAAATAAAGGAAAGTCGAAAGATTGACTTCATGGCGCTGGGTTTCCCATATGACTTGGTCCCTCTCCACAGAAATGATACATCGCTTGCCTAGAGTATTGCACAAAGCACAAGCTTCATTGCTCTGGCAACAATACTAAGGATCTCTGCAACAAAAATGCACTTATGAACGGTGCGGTCTAGGTTCAAACCCATGACCATCAGAACGCAAGACAAATGACGTGACAAATTAGAGCAGAGACCCCAAAAGTAGTAGAAATGAAAGTAAAGTAGAAAACCGTTCTATACAATTAGATATATTGGGAAATGTATTGTTAAGCCTGTATTTTGTCTTTGACCAACAGCATGCAGTTGGTGATGTCAACATTAAACTGACCACCTTTACTTCCAACTATTTCTCTGGTACCAAATTGAGGCTGGTTTGACTTGAGAGTCATTACAGTCAGAAAAAATCCCACTTGCCTTGTAGAGTTTGATTCTGGGATAGAAAAAATCAAACGGAGGATACAGCCCAGAGCACAACAACATAAATACACTAAACAGGAAAGCGCAGACCACAGTCTTCAGACTTAGAATGAAACATCACATGCACAGAATAAAGCTTGCTCAGACTGCACAGTGTGCATGTCAGACAGAAACACATACTCCAGAGCACATCTTGCAGTCATGTCCGCCATACATACACCAATGAAATGAAACATGGCCTTATGAATGAAGCTTACAGAGCAAGCTATGGGGAACTCTCGAGGAACTTCAACTGACATGCAGCTTCATAGATGCAACCCATCTCATGGTATACAAAACCAAACCCAAAGAAGAAGAATGGGACACTGCAGTCTCAGAGCACACCTCCATAGAATGGGACTCAGGGCTGTCTGCACATGTGGAACACCAAAGCAGTCCCAAAAGCACATCTTGCAAAATTGCCCTAACCCAAACAGTGTGAGAATAGAAATCTGGCGAGCAGAAACAACTCTTCAGAACAAACCATGGAGGACAAGGGAAGACCTCAAGTGCACCGTCCTGTTTATGACACATACCAGAGTAGTCATAAAGCAGACGTTGATCACAGCAGAAGAAAGAAGATCCTAGGATCATGCTACTACACGCCGAGTGGTTACCGGGCCCAAATTTGGGGTGTAAAGAATAGAACCACTGTTACCTGCCACGCATGTAGTAAGAGGCGACTAAGGAGGTTTGGCTGAAATCGGATGCACATGTCCTAAACGTGTAGAAGTCTATGCGTTTAGGGGCCATGCAACCAATGTGCAACGTATACACGTTCTTGGCAAAGATCAAAACATATCACAAAGAGTGATTAAAATTGGTCGTAAAAACGAACGCAAAGAAGAAGAAGAAGAGGAAGATGCTACTACAAAACAACTGAAAGAACATAAGATCTAAAGGTAAAGGACTGACTTCATTGTACCAGATTTTTTCATATAGGGGACTGTTTCTCTTGACAAAAAATGGCAAGCCACTTGCTGAGAGTGTTGCACAAAACAAATAGTCATGAAAGGAAAAAAATGTTCTAAAGGTGCATGACTGACTTCATTGCACCAGAATTTGTCCATATAATTCCATCTCTCTTGACAGAAATGTCAAACCACCTGCCAAGAGTATTGCACAAAGCACGAACTTCGTAGCTCCAGAAACAATCCTAGGATCAATGTAAAAAAAAGCACACGTGAAATGAATGACACGATCTGGATTCGAACCGACAATCTTCAGAGCACAAAGCAAACATCTTAACCTCTTTGCCACAGAGACCCCTAAACAATCTTGATGAAATGTGTGATAAGTCATGAAAAGTGTGATAAGTCATGTAATGTGCGATAAATCATGAAATGTGAGATAAGTCATGAAATGTGTGATATGTCGTGATATAAAACAAGGTAATGAAAGTCATGAAATATTGCTACTGTAATTCTCTTTTCAGCAAATCTCAAACTTGAATAAAGAAAATTTTAGCTTAAAGATGAGGATATATTACTTAGAAGAGAAAATACAGCAGAGGGTCGGTGATGGTCACGATCTACACAAGATGGTAGGTCATACCCAGTTTTTCTTTCTTAATAATTTATTGGTATTCAATTTTATATTTGCTTATGTCTTGCTATTTACTTTATGAAAAGAAAGTTTATACTTCTGTTTTGTTTACTCTGTAATGAGTATTTGTTGTTTTATGTCACAATTTGTAGTATATATTGCCTTTTTCATCTTTACAGATGGTTAGTTGGCAAGTGTTTTACTTTGATAACATTTGAGTTTGCGCTTGTTTCTCTTGCCTTTCAGCTCATCTATAAGTCTCTCGTAACTATTGCTTTCCGTGTTGTGTCCGACCCAAAAGCAAGGATGAAGTGTTCTCATTTTATGCCTAGCCTAGGCAGCTGGGAATGTGAGTTGCCCATTTTGCACAAACCCCCTCTCTACCCTACTGTTTCATCCAAAGGAAAGACATAGTCCATATGTTTGGAATCAAGCAGGTTTTGAAGGGGATGCCAGAAGATGGAATGGAATACACACATAACCATCAACTACCTTAGGTTTCTTCCTTCCAGATTTGAGGTCATGGTTTACCCCTCTGGTCTTCTGCATAACCGTGCAGACCCACAAAGCAGTGGGGATTTTCTATCAAGGCTTACTTCTCTTGCCTTTATCTCTCCCGATCGCTGCCCCTCCCCTTCTCCACAAGGCATTGGGTTTAAGATGGTACTGTCTTCTGTGATACAGTAGCAGATGAAACATCTGATATGACCTCAGTTTATAGTGAGGCTGCTATATCTGTATGTTTTAGCCCTGGCTCGAGTCAACTCCGACTATCTTCGCAATGTCCAAACAAATCTGACATCATGCTTATAATAATAGCTGTCTATCGCAAAATCTGACATCATGCTAATAATAATAGCTGTCTATCGCAAAATCTGACATCATGCTAATAATAATAGCTGTCTATCGCAAAATCTGACATCATGCTTATAATAATAGCTGTCTATCGCAAGCGATGATGACAGCAGCCCCATACGTTACACATCTCTTGTGTGTGTTGAGGTAACTATAGAGTTCAATTCTGGAACATGATTCCCTACCACAGGTGGGACATACATGATCAAGGTTGGACACATGGGTATAGTGTGTTCTGTCTTTTTACGCAGCTCGCTTTCTCTGCTCCTCAACAATACGACGATTCTTAGCTATTCAAGTTCCTCTTGTGTTTTTACAGCACCACATTTGTCGATCTTGCGCAAGGTGTTCCCAGCAAGTGGTGTCTATATTGAAGCATTTTAGAGACACCAGTTTTTTTCTGTCCACTAACCGATTGTCTGTCCACTTCAAGCTTTCCATGCTACAGTATAACTCACCAGATGTGGTATTTTAAATAGTGGGAGTTTTCTATTTGTAAAATCTGACCAGTATCTCATCTGTACAAATGTGTGTGCTATAGGACAGTATGCATGCAGCCTCTGGTTAGAAAGAAGCCATAATGATACAGATTAGACCTGAGTATAGAGAACCAATATGTGCAGTGTCCTGGTGGCTTGACAGCCATTGTAAATAAACAATGACTCAGAACTTGATGATCCTCTTGCTGTGAACATTTGGACACATGCCTATAATATACAAGAGTCTGGCATGGCCTGCAGACAAGCTGATGGTGAGGAGTGAGCTTAGTAAACCCTCAGTCGCTAGTGCTAGGGCAGCTCAATTTAGGTTCCTATTCGGTGGGATTTGACAATCTACTGACACCCAGGTTCTTCAATGCTACGTTCTCAATTTTAGGAATATTCAATGCGATTAGAAATTTGGTCATTCTTAATTTGGCACACTGATGGTTCAGTCATTCACCAACAACGATGTGCGTGGGCTTTTTCAGTACGCTCTTGAGGAAAAATAATAAGAGAGGCCAGTGGGGCCTATGTGACAACCACAAGTAGTTTGACAGTGGAAGTCTGGGTGGTTACATAGGCGGTGACGTGGTTGGCATCTCATAACTACTCTCATATTTTCATACTCGGTGACTCCAGGAGTGTGATTTGTAAAGTCAAATAAGAAATGGTGAGACGAAACTGGGTGGAGGTACTGGTACAGACAAGGGTCAGAGAAATCATCTTCATTTTCATCCCTGGACACACATGAGTCAGGGGCAATGAACAAGCTGATAATCTGGCACAGCTAATATATCAGGGGGCACTGTATTTGACTGAAATTACATTCTTAATGCATTGAGAGTCTTTCCGGAAGATGATTTTCAGAGTTTGGAATACCAGTTGCTGACCAGACTGAGAGAGATTGGTGTCGATATTGGTACAGCCTGAAAAGAACATACCAAATATGCAAAAAGATAGATTAATCAACATCAAACTGGCACTTTGAGGCGTTGGATGCTGCTGAATTTGTTGAAGTAGAGATTGGAGAACCCATGAACATGTACAGAGTGCTATGATGATAACCCTCATATAACTGATATCCGACAGACATGGTTAAAAAAGCAACCACTTTAGGTGTTACTGCTGAAGGATAGTCACCATGCAGGAGATCCTCCCATATTCCAACACTTCTTTGCTTGTTACTCTCTCATCCTAGAAGATCCCAAGTATACACACCTTATTATACAATAGAGATATAGTAACACAATTAATTACTGTATTTAATTGCATTTTCTTTATTTTTTTGGTATTAAGAATAGTGACCTTCAGTTACAAACAGAAAACCTAAGAGAAGAACTGATAAACAGACAAGTTTTACTTCAGAAAGCTGCGTAAGTATATGAGCACATTCTGTCATTTTAAAAAACAATGTCTAGTTAGACATGCATTGGTTATAAGTAGGTCTAGGAAACTTGGGGACAAAGATATATGTGTTTAACAGGTACAAGTACAAGTTAGGCCCTACTGATACACCCACAAGTGGTACGGACAAGATGACAGAGACACACATCCTGCAAAAATGTCCAACATACAATGAACAGAAAAAACACACATGGCTAACCCCCATGTCAATCCAAGACAAACTATATGGAGATGTACTTAAGACTCCAGTTGACCACTAACTACTTTAGAAGTTTACAAGTTGATGTCAGTCCAAGACAAGCTATATGGACATACACACAGACTTCAGTTGACCACTAACTACTTTAGAAGTATACAAGTTGATGTCAGTCCAAGACAAGCTATATGGACATACACACAGACTTCAGTTGACCACTAACTACTTTAGAAGTATACAAGTTGATGTCAGTCCAAGACAAGCTATATGGACATACACACAGACTTCAGTTGACCACTAACTACTTTAGAAGTATACAAGTTGATGTCAGTCCAAGACAAGCTATATGGACATACACACAGACTTCAGTTGACCACTAACTACTTTAGAAGTATACAAGTTGTCAGTCCAAGACAAGCTATATGGACATACACACAGACTTCAGTTGACCACTAACTACTTTAGAAGTATACAAGTTGATGTCAGTCCAAGACAAGCTATATGGACATACACACAGACTTCAGTTGACCACTAACTACTTTAGAAGTATACAAGTTGATGTCAGTCCAAGACAAGCTATATGGACATACACACAGACTTCAGTTGACCACTAACTACTTTAGAAGTATACAAGTTGATGTCAACCCAAGACAAGCTATATGGACATACACACAGACTTCAGTTGACCACTAACTACTTTAGAAGTATACAAGTTGATGTCAGTCCAAGACAAGCTATATGGACATACACACAGACTTCAGTTGACCACTAACTACTTTAGAAGTATACAAGTTGATGTCAGTCCAAGACAAGCTATATGGACATACACACAGACTTCAGTTGACCACTAACTACTTTAGAAGTATACAAGTTGATGTCAGTCCAAGACAAGCTATATGGACATACACACAGACTTCAGTTGACCACTAACTACTTTAGAAGTATACAAGTTGATGTCAGTCCAAGACAAGCTATATGGACATACACACAGACTTCAGTTGACCACTAACTACTTTAGAAGTATACAAGTTGATGTCAGTCCAAGACAAGCTATATGGACATACACACAGACTTCAGTTGACCACTAACTACTTTAGAAGTATACAAGTTGATGTCAACCCAAGACAAGCTATATGGACATACACACAGACTTCAGTTGACCACTAACTACTTTAGAAGTATACAAGTTGATGTCAGTCCAAGACAAGCTATATGGACATACACACAGACTTCAGTTGACCACTAACTACTTTAGAAGTATACAAGTTGATGTCAGTCCAAGACAAGCTATATGGACATACACACAGACTTCAGTTGACCACTAACTACTTTAGAAGTATACAAGTTGATGTCAACCCAAGACAAGCTATATGGACATACACACAGACTTCAGTTGACCACTAACTACTTTAGAAGTATACAAGTTGATGTCAGTCCAAGACAAGCTATATGGACATACACACAGACTTCAGTTGACCACTAACTACTTTAGAAGTATACAAGTTGATGTCAGTCCAAGACAAGCTATATGGACATACACACAGACTTCAGTTGACCACTAACTACTTTAGAAGTATACAAGTTGATGTCAGTCCAAGACAAGCTATATGGACATACACACAGACTTCAGTTGACCACTAACTACTTTAGAAGTATACAAGTTGATGTCAGTCCAAGACAAGCTATATGGACATACACACAGACTTCAGTTGACCACTAACTACTTTAGAAGTATACAAGTTGATGTCAGTCCAAGACAAGCTATATGGACATACACACAGACTTCAGTTGACCACTAACTACTTTAGAAGTATACAAGTTGATGTCAGTCCAAGACAAGCTATATGGACATACACACAGACTTCAGTTGACCACTAACTACTTTAGAAGTATACAAGTTGATGTCAGTCCAAGACAAGCTATATGGACATACACACAGACTTCAGTTGACCACTAACTACTTTAGAAGTATACAAGTTGATGTCAGTCCAAGACAAGCTATATGGACATACACACAGACTTCAGTTGACCACTAACTACTTTAGAAGTATACAAGTTGATGTTTTAAAATGTTGGAAGAAGGTGACAAAGAGAAAAATCAAAGATGCAAAATGAAGAGAAGAGCAGAGAGAAATTATTTTGAACACAACTGTTTAATTCAGCTTAACACATTCATGTTGAGTGTCAGATCAATTTTAATACATTCATGTTGAGTGTCACATCAAATGTTTCATCTGCAACCGTATGACAGTCGACGGTCAGCAATTGTTAAACAAGCTTCCTTGTGGAGAAGTCTCTGGAGAGGCAAAGGCTTGGGGAGTAGACCCTAATTGAAAATTTCCACTACCTTGTGGGTCAGCAAGGCTATGCAGAAGACTAGAGGAGTAAACAGTGACCACAAATCCGGAGGGAGGAACCCTAATGCAGTTGATGATTACATGTGTATTCCATTCTATCTTCTGGCAAATCCTCCTTGATTCCAAACTTATAGACTTTGTTTTCCTTTGGACGAAACAGTAGGGTAGAGAGGGGGTTTGTGCAAAATGGACAAAGCACATTCCCAATATTAGCTTCCCCCAGGCTAGGCATAAATGGAGAGGACACTTCACAAGTGCAAACTCAGAATTTGTCACAGTAAAACACTTGCCAATAGACCTTATGTAGAGATGAAAATGGCCATATACAAGTTGATTAGAAATATTATTCTTTGATGTTCTGTCCAACGCCAAAAAAGGCAGTCAACATCAGCATAAGAAATGTAGTGTCAGAACCTTACTTGAATTACATTGAGAAACAAAAAATGAAGTGGTTCGGCGACATTAATAAGAATGCAAACAAACTCCATAGTATACAGTCTTCTGCAACCGAACATCAGGAAAGAAAGCGAGAGGAAGACCATGAAAAAGATGGTTAGGTGACAGAGCAGAGTCCTGTCAAAAAACAAAAATAATTATTACCCAAGCTACTAGAGCAGCGCAAGACAAAACAGAAAACCACAACACTGGGTAACAATCCGGTAGCAGTGTGATGAGAAAAGAAGTAGTAATCTCGTCAGTAGCCCAGTGATCTATCTATTATTATTATTTGTAGTTGCTAGCTATTGGTCATAAATATTATTCTCTCAAACCATATCATGTTTTCTTCAGCATTGCTATGGAGACATTGACAGCCAAACATAAAGAAGAGGAAGAGAGGATGAAATTGCTAGAGGGTTATAACAAGGATGTTACAAGCTCGTGATCAGCTGTACAAGATAAACCTGGTATGGATATTTTATTACAACCTGGTTTGAATAATGTTATTAAAATATTTCTGCTTTGAATAATCTTTATAAGATAAACTCGCCCAAGTGGTTACCGGGCCCAAATTTAGGGTGTAAAGAATAGAACCACTGTTACCTGCCACGCATGTCGTAAGAGGCGACTAAGGAGGTTTGGCTGAAATTGGATGCACGTGTCCGCTAGGGAATGCTAACCCAAACAAATGCTTGCAGAAAATGGATGCACCAGGCCGCAAGGCACATAACATGGTGCAACTACCCCTCACAATGAGGAATGGGATAACGTATTCTGCGGTCACCAATCTGCCTAGGAGATTTAGCCACACAGTACGAATGTCAAACCTACCATCGAAAGGGTGGCCAAAACTTACTGCAGGAAGAGGTCGGCACAAACGGGAAGCAGAAATCATAGGAATTATATCCTACAGAACTGCTCCAGTATGCCGACTTGAGAAGAAAGAGGTGGCCCACTTACACCAGCGTCCAAGACAAACTGTGTGGCGTGGCTGATAATCTGAGGCAGACGGCTGCCTTTATTAGATAATCCGAAATCCCAATCTAGTGAGAATGCAGAAGAAGAATAAGATAAACTTGGTTTGGATAGTGATTTATTTTTTAATATTATAGATTAATAAATTTATTAGTTGTTTGTTTCTTGTAAAATCTCACTTTTGCTCGCTTCTTTCCTGTAACTTTCTATATATCTTTCTTCTTTCTCCCTGTCATCTTTCTTACGTTCTACATCTCACACTCTCTTTTTCCCATCTCTCATTTTCACTTTAATTATTCTCACCCTCCCATCTTGGTATCTTCTCTGTCTTTACTACCTGTGTAATACTGATTTTCAGTACGGTATAGGACAGGGGAAATGAGCCTTAGGAATTTAATGGCAGCAATGCTAGTGCAGTCACAGTGAAACAGTTCAGGCTATGATTCTTTCTTTATGCCCCCCTACATAAAAACTCCTGACCTTACAGTGGATCGAACCTGGATCTCCTGAAGGAGTCACACAATCTAATTCTGCATCCAGACGCTCCTCATGTCTTGGTATCCATCACCTTAGTATCATTTATTTTTGTAACTGGGGGTCTTTGTAGTAAAGTTGTCAAGTCGTTTGCTTTGTGTTTTGAAAGTCATGGGTTCGAATCCGTTAACTTGTTAACAACTTTCAGTTAATATGTACATTTTTCCGGAGCAACCTAAGATTACTTCTGTAGCTACAGAGTTTGTGCTTTGTGCAATACTCTCAAGGTGGAGTGCCATTATACAAAGAGGGGCCGACCCATTTTGGGAAACTAAGTGCAATAGCGATTAGGTATTGCCTCTCGTTCCAAAGGTTCTCGGTTTGCTCCCTCGTGTAGCCATAAGGATATTTTTCAAAAGATTTCTGAACACTGTGTATATGAGATCGAGTTTCTAGTCCTGTCGGAGACGGAGGATAAAACGTAGATACTGCGTTCAAGTTGAGCTCGTAAAAGAACCCTTGTCAGTTCAAAATTGAGAAGAGCAGACTGAAAAACCACTGCCCTGGCAAAATTGATTAGAAAGATTAAAACAATAAAAATTCCTACAAAATATTTTCACCATCTTCTAAATTACATCTGTGGCCCTCGTCGGTGCAACAGAGTTGGTGCATTGCCGCTGAGATCTTCCTGTGTATGAAAGAGATCAGATCACTCATGGTTACTCACCGAAGTGCAATGGTGATGGTCCAATCAATCACTTCCTAGATTATTGATATGTGAGTATAGTGCTCTGTGATAGTTATCTAATTATTATATTTGATCTTGTTGCAGGATCTCTCAAAACAAGTTAAACATACTGAAAAGTAAGTATTATTTTTTTCTTCAATATGTCAGAGACAGTGAATGAGCTCTGTAGCTCAGGTGATGGTTACTGATATCATTATTACAGTAGTGACCACCCATGTATTGCCGGGGCTCACAATGGGAGCAAAGAATAGTAACACTGTGAACTGCAAGGCATGTCGTAAGAGGTGACTAAGGTAGGGGCCTAGGAAGCTACCACAGTAAATAAAAAGCGCAGCATAAGTTGGATGTGCTGGCCTACTTGTAGGCACATACCTGGCATAACGCACAATCGTTCTTAGGCTCTGATCACATACAAATCACAAAGAGTGGTTGATATGGAGCGTTCAAAGAAGAAGAAGATGATAGTGACAATTTGTAAGAATTTTATATTAATTTTTAATGACTTTTCATCATCATCATTAGGTGCAGTGCCGGCTGGCGCAGGCGATCATGAATCTCCACAAATCTCTGTCGTTGGTGTTTGCTATCAACTCAGATGTTGACGCTCTACCGTGCCATGAAGTCAGGCTATCCAAAATTTTCTCTCTCTGTCTTCCTCTGACTCGTCTACCCTCGACATCATCATCATACATATAAATATGTCCTCACTGCACAAGTAATGCTCTCGGTGTCTTCATTTTATCCAGCTTTATTCTGCAGGAGTATCCACGATAATTCTAATCACACTTCTGTAGCTAACTGATAGTTGTAGGCCAATTGTCAACATTTGATGTGATAATCCTCTTGAATAATGACATCAACACATTAAAACATATCTGGTGACTGACAAGACATCCAGACTGCAGCAGATCTTACAGTTCTGACTTTTTTACTTCCTGAAGTCTTAGCTCTCTGAATGCAGTGCTACTATTAACTACACGCTTTCCATACACAGCACACAAAGATTTGTGAATGTTTCCCACGTTTTCTTCAACCACCACCACCAAGAATTAAATTACTTCTCGCTGTTTGTAACAGGTGTTACACATAGATGCCATCTTGACAGACTACTAGTGACATCTGTAGGAAGGACATGCATTTACACACCTGTACGTGGGAGCAATACATTTTACTAAGTATGCATTTCCACTTTGATACCTTTGTTCTCGAGTGAGAAAACAGGGATGGGGCATTACTTTCCGAATAAATCATGTATATAAAATAAAACAAGGGTCTGAAACTGAAGGATTGAATTCATTGCACTGGGTTTTACTCTATATGGTTCGATCCCTCTACACAGAAAGGGCAAGAGTATTGCACAAAGCATGAACTCTGTAGCTGCTGAAACAATACTAGAACTCTCTGGAAAAAATGCAGCTGTGAACAGAATTGCACGGTATTGATTCGAACCCACGATCTTCGGGATGCAAGGCAAAGGCTTAACCACTTAGCCACATAAACTCCCATTTATAAAATATGCAAAATAAAATAAAATTTCCATTAGCTTTTTCAGACCTTAGAGTACGAGATTACGTCACATTTTTAGGCCCTAGTGTGTATGAGGTCAATTCCTTCCCTCAGGTGTGGGATTGAACCTACAACCCTCTTGTGTCCAAATCGACAGGCCCTTATGCATTATGCTAATCCATCCCACAACTCGTATATATGTTTATGATATAAGATAACATTTGCATCATATTTTTCAAATCGTCATATATTCTGCAGAGATAATCAGGAGCTGACAACTCAGCTGAGAATATGTCAACTGTCAAAGACCGAAATCAGCACAAAATGTGAAATGTTGTCCCAACAGCTGAGGGATATTCAGGAACAGTTGGAGCGTCTAGCAAAAGTCATCACATAAAGATTGTAATGTACAGGTAAAGACCACATCGATTAATTAGGTATAACTCTTGCTGACAGGAATAGGACAGTTAGTTCAATCCAAGATGTCCAGTTCTCAAACAGAAATTAATACTTTGTTCTTTTCTTTATATTAAATTGATGTTATCGATGGGTTTCATCATCAGTCCTCGTGCCAAAGGGCATATGAGGCAAAATATTTTCACTAAATTTGATCTTATGCATGTCTTTGAGCTCTGTTGCACTTGAAAAATTTGCCCCCACGTGCCTATAAGTCTTTCCGCTGTCCCTGAGGTTCAACCTCATTGCATGTCTTGGCTTCTTTTCTTTTCTCATCCTGAGGACATGTCAAATCCATTGCCAACATCTTCTTTGTATCTTTATGTATGCCTTTCAGACCAGGTAGTTCATAAAGTCTGATATTGCCAATCTTATCCTCCCAATATACTAAGGTATTCTTCAAAGAAGTCTTCCCGCTACTATTCTTAACATATTCTCAATTTTTTTAATCTGCTTTTCAAGTCTCAGATCTATAGAAGAGGACAGTCCTAGCACATGTTTTGTGTATCCAGAGCTTTGTCTTAGTGGCATATATATTAGATCTCCAGATGTTGCAAAGTCTGCTGTAGCCTGCAGCATTTGCTCTTACAATTCATCATTGGATATGCATCTGTTCATTTTTAAATACAGTGACTTACGGATTCAACCATTCTTCTCTAGTTATTCTTTAGTATCCATTACACATTCTTTGTGCCAACTGCTTTGTTTATTTGTGTCATGAATGACCCTTCCTTGACCAGATGATCAGTTCTTTCATTTTAACATATATCTGTGTACTGGACAATTTTAAAACAGCTAGATCTAGATACATTTCACAGAGAGGACAATGATAGGCGGTCTATGAAGAATTTAGGACTGGACAGGAAATACGATTAGAAATGAATCGGCTGATTTAGCTGAGGGGTGGTGCGGTCAAACTAGCATGGAGGTTAAGCACATTTCCTCTTCACTGTTTCTGAGTTCTATACTGCTTCAAGTGATTGTGGGGGTCTCTGTGGCATAAAGGTTAGGTGCTCGCCTCTCGTTACAAAGGCACTCTGTAATCCCTCGTGGTGCCATCCTGATATTTTTCCAGAGATCTCTGATCTTAGTGTAGGTAAGATCGAGTTCCAAGTCCTATCGAAGATGGACCATAAAACATAGGTCCCGTGTTCAATTTGAGCACGTAAAAGAACCCTTGGCAGCTCAAAATTGAAAATAGCAGGCTGGAAAGCCGATATCGTGGCAAAATTCTTTAGAAAAAAACAAATTAATTAAATTTCTACAAAATATTTTCACTATCATCTAAATTACATCAGGGTCTCTCGCCAGTGCTACGGAGTTCGTATACTGTCACGGACGTCTTCCTGTGTAAGAAAGAGTTCGGAGCATACATGGTTACTCATCTAAGTGCAATGATGATGATCTTATCAAGCAGTCAATCAATTGATTAAGAAAAGTTCTTAGCAACCCCTGACTTCAGAGGAGGAGCAAAATGAAGCGTGTGTATAACTAACAAGCCACAGAAACTGTCAACATACATACACTTTCAATATCTGCTGTGAGAGACTGAGCACTTATGATGTTGGTTCAGTAACCACTAAAAATGTCCTCTATTATATTTTGTTGCTGTTCTTGTGATATCACAATGTCTTATAAATCTATTTAACTGCATGTTCTTTTTTATGTTTTGTTTTAAGTTCTCAGGTCACATGTCACAACAGACTGCCACCAGTTTCTCCTACTGTGATCAATGGACACAGACATCTCAAGAACCTGTAGGAGAGGAAGATCAAAGTAAAGCAGACTTTCCTAGAGAGGTAGTAAGATCAAACCTAGAGCAAGGTCACAAGAACTTGTCTGTTACAGCAGGTCTCAGTCCTATAACTAAAGTCTCTGCTACTGAGAATTTGAAACATAAATTCAAGCTCAACAACCACATTGACAATATGCCTGCTGGTGCCAAGAAAGATGATCTTTACCAGCGTGTAGACAACTTTGAGAACTACCACAACTTCCGACAAACAGCAATATTTGATGACGATCATTTCGAATGTAGCGACATGACAGGATCTCAAGTGGGAAATTTGATTTTCAACAGCAATAACTGACTCCACCCATCTGACAACCTTCACACCCAGTACTCACGTAAACACAGCAACCAACTGTCGTAAATTAAGTGTATCAGTAAATGATTCACCCTTTTATGAAAATAACACTCAGTCACAGCATTCTCCAAAATATATTGTTACAAGCATTCCACTTATTAATCCTTCTCACAACATTAACAATACGTCAGATTATAATGAAGTAGAGAATGCAGAAGAAGAAGATTATGATGAACCAGACAGCTATAGTAAGGTTCCAGAAACAGATATCCTGTCTACAAATGTAATTCCTTGTGCTACAACCTCCATAAGTGCAAACCATCAAAGCCCAGCTCCTCCTTCGGACAGTAAGGCTTCCTGCAAGGCTGTTGGTCTACTCAAATCTATAAATTCAGCTCCGCAGTCATGTCACAGTGATGGTGGAGATTATAGTGAATGTATGGGCTTGAAAACATCTACACTTCCTGGTATCCTTTCTCCAAAGAATATCTCATCTTCAAATGAGACACCGATAATGCAGCATTCAGAAGAAAGAAGAGTTTGTGGCCATGTAAGATGGGACGAAGGTCTTACAGTTAAAGAAAGATCTGACAGAAAACGAGATGTTTCAAATGAACGAGAAGGTAAACAAAAAGATTTTGTGATGGAATTGTCTCGTATTATATTCCACTCGTACATTTATATGCTACATAAGGCCTGCAAGAAATTTCTCTGTACTGCTGTACCCTGAGCATTCTCCTTGGAGGTCTTGATGGCAAAGTGGTTAAGATGTTTACATGGCGTTCTAAAGGTTGTAGGTTAGAATCCAGACTGAATCACGTACAATTTTTTTTCCGGAGATCCCTAGGTTTGTTGCTGGAGTTACGGAGTTAGTGCTTTGTGCAACGCTCTCAGCAGGTGGTAAGCCATTTCTTCGGAGATGGACGACACCATTTGGGGAAACCTGGTGCAATCAAGTCAATCCTTCTTTAGACCGTTCCATAATTCAGTCTGATATTTCTCACTACTCTCATTAGAGTTGTTTTCAGGGTTTTCTTAAAAGTGTCCTTTCTTTCTTGAACCATTTGTCTTCCACTTCATTGTCTGTTTTGTGATTATTCGATCATTTCTTCTCAAAGTATGCCAAACATATTTCAATGTTCTCTTTTTATAGCAAGTTGTTACTAGTGGTTGACCAGGCATCTTGAGGAAATAGTTTATCCAATAGAGTTGCATAACACAAGCAAAGAAACAAAAGTAAGACTTCTAAGAACACGCATATTCCCTGTGGCAACGTACGGATGTAAATCGTGGAAAGTAACACAAATATTTAAAAAAAACTGAAGTTTTGAAACAAGGTGTTACAGAAAAGTTCTTAGAACATCCTGAACCTAGCAGAGAAAAAACAAGACCTGTATATCGAAGAGCATTGGCTCATAAATAACAACATGTCCCAGAAGAGGAAATATTTTGACCACATTAAATGTCACAGTGGTTTGGAGAGAAAGGTAATGGAAAGCATGGTTACTGGAGTACGAGGCTGGTGACAACCAAGATGAAGGTGACAGCAGGACATCACAGAAGCATTGAACTGACACATGAGGAGTTGGGAGAAGTTGCTAGA
The DNA here is from genome assembly GCA_020796225.1 of Arion vulgaris. Classification (NCBI taxonomy): domain Eukaryota; kingdom Metazoa; phylum Mollusca; class Gastropoda; order Stylommatophora; family Arionidae; genus Arion; species Arion vulgaris. The sequence continues at coordinate 40,515,277 of CM036758.1, forward strand.
GACAAAAGTTTTTCAGGCAGGCTGTGATAAAAGCGACATTCCACAAGGGACATGCTACTACTTGAATGAGTCTTTGATCATGTCAGCTTCTTTATTAAATGTTTTTATATTCTGTGTTTGCTTACATTCTTTCTGTATTTGTTTACATTTTCATTGTCTATTCTTTTATTGTGTCTGTCCTTTAGTTTTTCCTACAGTCTGTCATTTCTTCCAATTTATAATTTCTTCCATTATTTTTTATATTTTCTTCCATTCTCTCCAAATTTTATGTCTTCATTCTCTGAATTTTCTTCCATTCTTTATCTTTTTTTCCCTCATTTTATCTGTATTTTCTTCCATTTGATGTCATTTCTTTCATTTTATCCATATTATGTTCCATTCTTTCTGTCTTCTATTTCATCTCAATATTAACAGGTTTTGTTCCTCTCCTCAAAAGGTCAAATCTTCAGAGATTTAATACCTGCCAAGAACAGTCAGATAATTACTGATGAACATACAGTCTTGCAGCATATGTTAAGTCACTCATACTTGACAACGGTATGTGATTCATGCAATTAATCAATATGTATCGCATGATTTTTCTTATGTTATACATTGTTTATAAGTTACATACACCTACAAAATTGCCTGTGAGTAGCCGGAACCCACAGTAGAAGCAAGGAATAGTAACACCGACATACAAGGCATGTTGTAAGAGGCGACTAATGTAAGGTTATGCTTGGGACTGGCTACCCCATCTGGTAAAAAGATCCTAGCTACAAAATCCAACCAACCATGAACTAGTGTCAGTTTGCGGGTATTTGGCTCAACCAGGGTTAAAAAGGCTTGAGAGAGGGAGAGATACAGATTACCGGTTTTACAATAAGAAGTAATTAAGCCTTGTTGAGTCAGGGAAGGGAAAATTATCAAGAAAGAGAATTAACATCCATACTGTGAAATGTTTAGCTGTAGTTCTGTGGGGTCTTTAACACATCACAACATATACATGTAGATTGTAGAACTATTTTTGTGTTAGGGGAAATGAACAACCGATAGGCTTGCAGATATGGCTGCTGTAAAAAGTGAGCTAGCATTGGACCAGACTGATATTCTAAATTCCCTAAGGGAGAGATGACATGTAAATGATTCAAGTAATAGTAGTGAATCTACAACCCTAACCAGACTGTATGAATTTCAAGTCAAATGTGATGTAGCTAGACAAGAGCACTATACTGGTAGTCCCCCAAAAATAGTAAACCAACAAAGAGCCGGTGTTGTTAGTCACCACACTCTGAGAAACATACTGAAGAGATCAGAGCACTTATGGACTAGTTGGTTTCGATGTGCAGTGATGATGACTAAACTAAACTTTTAGAACTGTACAACAAGCTATAATCTATTCTTACATATCCATGTAGATAAAAGAGCTGGAAGACAAACTACAAGCTACAGAAAACACAGTGCGACTATTGTCCAAGAAAAACAAGGTTTTCCAATCAGCATTAGAAGCTGGTGGTCTGTCCGTGAAACTTGACACTAGATCAAGCAGCGAGTCTTGCCTGAATGTGTTCTCTAACTCAGTAGACAAGAGAGCATCATCTGTTGAAAAACTTAACTCTTGGAACTGTGTGCATTCTGGTAAGTAGGATCACCTTGTTATCTTAATGAGATCACATTCTAACTTATTTTATTTTAGTGATGTCATCCGTTTATAATTGAAGAAAACGTAGTATTCGGACTAAGAAATGCTGATGTTACGGTCAACATTGCAAAAAACTGAATGAAAATTAATCATGACAGTGCAAGAGCAAAGCAAGAAGCAAAATATATATCTCAATATTGCAAATAGAAGAATTAGTAAATCTGAATGGTGTTGAATATCTCGATTTACTGCTAGCACATGATGGAAATGGGATGAGGGAAATGTACATGGGGTGGGGCATGGCCTTGCAGGAAATTGAACAACTGGGGGCGGTGTGGAGATGGGAAGGTGGGGGTCATAGTGCTGGGGACATGACATGCATGTTCCCAGTGGCGGCATGTGGATCATGGACATTTAGCAAGGCATTGGAGTGGCACATTTGTGATTTTGAATATGGGTGGAGCATCTGTCCAAATGGATGTGAGCGCAGGCTCCCATTTGAGAGACCCGGTTCAATCCCCAGTACGGTCAAGGAGTTTTTTTCTTTTGGGGGCATAAAGAACAATTCTTAATCTGAACAGTTTCGCGGCGACTGCACATGCCATGAGGCCATTTAATTCTACATGCTCATGTTTCCCTTGCCATACACCACCCTAAAAAGTGGTATTACAGTTAGTAACGATAGTAAAGAATATGGCTGTTAAGTCCTCCATGTGCCTTGGGCAGAGAGAAGAATAAGTGAATTTATCCAGGGGGAGTTCGAGGTCAAAGAGAACTGGCTGATATTACGTTGGAGAGGACTTGTGGAAGGGTGCATCTTTATTTGGGAGGGGAAAGGGGGCACGGAGAGGAGGGATTCGAGATGTGGCTAATAGTTTGAGCATGGCAGCAGCAGAGGTAGAACATCTAGTCTATGAGAGAAAGAAATTCTGATGGACTGTTACTGTAACAAAGTTCTTCTCAGGACAAGGTATTGAAGGAAGTTGAGTAATGGATTGGAGTTATAATATGGCAAGGGATTAAAAAAACCATTTTTATTTTATTTTTTAAGCTGACTGAATACATTATTCAATTGCAAACAATGTCCCCACTCAAGCTAGTAGAAGTATGAACAGAGCCGATGTCATCAATGCGGTGCACACTCATTTATGTGATATGGGCAAGTCTCAGACACTGGACCAGTTGCAAGAATTAGTTGAGTTTGAACATGCCAGTGTCATCTTCTTGGAAGAGAGAAAAATATACTAATCAACTTCTCATGAGTATGGTGAGCAGGTAGACTTTGTGATGGCTGCTGCAGCGGAGGACAGAGCATGTATGGGAGTAACCAATGTACCATGACGTCGATTGAATAATATAACATTCAATCAGTGAACACTATATCTGATGTCTTGTAGAAAAGTAGCTCAGTCATATCTGACTGTGATATGTCATTCATTGTTTCAGTCTCAGTTTGGAATATCTTCATTGCACTCCGGACATGTCCAAAGGTGCTCTGATCTTCTTCGAAATATTTCCAACAGCGACCAGCGACTGACTATACCAGTTCAATATTGATTGATGAGCCTACTCATATACCTGTTGTGCTGTTCACTTCTGACCACTCCATTCCTTAATCTTGTAATCTAGCAGTTGATATGGATTGGTTTAAATGAAAATCCTCTTTGCGACCACACTCTATGAGGTTCATATGTAAGCTCTTTCCATTTTCTCACCCCCTGATATGGTGGCAGAGCTAGCCAGCCTGTCTGCTCTCTCATTACCAACAACACCTATGTGTCCCGGAACGAAGAATATTGATTCAGTCCATTGCCTTCACACTGAATCAGCCTCCACTTTTGGATCACACTCAATATATTGACATACATTGTTTCCCCAGGTAGCAACAGCAATAACTGTTGTGTGGTTACAAATCCAGCCGAGTCCATTGAGAGAGCCCGTTCTCACTTCTGTAGCACTTTCAGCCCTTCTACTAATTACTGGGACTTGTCAGCCATTGGTATGATGATATCACCTTCCATGACAGCTCAGATATCATCTGATACAGTTATGAGGACTCCTAAGACTAGACTCAGTCAACTTAGTGATACAGATCAGGTATGGTAGTGTATCTGTGTTTGATATAATATTCTCTGTGGTGTAGAGGTTAGGTGCTCACCTATTGTTCCAAAGATACTTGGTTCGCTTCCTAGTGAAGCCATCTAGATATTTTTCCAAAGATTCATTATCTCAGTAGTGTGATCGAGTTTCCAGTCCTATCGGAGACGGACGTTAAAACGTAGGTCCCATGCTCAATTTGAGCACTAAAAGAACCCTAGGCAGTTCAAACTCTAGAAGAGCTGCTGCTCTGGCAAAATTCGTAAAAAAATTAAAAATACAAAATATTTTCAGTCTTCTAAATTCTAAATTACATCAGGGACCCTTGCTGGTGTTAGGAGTTTGTGCACTGCAGCTGAGATCTTCCTGTGTAAGAAAGAGGTTGGAGCACACATGATTACTTACTGAAGTGCAATGATGATGGTCCAATCAATCAGTCATGAAATAGTCAAGATCTGAATAATAATACAGGTAGATCTTCTTCTTCGAACGCTCCATATCAACCACTTGTTAAACCACTCTATGCACTGTGTATGTGATCTGTGCCTAAGAGCAATTGTACTTTGTGCCAGTTATGCACCTACTAGTAGGCCAGCACATCTGATTTCTCCGACACTTTATTTACTGGGGTAGTTTCCCTAGGCCCCTACCTCAAGTTGCCTCATATGACATGCCTTGTAGGTTGCAGTGTTACTATTCTTTGCTCCCTGCGAGCCCCGACAACATACGGGAGACACAGTTAGATGATTTCACTATTCAGCGATAAAATGGTTTCTTTTTCAACTGTTTGAGCTTGTGTGTCTGAGAGAGAGGAGTTATATCAACTGAATGTGATGAATATGTTGTCACTATGTGACTTTATAATTCCCAAAAAGACTAGTTGTTATTACTTTCTAACTTCAGAAAAACTGTAGTATAAATTATTTTCCATGCTCAGGAAATACTTTCTTCTTCACCTTTCAACTCCCAACGGAACACTTCTTCAACAAACTTCTTCCAGCCCTTCCTCTCTCTTGCCATCCATTCCAATTATTTCCACATCTTGCCTATCCTTTTAATATAGTCTCCAACTCTTTTCTCCAGGTATTTCTAGGTCTTCCACTATTCCTCTTGCCTGGGGTTCCAAAACACTGCCTATCTTGCAATGCTTCCGGTCAGTCTTCTCAATTCTTTTCTTATTCCTTTCTCCAATCCTATTTGCCTCACAGTGTCAGGGTAAGAAGAGATTTCTAGAACAGGCTTTTGTGTGCGCTTCATAAACAGTGTCTTTACGTTTTCTCTGAGGTCCAGTTTTTGTTTGGTATCCGTTGTATCAGAGTAGCATTGCTCTTTGATGCGCACTGTCTGTTGGTAATCTGCTTATGTGACCGAACCATTCATTTGTTTGTTGATGTTCAGTACTGATTTCGTACCCACTTTTTTTTCTGATGTCTTCATGTCTAAACCGGTCTCTTGTTACTCCCACATTCTGCGTAGACACTTCATCTCTGTCGTGACTAGTTTTCTGCTATCATTTGATATCAGCATCCAGGTTTGGCACAAATAGCATAATGTGGGGAGAAAAATTGTGTTGAACAATGCTCTTTTGTCTTCTCAATGTGTATCCTATTGTGTTATACTTTGTTACTTTACAATTCCATGAAGCCAGTAGTTATATTGCTACTTTCCAATTCCAGGAATGTTGTAGTAATGAAACCATCATTTGTTTTCTTCTCAGTCTTGTTTCAGCAGCTTGAAGCTGGATGCATCTCCAGGCAATACATTACAAATAACAAGTCATGTATTCAGTACTAATGAGCTGCGTTTATCTTCTGTTATGAATACCACCACATCTCTTCCAGTAAGCTACAATAACAGCATTGGAACTTCTTCAATTCAACATTCTCAAATCTGCATTGCTGCAATTGATGGAGATGCTGCCACATCCTATCATCATCCTCAAACCAGCATTGCTGCAGTTGATGCAGATACTGTCATACCATATAAGGATCCTCAAACCAGCATTGCTGCAATTGATGGAGATACTGTTACATCATATAAGTATCCTCAAACCAGCATTGCTGCAATTGATGGAGATACTGTCACATCATATAAGTATCCTCAAATCAGCCTTGCTGCAAGTGATGGAAATACTGTTACATCATATAAGTATCCTCAATCCAGCATTGCTGCAAGTGATGGAGATACTGTCACATCATATAAGTATCCTCAAACCAGCATTGCTGCAAGTGATGGAGATACGGTTACATCATATAAGTATCCTCAATCCAGCATTGCTGCAAGTGATGGAGATACTGTTACATCATATAAGTATCCTCAATCCAGCATTGCTGCAAGTGATGGAGATACTGTTACATCATATAAGTATCCTAAATCCAGCATTGCTGCAAGTGATGGAGATACTGTCACATCATACAAACATTCTCAAACCAGTAGTACTTCAATTGATGCAGATACTGGCACATCCTTTAGTCATAATTCTCCAAATCATTTTCTTGTTTGTGGTAACGAATCCTCTGAGAGAGCTACAAGTCCGAGCCAAGATAAAATCAACTGGAAGTTCAATATAAGTAAAAGTGGGACAAATTTTAGCAGATATTCTGATGTGACATACTCCAGTATTATGAGTAGCCCTGCCTTAAACCAGATGTTTACCAACCTTGAAGAAAACTTATCCAACCTGACAGATGAAACTTTCCATACTTCAACACTCAATGGTAAGTTTTGCTATCTGTATTGATATCTTCTTCTTTTTCTCTTCCAGGTAATGTAGTTTGTTCTCCAGATTGAACATATATGGCTTGAATATCAATCAATTCAAACAGTCCTTCGTCACCTAAAGGATCATCTCACTCACTTTCGATATCCTCATCAGAATAATCACATTTTAACTCTAACGCTTCTTCAGATTAATTCAAAACAAATTCAACAGCTTGCTCTGTTGATATACTTTTAGAGTAACCATTTCCAAAATTTTCAACACATTTTTTTCATCACAAAAATACTTCTTCTTCTTTGCGTTCGTTCTTTACGACCAATTTTAGTCACTTTTGATATGTTTGATCTTTGCCAAGAACGTGCATACGTTGCACATTGGTTTGGTAGGCCCTTAAACGCATAGACTTCTACACATTTAGGACACATGCATCCGATTTCAGCCAAACCTCCTTAGTCGCCTCTTACGACATGCATGGCAGGTAACAGTGGTTCTATTCTTTACACCCCAAATATGGGCCCGGTAACCACTCGGGCGACAAAAATACTTAACTAAGCACCTTATCTGCACCAAAAAATATTACACAACAGCATCCACCATCTTGCTAAACCATTAGGATATGTGCGTTGTGTTTGAGGTCACATTTGTACACAATTTATCTTAGATCATCGAAAAATAATGATGGAGTCTTCTCAGACCCATATTTTGGGACTTTGGGATATACAATGTTTACGTTCAAAACCAAAATATCTGCATCATGTTTTATAAGGTTAGGATTTTTATTAGTAATCCTTTGCCGATTGAGCAGCCAAAGTCTTTATAAGAAAATTTGCTCGTAATACCATCCACCAATGATGCCATTGTTTTTTATTTAACATCGCCCGTGGTGCCAGGGACCTGCAAGGGAAGCAAAGAATAGTACCACTGTGGGGTCAAAGACGCATGGGGACAACGCTGCGCCAGGATTGGTGAGCTGGCACTAATCAAGATCCTACCCTACCTCCACGTGGTGACCCTGGTAACATACAACGGTTCCTTTCTGACTAAGCGGGCAGGGATCGAGGGAGAGCTACTTCAGCGTAGGTAGTGATGCTGATGTAGTCACGTTGGCTGAGATCTGCTCGTAACACAGACCAGCGGAATCCAGAGTGACTATTAATGCACCTCTCTCCCGGCTGATGGGAAAAGCTGAACGGATAGACATAAAGGGATGAGGGGTGCATCCAAAGAGGAGACATGGGCCTGCATGGAGCAAAACTTGGGCCCGAGATGAGTTGCACATGGGCCCACATAGAGCGAAACTCGGAGCCCTGAGGTGGGGGCCTGAGTTAAACTCAGTGTCCGGACAGTCTAGAGGCATGGTGGACATGTGCATGGTGAGAACTAATAGACATGGTGGGCAGGCACCAGGATAGAGCAAACATGCATGTGAACGATGCTCGGGTGGCCCCACTGGTGGGGATAATGGTGGAGATAAGGGGGCGTGGTTATGGATGAGCGGGACCACCCAAATGTGCAGAAAAACTGGAAATCCCAGCAGAGACTTGAATCCAGTGCGCGTTTCCACTCGCAGGGAACTACTACTGCCTTGTAGTTAGATAGGGGACAAGCAAAGACTAGCGGAGTAAACTGTTCACAAAACTGGACGGCAGGCAGATCAAGTAGTCCAAAATTTTTTTTTTTTTTTATCCAGAAGCACTTGAGCTTTTCAGCTCTTCGGCTCGATGCCATGGGCATCCAAACCCTTCGGTTCGGTGCCACGAACACCGTAAATCTGGGGCATCTGTGGCTTTTTCTGCCATCCGCTGAATTGAACCCGCGCACACAGGGATAGTCACCCGTAGTCCAACGCGCTACGAACACGCTGGGCAGACGGGCAAGTAGTCCAAATAAAGACCGATAACCTGGGCAGATGACTCTCAACAACCCGGGAGGTTAGATCGTCTAAGGGTCACTACCCTAAAAGAAAATAGCAACCTGCTGCCTTGCAGGTCGGCTGGGACAGTCAAAGGCTAACAGAGAGCGAACCCAGTAAACGCTGGTTGCAATCGAACATGTCACCAAAAGACAAGCACTAGAGCTCCAAATGGTACTGAAGATGTGACGTAAAAAATGGTCTTGGCAAAGGTTGTTTATATATCACAATAGGAATGATAAAAATGGCCACAAAGAACGAACGCAAGAGAGAGAGAAAAAGATCACTGCGACCTAAAAGGCATATCGTAAGAGGCGACTGATGTAGGACCTAATCACAATATATATGTAATGTTCTGAGTTATCCGTCAGGTTTGTTGTATCGTTTTGCTTGATAAAGGCCTTTTTGGTTAAAACGTTGCTGTGTATTGTCATTGTTTTTGTATTTTGTAAAACTACAGTACTTTGTTATTATGTGTTTCCATGTAGGACCTAGGAAGCTACCTAGTAAATAAAAAGTAAATTGTTGTTTAATTTTGAAATGATATCTTCCAACAGTGGAGCATCTTGGGGTTCGTGTGCAACATCTGGCAAGAATCAACTTATTGATGAAAGAAGAGATTGGAGTTCATGAAACCTTGCAGAGATCTCTGGATGCAGGAGTTGATGCTGTTCTCAAGGGGAAGTTTGACAATGAGGACTGTAGGATAGGGCAAGGCTTGACAGAGGACGAAATACTCAATCAGTATTTGGTTGAGATCAGAAAACTGAGGAAACGGCTTGAGAGATTAGATCTTAATCAGGATGTTGGTAAGAGATGAGAAATTGTGGTCAAACAAATGGTGTCACATTTTCATGTGTAATTGTGGTGTGTTGTGCATATATTTGTGTGTGTATTTTGCATGGGTGTGTGGTTGATGTGCACATATATTTGTGTATGTGGTTGATGTGCACATATATTTGTGTGTGTATTTGCATACAGGTGGCGTCTGTGGTCTAGGGGATAGTGACTCGGTCTATTAACCCTGCTGTTCTGAGTTCGAATCACGCTGCGGACAGTTTGGTTGCAAATTGTTCGCGTAGATTTTTACAAAAGGACGATAGCACCACCCGTTCAGAAAGCAATGGCAAACTACTGAATGTAATAATGCCTAGAAAAATCACAAACAGCTTTAAAAAAGCTGGGGTTGATTTGCAAAGTCCTGTAAAGGATATGCAATTAACTTTTTTTTAATTTGCATACATTTATGTGTATGGTTAGTGTGGACATATATTTGTGTGTGTGGTGTGCATATATTTGTCTGTGTATTGGGCATACATGTATGTGTATGGTTGATGTGGACATATTTGTATGTGTGGTGTGCATACATGCATTTGTGTGCACATGTTTTGTGCATACATGTGTGTGTGTATATGGTTGATGTGCATATATATTTGTCTGTGTGTGGTGTGCATATATTTGTCTATGTGTATGGGCATGCTTTGATAAGACTAACTGTTAGTTTTCCATATTGAAATAATTTTATTCTATTTGTCCTATTTTCTATTCTGCAGATCCACTCTTGCTCTTCCAGTCTCATGTCTCCCAGAGACTACATCATCAGGAGAATATTATATCCAACTTGAAACAGATGATGTTGGAAAAGAAAGAGAAGTGGCAAAGAAAAATGACACAAATGCAACTAAAACTTGAACAAGACAAATCCCAGATAGTAGAAAAACTGGAACACACAATTCATGAACTTCAAGCAACTATTAAGGAACAAACCAACAAAATTAAACAACAAGATAGAGACATTTTATCTCTAAAATCACAATTAAATGTGACACACGAGAGTAAGAAAAAGACAGAAGAGGAAATAAAAAAAATAATGACAGAGAAAGTTCAATTTAAAGCAAATGTGATGAAACAAGAGAAAGAAGTTTTAGATTTGGAAAAGTTACTTCGATCAGAGTTTGTGTCTATACAGAATAATTCCAGTCGGTTGTGTAATGTGATTACAGAAAATGAAAAAGAAATTCTTAAATTGAAAATGGAAGTAGGAACAAAGGAAGAAAGTCTGATGCAATTAAAAGACATTGTCGTTAAACGTGAACAAGTGATTCAAGAAAATGTGGATTTGATGCAAAAACTGACTAGTGTGAAAGATCTTGTTGATCACAGACTTGAAATTAAAGAGGAATATTTGAAGGAATTAGAAGTCCAAATTTCTAATTTGAAAGGGGAAATGCAGCGGAAAGAGGTTGCACTTGAAGATAAGGAGGAATATTTGAAGGAGTTGGAGGCACAACTTTGTAATTTGAGAGAGGAAATGCAGGGGAAAGAGGTTGAACTTGAAGATAAGGAGGAATATTTGAAGGAATTAGAAGCCCAACTTTGTCATTTGAAAGGGAAATGCAGGGAAAGAGGTTGAACTTGAAGATAAGGAGGAATATTTGAAGGAATTAGAAGCCCAACTTTGTCATTTGAAAGGGAAAATACAAGAGATTGAGCTTGAAGAGAATGTGAAGCTTGCAACTGAGGGCGACACAGTGAGGAAGGTGCCAAGGAAGAAAGAGAACATAGATGAAAAAAGCTCAAAGGTAGAATTACATGAATATAATGATAGCAGGGAAAAAATCACAGAAGAGTTGATACAATTAAGAACACAACTTGAATGTGAGAGGGAAGGAAATGCAAATCTTAAAATTCAGATTAATGGATTAGAGTTAGATCTATCTGGAAAGTGGATACTTGAGAGACAGCTGAATGAACTAAAGAATGAAATTAAATCAATAGCCAGATTGCAGCATGAAACAGACAGACTGAAAGCTAAGATAAACTGTAATACTGCATTGGAGGTAAACACAGACATATTAAGAATGTTGAAGGGTCTTCACTTGGAAGTTGAAACATTGAAAGAAAAATTGCTTGTATCAGAGAGCAATGTGAGATTGGGGGAAGAGTTGAAGATGAATTTAGGGGAGGATTTGAAGGAGAAAGAACAACTGTTAAGGAAAAGAGAGAAGCAGCTTCATCATCTTCTTTGCCAGTACAAGAAACTGGATGCAGCTTTCATTAAGTGAGTGTGCTACATTGACAATTACTTGTTAGCTGTTGTTGTGAACCATTGTTTTAGGTTTTTTTTGTATCTACAGTTTCTCAGCCGCTGTAGCGTAGTTGTTAGTGAACTCGCTCGCAAGGCTGGTGGTCTGGGTTCAGCTCCGCAATGCGCGTGGAATTTTTCCCGACCGCGACGGCTTCAGGTCGACCCAGCCTCAACTGGGTACCAGACATGCTCTGGGAAAGTAAAGGCGGCGGCGTGATGCTGACCACATCACCCAACGTGTGCCGACGGTCAATGAATAATACAGGCCTAACACTGTATTGACCTATATACCACAAGGTACGAAAGGGTTCCTTTACCTTTTTTTTTTTTTTTTTTTTTTTTACAGTTTCTCAGTATCTACAGGAACATCACAGTTTCTATGGTAGGGACATTACTTCTCAGACTATATGATGGTAGGGGCATTACTTCTCAGACTATGATGGGGAGGAACATTACTTCTCAGACTATATGATGGTAGGGACATTACTTCTCAGACTTTATGATGGGGAGGAACATCATTTCTCAGACTATATGATGGGTAGGGACATTACTTCTCAGACTATATGGTGGGGATGGACATTACTTTTCAGATTATATGATGGGTAGGAACATCACTTCTCAGAATATTTGATGGGAACATCAAAATCCAGACTAAAAGTAGTACAACTTTACCAACTTTGTTGTTTGCTATTTATCCTGTGTAATTTTTATTTATAGTCTTCTAGTTTCCCTTGACTACTTGACTGTTTTCATTGAGATTAGCAATGTCCTGATGGCAATAATGAATTTGTTTTTTTGTTCCCAGACAGAAGAATACATTATCAGAGAAGATAGACTTGATAAATAGTATGACTAAACAGATACACCTGTATGAAGTTAGTCTCACATGCTCTAGCGGTAAGTTTCTCTTATTATTGTTGTCATTCTTGTTCAGGTCTAAAGCCGAATGATTGACTTTATTGCATCAGGCTTTACGTTAAAGTGATGATGAGGACTATTATTATAACATATTTTAACACATTTGCTAAGAGGAGCTTGTGACTTAATTGATAAGTACACATTCTACCATGCGATAGACCTTGTGGTAGACCATCCGGTAGACCCGGGTTCAATTCACGCTTGGGCCAAATATATATATATATATTTTTTAAAACACATCTCAATACTGGATAAGTTTATAATCTGAATAAATTCAATTTGCCAATTGTTATTTTAGCCGATTTTCTCTCTCGATCATCCTTTTTTTTTTGACATTATGATCATTCTTATTGTGATATATAAACAGCCTTTGCCAAGAACGTTTTATTACGTCACATCTTCAGTACCATTTGGAGCTCTGGTGCTATCCCTTCAGTGACGTGTCAAATTTCAACATGCATTTACTGGGTTCGCTCTCCGTCAGCATTTGACTGTCCCCAGCTGACCTGCAAGGCAGCAGGTTGCTATTTTCTTTTAGGGTAGCTACCATTAGACAACCTACCCTCCTGGTTTGTTGAGCGTCATCTGCCCAGGTTACCGGTCTTTATTTATTTGAACTACTTGGTTTGCCTGCCGTCCAGTTTTGTGTACGGTTTACTCCGCTTGACTTTGTTTGTCTCCAATCAAACTACAAGGCAGTAGTAGTTCCCTGCAAGCGGAAATGTGCACTGGATTCAAGTCACTGCTGGGCTTTCCAGTTTTTCTGCACATTTGGCTGGCCTGTTCACCCCCACGCCTGCCACGTCCCCTTGTTGCTCCACCATCAGCGCCTTGCACTTCTGCCCCACCAGTGGACCCACCCGTGCATCGTCCGCATGCGTGTTTGCTCTGCTTTGGTTCCTGCTCACCGTGTCTATTAGTTTTCACTGTGCACACATTCACCATGCCTCTAGCCTGTCTGGACACGGAGCTCAACTCGGGCCCTCACCTTAGGGCTCCGAGTTTCGCCCTATGTGTGCCCACATGCAACTTATCTCGGGTCCAAGTTTTGCTCCACGAGGGCCCACATCTCTTCTCTGGATGCACACCTCATCCCTTTATATTTATTCGTTCAGCTTTCCCGTCGGTTGGGAGAGATGTGCATTAATATTCACTCTGGGATTACAACATGACTACGTCTGCATCACTACTTATACCAGAGTAGCAGTAGCTCTCCCTCGATCCCTACCCGCTTAGCCAGACAAGATCACTTCTATGTTACCAGGGTCACCATGTGGAGGTAGGGTAGGATCTTGATTAGTGCCAGCTCACTAATCCTGGCGCGACGCTGCCCCTATGCGCCTTTGACCCCAAGCCGATTTTGAGGGAACGGTGCATATTTCTTTAATATGCTCAGTCTCACTGGTTTGGGACCTAAAAATTTCAGAAATGATACAATTTTGTAGATCTATAGAAACTAAGGGCGTTAGAGATATGCGGTTGGAGAATGATTAGAAAAGAAAAATGAAGGCCAGAAACATGGAGAAGGGGTAAAGATTAGTTATTAGGCTTGACTACAAGCATCAGAGGAGTGTAAAGGCGATTGATGAGGAAACTAAAGAGGAACGACTTGGAAGATCAGCGGTAAAGGATAACAAGTGTAACTGTAAACTAAATTTAAACTAAATTCCCATTCAAAAAATGGGTACATCTGCTAGTGTTATATAATATTCTATTAAGTTGTTCTGTAATATGTCACTCAGCTGTTATATAATATTCTATTAAGCTGTTATAAAATACACCACTCAGTTATTATGTTATTTAATACACATAACAGCTATGTTGTTTGTATAATACAAGTCTCAGCTGTTTTATTATAAAATATATCCCTTATAGTATGTAGGTTAGAAATTAATTTTCCCACATTATGAAGGAATGTTGATTGATTATACATGGACTTGTGGGGGGGTCATAGATTGACAATCTCAGAAATGAACTTGCTTGGAAGAATGTGACATTTTATCAGTTTGTGCTCACAGGAGAAGAAAAGGATAGCGCTATGAAGCAGCTCTTGAGAGAACTTATAGCTACACAGAAGCACGTTGAAGATCTTCTGTCTAGACTAGAGCAGACATCAGCAGAGTTTAAACTGCCTATTGGTAAGTTGATAATTTGAAGACCTATTGTCTAGACTGTTTAAACTGTTTGTTGGTAAGTCGTTGTATTTATTATAATTGTAATACCTACAACAAACTCGATAAAGGGCGAGACTTCAGTAAAACTATATAACAACAGTAGTGTAGTTTTACAAAAACAATGACAATACACAGCAACTTTTCAACCAAAAGGCCTTTATCAAGCAAACGATACAACAGAAGTGATGAATTTCACAGCACACTACATTTAGACTACCACAGAGATTCCAGAGATGGAGCCCTGAATATCTCATGCTCCATATTCTTTATGTGTATATGTTAAATGTATAAAAGTTATATATTTACTTGATTTTTTATTGTTTCTCTTCTTTTTCCACTTCTAGTTTTTCTTTATTTATTCTGTTATTCGTTTTTAGTCACAGATTTTCATTTATTGCCCATTGGAATCTCTGTGGTAGTATAAATGTAGTGTGCTGTGAAATTCGTCACTCGTGTTGTATTGTTTGCTTGATAAAGGCCTTTTGGTCGAAACATTGCTGTATTTTGTTTTTGTATTTTGTAAAACTACAGTACTTTGTTATTACATGTTTCGCCAATACCTCCAACACAACACTGAAACAAGTCCATCGATTCAAGTACTTGGGAACATTCCTAACATCAGATGGCAGGTGTAAAACAGATTAGGGGCAGAATAGCCCAAGCAAAAGCAGGGTTTATGAAAATGAAAAACACACTATGCATGAATTCACTACCAATGACACTGAAAACGAATACTCCAGTGCTATATTGATCCAATACTTCTGTATGGCAGCGAAACATGGACAATGAACAAACAATCAATACAATCATTGGAAGCCACAGATATGGTTTACAAAAGAATGTTGAAAATTCCATGGACAGCAAGGAAAACAGATCTTCTTCTTTGCGTTCATTCTTTACGAACAATTTTAATCACTCATTGTGATATGCTTGATCTTTGCCAAGAACATGTATACGTTACACATTGGTTTGGTAGGCCCCTAAACGCATAGACTTTTACACGTTTAGGACATCCGACTTCAGCCAAACCTCCTTAGTCGCCTCTTACGACATGTGTGGCAGGTAACAGTGGTTCTATTCTTTACACCCCAAATTTGGGCCCGGTAACCACCCGGGCAAAGGAAAACAGATGAGGTTTTAAATCAGGCCTGCACACAAAGTTACCCTATCAAAAGAATACGTATCAGGCAATCAAGGTTCTTCGGGCATATAATGCGAAGAGAAGGTTTAGAACATTTGGTAACAACAGGTAAAATTCAGGGAATGAGAAATTGTGCAAGACAGATGGAGAAGATGTTGGATGACCTGACATCATGGTTCTACACAAGATCAACATCAGAACTGATTACATGCACCAAGCAGAGAGAGTTGTGGAGAGACATGATTGCTTACGCCGGCAGCAGGATGACACTTAATTGATTGAATACCTACAAGTAAGAATGAGAAAATTGAATTATTTTGGACATATAAAGAGACACAAAGGGCTGGAGAAGACCAAGACAAGCTCAGGACAAGCTATTTGATGATGATGATCATCCAGTTCCATGTTATCCTATTTTTATATTGTTATTTCCTAATCAGAAAGGTTGATAAATAACACAAACTCTTCCCTACTGGACATGGAACAAGTGTCTCATTTAAACACAACTTCAACTCCAGTCTCTGGTAGCCCTCGGCCTCTGCACAGATTATCTCAATCCAATGAAATCACACCTTTTAAACAGTCTACCAGACAACTCAATTACTTGCTGGACTGTTCACACTCAGAAGGTATATTTTGTTTCTATTTTTCGTTAATTGTTTATCTAATGTTTACATCTGTACTGTTTAGTACATTAAGTCATCGTCATTCAGTAGCTTTTATCTAGCACTTAAAAGAACCCTTGGCAGTTCAAAATTGAGAAGAGCAGGCTGAAAGCCGATGCCCTGGCAAAACTAATTAGATAGATTGCAAATATATTCCTACAAAATAATTTTACCATTTTAAACATTTTAAAAAGAAATTTACATCGGGGCCCTCCGGTGCTACAGAGTTTGTGTTCTGCCGCTGAGAGCTTCCTGTGTAAGAAAGAGATCGGAGCACACATGGTTACTCATCAAAGTGCAATGTTGATGGTCCTATAAATCAATCATTATTCAGTAATTTTTTCTATGCAGAACGTTTCCTTCATAACCTCTCTTCATGGTGTTCCCCCCGATGATATAATTGTAGCAGTTTTATTTTTCATCTTTCTAACGAATTTTGCCTGGGCAGTGGCTTTCCAGCTTCTCCGAGTGATACGATCACAAGCTAATTTAAGTCTATAAGTGGATGAAGAATTATAATGCAGAATCCCAGATGTGCTGGGTAAATGCGCCTGTTTACTACCTGGTCCTGAAAAGGAAGGAAAAAATATGTAACAATTTGTACCGGTCAAGCATGTAATAAAAGACGACTAAGGAGGTTTAAGTGGGGCTGGCTACTTCACCTTGTAGAAAAAGCTAAGCCAAAAAACTTCAACAAACAAGGGAAGTACAACTAAAAAAGTGCTGGAAGAAGTTTATTGAAGACCTGTGCTCCATTGGGAGTTGAAAGTGAAGAAGAAGAAGATAAATGAATATACTGTTTTTATAAGCTAATTTAAGTCTATAATTAGAGAAATTATAATGCAGAACCCAGATTTGCTCTGCAGAATGGTGCAAATATCGCAACTTTTAGGCTAACACTGTAATATTGCAGCACAACATAACCAGTTCTTCGACCCAAACCACCTACTGATCACTGCTAGGGGTGAAAAAGTGGTGTTATGAACTAATGCAGAAATAAAGAAAAAGAGGAATTATTATAAATAAATAAATCTGATTTACATACAAAAGTTCTGTTCAAAATGTGTAAAAGCATAAATAAAAGAGTGTGTTTTGTCTCATATATATATATATATATATATATATATATATATATATATATATATATATATATATATATATATATATATATATATATATATATATATATATATATATATATATATATATATATATATATATATATATATATATCTATATAATAAATTAATATGGAATTATTTAAGGAATTGTTATGTTTCTGTGTCTGTCTCAATTGTTCCAAGATATCTGGACATCATATTGACTTGAAATTTGGCAAGAATGTAATTTTCATAGTTGGAAAGATGTAAAAATTATAAAACTAGACTATCCGTCGTCTTTATGCCTTAAAAACTAATTTACTGAAATTGTTATGAACAGTAAAACACCGAAAAAAAGTATCCATGCTATTTAGTCTCTCTTTGAATTTGAATATTTCCCCCGGAAGCGTTGCCAGTCACATGTTACATGAATATTTGACCTATTTGAATTTCCCTTCAATGTGTTCTAAGTTCTGTGGTACAGGTATCGTTATTTATTGATTTTTAACGATCTTGTTACTATTCAGTAAGTTTATAATCATTTCAATTATTGTTGGTATTGAAACTTTCCCTCCTTTCTTAGTTTGACTGTTTTACCGCTATTCAATACTCTCGTTTTTTATCAAGGTATTATTTTGTTTAATCTACTTAGCATGGAGAGAAAACATTGTTATTAATGGGAAAACATTAGGTTTTGAAGTTATGCGGGAGGCGTGTATGTGTCTTTAATATGCTCAGTCTCGCACTGTTGATGACCTATAAATCCCCTTGCAAAGAACAGGTATATCTGCTAGTATATATGTATAAGCACTAAAATTTATAATCTATGTTTTAGAAAAACTGTTCTGACCTGATTTCTTATGTTGTGGGTTTGGCATGTTAGTAGGACATTGCAAGCAAACACTGTTTTAATGGAAAACTTAACTGGTTCTTTTTTTACTCCCAGACTCTTGTTCTCATAGATAGGTGGTGAAGCCAAGAGGAATAAGGGTTTGGTATTTGTGCAGCCACCTATGTATAACCGGAGCCCACAAGGAAAAGCAAAAGAAGAGTAACACTATAACGTACAAGCATGTCGTTAGAGGCAACTAAAGTAGGGCTCGGCCTGGGACTTGCTACTCCATCCGATAGAAAACCTTAACTACAAAATCCAACCAGTCATGAACAAGTTTAACTTGGCATGAGTTGGTTGAGAGCCTATGCCCCAACCGGCTTTAAAAAGACATAAGACAGAAAGAAATTTCTGTAGTGCCCCTTCCCACCTCATCACAAAATCCTAATCCACAAATCACATCCACAAACAAAAAAAACCACATCTAATACATGTGTAGTATTTGTTAGTTAGTTAAACTACTACTTCCCATTATATAATGTTGCTGCTTTTAATGTCATCCTTCCAGCTCTCTCATGACCATGCAGTTTCACATGTCCACAACATAATCCATTAATATATTTCTTGTCATGAACTTCCTTGCTATTTCTTGCAGCAGACATTGTATCCCAGGCTACCGTTGGATCAGACATGATCCAGGCTACCATTGGATCAGACATTGTATCCCGGGCTACCATTGGATCAGACACGGTCACTGTCTTCAAGCAGGATTGTTATGAGAAGCTACAGAAGAAGATGGAGGAATGCCTGGTCATTGTGTCTGACATGGGAACAAGATTTAGTTCGTACACATCTCTGAGTCAGGTGAGTACAGGTGTAAGACTAGCTCTTGACTAGTACATGTCTGGTTGAAATCTTGGAGGTGAGTACAGGTGTGAGACTAGCTCTAGACTAGTACATGTCTGGTAAAAATCTTGGAGGTGAGTACAGATGTGAGACTAGCTCTAGGCTAGTACATCTCTGGTAGAAATCTCGGAGGTGAGTACAGATGTGAGACTAGCTCTAGGCTAGTACATCTCTGGTAGAAATCTCGGAGGTGAGTACAGGTGTAAGACTAGCTCTAGGCTAGTACATGTCTGGTAAAAATCTTGGAGGTGAGTACAGATGTGAGACTAGCTCTAGGCTTGTACATGTCTGGTAGAAATCTTGGAGGTGAGTACAGGTATAAAACTAGCTCTATGCTAATATCTATCTAGTAGAAATATCTAGGAGGTGAGCACAGGTGTGTGACTAGCTCTAGACTAGTACATGTCTGGTAGAAATCTTGGAGGTGAGCACAGGTGTGAGGCTAGCTCTAGACAAAAGGTTGTACTCTCCCCAGTAGAAAAGAATGCAACTGTATACTTTGTGTTATTCAAAATTAAACCCCCCCACCCCACCCAAAAAAAGTCATTGAGTCATGTGAGAACAGGTATGAGACTAACTTTAAGATATTACTGTTACAAGGACATTGTACAGTGAATAGTACAGTAGGATAGAGAACAAATTGTCTGTTTTTACTGAATGCAGTCACACTGAATATTTATCTATATCCTCTTTGTGTCTGTATGCCACATACAGCTTACACAAGAGAGTTCTATTGTTTTGTTCTGCCACCTTTCTACCAATTGTTTCCTAGGTCAGGCCACAATCTTTCAACTTCTTTCCACAGTTCTTCTCCATGTTTCATTTGGACATTCAGACCTTCTTTACTCATCCACTGTCTATCAGAGAACTGTCCTTGCCAATGTCTCTACTGAGATACAACATTTATGACAAATCCTCCTCCATTTTCATCTTTCAATGATGGTCTTCAATGATGCACAGTTTGTTCATTTTAAAAGCTCTTCATTTGTTATTGCATGTGACCAGAATATATGCATAATTCTTCATAAATATTTATTTTGGAATTTTTCCAGCTCATGTCTAATGTTGTGGGTCATTTTCCAACACTCACTGTTGCATAATAATACTAATAATAACCAAATAATATCGGTGTCGGAGGGAGCTGCAGTGGTCTGAGATGACAGTATTAACGCATTGAGGGTCTTTCCGAACAGAGGAGTTTCAGGGTTGAGGGTCACTGATCAAATTGAGAGAGATGGGTGTTGGTACAGCCTGAAAAGAATGACATACTAAATATACAAATAGATTTAATAGTCAACATCAAACTGGTGTGTTGGGCTGCTGGATTTGTTGAGGCGGGGATCAAAGCACCTTTGGACATGTCCGGAGTGCTATGATGACGGTCCTCATATAACTGATAATAACACTCCCAGGACACATATAATCTAGTCACATATTTATATTTTCTTTAACCAGAGTAAAGATCCTATCACTCTAAGAGAGACCACTTTGTTGTATCAGAGACTACAGATATGTCTGAAAGAAGCTGTATGTCTGATAACCACAGCCAGGGTCACACAAGTGTCTCCCACTGTTACTCAACAATCTGTCTTCTGTCAGAATATGCTGGTTGAGAAAGTAAGTATATCATTTTGAACAGATGTTGAAATACAGTTTGATAAATGAGCACATATTTGCAGTCAACATTTCAAATCACAGTAATGTGTGTGTATATATACAGACACACACATAGATATATATATATATATTTACTAGCAATTGTACCTGTTATTCGCACAGGGAATTTAGTTTAAATCTAGTTGTAATATTTCAACACTTTTACAGTTACATTTGTTATCCTTTTCCACTGATCTTCCAAATCATTCCTCTTTAGTTTCCTCATCAATCGCTTTTGCACTCCTCCGACGCTTGTAGTCAAGCCTAATAACTAATCTTTCCCCTTCTGTCTCCATGTTTCTGGCTTTCATTTTTCTTTTCTTATTCTCCAACCGCATATCTCTAACTTCATTAGTTTCAATAGATCTACGAAATTGTATCATTTACAAAATTTTCAAGTCCCAAACAGTGTGAAACTGAGCATATTCAAGAAACTTGCACCGTCAAAATCTGCTATTTTGGCGATAACAATTGTCAAATTGAATTTATTCAGATTATAAACTTCGCGAGGTGTTAAAAAAAAAAAATTGGCCTGAGCTATATGTGTGGATATATATATATACCACAAGTTTATGAATGTCAGGTGGTACGACAAGATAACCAACTCTGAAGAACTGCAATGTGAAAACTTGCCTTCCATTATTGGCATGTTTAGCATTAGAAGTCTAAGATGGCTACGGCATGTGAAAAGAATGGACAATTGCTGCATACCACAACAAATGTTGTTCTGTGAACTTTTGGAAGGGAAGAGACACAAAGGCAGAACACTGCTCAGATATACCGATGTCTGCAGGGCTTCAGTTAAGAACTTTTTTTATCGGTCCCAACGAATAGAAAAACACTAGCCAATGAACGAGTTTGTGGAAAACAACATTACGCAAAGGTGCATAATGTTTTGGAAAGAGACTTATGGATGAGCTGAAAGGCAGGAGAGACGAGCACAGACTCATAAGTTGTCAAAGTAAAACACTTACCAATTGACCATCTCTAAAGACGATAAAAGCCATATATATATATATACATTCAACTTGTGCCGTTAAACATTACAGATGGCCTGAAAGTAATTTCTTCATACCACTCTATCCTGGGCAACTCAATCAATCTCTTCTATAGACTTGAGTTTGATATTTCTCACTTCTCTCAATATAGTTTGTTTCAGGGTTTCCCTATGTCATTTCTGCTTTCTTGAACCCTTTGCCGTCCCACCTCAATGCTTGCTTTGTGATTCTTTAATTTCTCAAAGTATGTCCAACATATCTTCTTTTTCTTATAGCAGTTGTTAATAGTGGTTGTGCAAACATTTCTCTGATTTCATCACATCTCCTGAGTTCATACCATACTGTAAATATTCCCTCATTATTATTTTGTTTCTTGTTAATCCCAGTTTTACAGACGTCTTCCAAGTATTCAATTTTTGTCTTTTAGCTTTGTCATGCAGTGGATACCGTCTTACTTTCAAACATAGGTAACAAGACAACAGACGACTGGTCAATGAAAGCGCTTCAGGAGAGTAAAGGAAAAGGATGATTAAATCGCTTGGAAAGACACCAATACTAACACATGACGGCTACCAAAATATGAACAGATATGAACAAGTTGTCATTCTGCACAAAACAACAGAACACAATTGAATCCACAGTCACATGGATACAAAATTAAACATTAACAATTCTTTCAGGCACCCCAGACTGTAGAGTACATATTTCAAGACTGCCCTGAATATGCCTTACTGAGGCAAACTCACTAGTCTAGTGAAACATCACTGGAAAGAAAAACTACACAAACCTCTTTGTGAACTACAAAAGACAGTGAAGTTTATACAAGAGACAACATTAAATATATAGACAATATTTTAAGCAAATAAAAGGAAGGTAGAAAGCATTATTCTAATGTAAACTATTTTTCACATTCTGTCATCTCCAATGTCACCTATTCTATTTTATTAGATCTATCTTTCTTAGGTAGATTGGAGGAGCGTCTGGCCGAATGAATTAGAGCTCAGACTCCCATTCATGATCGGTCGCTTGACAGTAAAAACTGCTTGGCCTTACCGGGATTGAACCGGTTCAATCCCGTAAGGCCAAGCAGTTTTTACTGTTAGCATAAAGAAAAAACCCTAACCTGAACAGTTTCGCGGTAATTGCACTATCCATGCGACTATTAAATTCCTCAGGCTCATGTCCCCACTGTCCTAAACCACCCTAAAAAGCATTGACACAGAAATAAAGCGTTAAAGACAGTTTTTTTATCTATCTTTTTTTTATTAGAAAGTTTATATAACAGTCGCTAATACCATACTCAGATAAAGCTATATGGATGTATTGACATTTGTAGACTGATCTCTTTATTAATATTGATGTTGACATCTGAAAGTGTACACAGAAGATAAAGAATATTGACAGTCTTAGACTGACCACTACTTTTACAAATATTCAAATTGACATCTGAAAGTATACACAGAAGATAAAGAATATCGACAGTCTTAGACTGACCACTACTTTACAAATATTCAAATTGACATCTGAGAGTGTACACAGAAGATGAATAAAAATAATCGACAGTCTGACCCCATTTTTTTGTTTTACAAATAGATCAACACACCATATTGTCATTACTACTAGCATTGCTTTATATTCTTATAGCAGTTACATATGATTATTTGTGATTATTTCTCTCTGACAGGATGAACACTTAACACAGCAGGTATGCCTTGGTACAACAATGAACAACTCACAGGAAGAACATCACAGACAAGGAAATACAAACAGGGACCAGTGTATGACCTGGGAAACTGCTGTGTACAAACAATGTAAGTAAATGGCTATTATGTACCTGTTTGCTACAGTTCTGTGCTTGTTTTGTGCAATTTGACATTAAGTGGGGGGCATGAAGGAAGAAGACACTAAAAGAAACATGAAGGAGAAGAATGATGGAAACCGAAATGAAAGAGTTTAGAGATTGGCATGAGTAGAAAAGCAGCAGACCAGCGGCAGTGGGGATCACTTGTAAATGTATTATCATCAACTTTGACATGAAGAGGAAATAGACAAATAGAATACTGTCAGATCTCTAACTGGTCAAATTAAGTTAACTGGCTACTTTGCACTAAGAGAACTTATCACCTCCAAATCCAAGTGCTATGAAATCTCTAACACTTCACAACAAGAGAACTGACCACCTCACCTCCAAGTCCAAGTATTGTGAGATTTCTAACACATCACATCCAGAGAACTGACCACCTCACCTCCAAATACTAAGACCTAGTACTGTGAGATCTTTAACACTTCACACTAAGAAAACTGAGCACCTCATCTCCAAATACTAAGACCTAGTACTGTGAGAGAACTGACCACCTCACATCCAAATACTAAGACCTAGTACTGTGAGAGAACTGACCACCTCACATCCAAATACTAAGTCCTAGTACTGTGAGATCTCTAACACTTCACACTAAGAGAACTGACCACCTCACCTCCAAATACTAAGACCTACTAGTACTGTGAGAGAACTGACCACCTCACATCCAAATACTAAGTCCTAGTACTGTGAGATCTCTAACACTTCACACCAAGAGAACTGACCACCTCACCTCCAAATACTAAGACCTAGTACTGTGAGATCTTTAACACTTCACACTAAGAGAACTGACCACCTCACCTCCAAATACTAAGACCTAGTACTGTGAGATCTTTAACACTTCACACTAAGAGAACTGACCACCTCACATCCAAATACTAAGACCTAGTACTGTGAGAGAACTGACCACCTCACATCCAAATACTAAGTCCTAGTACTGTGAGATCTCTAACACTTCACACTAAGAGAACTGACCACCTCACCTCCAAATACTAAGACCTACTAGTACTGTGAGAGAACTGACCACCTCACATCCAAATACTAAGTCCTAGTACTGTGAGATCTCTAACACTTCACACCAAGAGAACTGACCACCTCACCTCCAAATACTAAGACCTAGTACTGTGAGATCTTTAACACTTCACACTAAGAGAACTGACCACCTCACCTCCAAATACTAAGACCTAGTACTGTGAGATCTTTAACACTTCACACTAAGAGAACTGACCACCTCACCTCCAAATACTAAGACCTACTAGTACTGTTAGAGAACTGACCACCTCACATCCAAATACTAAGTCCTAGTACTGTGAGATCTCTAACACTTCACACCAAGAGAACTGACCACCTCACCTCCAAATACTAAGACCTAGTACTGTATGAGAACTGACCACCTCACATCTATATACTAAGACCTAGTACTGTGAGATCTTTAACACTTCACACCAAGAGAACTGACCACCTCACATCTATATACTAAGACCTAGTACTGTGAGATCTCTAACACTTCACACCAAGAGAACTGACCACCTCATCTCCAAATACTAAGACCTAGTACTGTATGAGAACTGACCACCTCACATCTATATACTAAGACCTAGTACTGTGAGATCTTTAACACTTCACACCAAGAGAACTGACCACCTCACATCTATATACTAAGACCTAGTACTGTAAGATCTTTAACACTTCACACCAAGAGAACTGACCACCTCACATCTATATACTAAGACCTAGTACTGTGAGATCTTTAACACTTCACACATCTAAGATCCTATATGTTATATGAGAACTGTTACCTCTATGTTGTTGTAATCTAAAAGCCAGTATCCACCTTATTGGATACAAAACAATTGAATCCATTGTTTCGACTGTATTTACTTTACTGATATTTCTCTTGTTATTATTTCCAGTGTACAAATCTGTACAAGATTTGCAGCAAGCAAAGAACAATATTGATGCTTCTCTGGCATATCTACCACCAGCTCCATCTGGAGATCACATAATCCACCACCAGAGGTCACCATACAGTATACTGTAATTTGTGTACCATATTTTGAACTGCCACAAACCATTTTGTTCTTGAAGTAAATCCTTACTTATTTTAAACAGTCCGAGAGATATATGTTTTTGTATCACTAAATATTCATTAGTCTTGTAGCAGCATTTGAAGGGGAGTCATATACATTATAGGAGGACTATCATCATAACACTCTAGACATGTCCATAGGTACTACAATCTTCGACTCAGCAAGTCCAGCAGCCCAACACGCCAGTTCAATGTCGATTAATCAATGCTTTTGCATATTTGGTATGTTGTTCTTTTCGGCTGTACCAATATCGACACCCATCTCTCACAATCTGGTCAGCGACAGGGATTCACAACCCTGAAACCTCTCTGTTTGGAAAGACTCTCTCAATGCGTTAAGAATTTAGGGGAATCATTTACCATTACATGAGCAGTCTTCTTTGTCCTCTGTTTTTTGCAGTTAGGCGCCGCAGATTTAACTGATGAATGGTTTCTGAGGTAGTGCAAGCTCGGTCGCTTGATATGCTGTGGTATTGTGGAGTTTTAAGATGTCTGTAACTTCATCAATCCATCTTTTTCTGGTCTATCCCTTCCTATTGATGATTCCATTTTCAGGTGGTACGCTCTTGCAACTGGTGTATTGGTTTCATTCTCGCCAGTTGGCCAAGAATACATAAGCAATAAATAACAAAATTAAATTCTTTGAAACAAAGTGTTAAAGAAAATGCTTGTGAATGCCCTGTGCAGTGAAGAGGAAAAATAAAGGCATTGAAGAAGATCTGAACATCGAGGAACATTGGTTCATAAACAGTATCATGTCCCTGAAACTGAAATATTTTAGTTACAGTAAATATCACAGTGGTTTAGAAAGAGCTAAAGTAGAGAAAAGTTTATGTTGGTAGGAAAGTAGGAAGAGAAAAGTTTATGTTGGTAGGAAAGTAGGAAGAGAAAAGTAGATAGAGAGGAAAGGTGTTAGAAGTCATCAAACATCTAAAGTAATGAAATGCTTGAATGAATGATAGCACTCCTGGTCTCTGTCGGTTTCATCAATGATTTGTTGCATGTTTGCTTGAAGGAAATTAACTATAGTTGTGACCTTATGCTTTGTCTGCAGCACAGAATAAAGGGTAATATTTCTTCTATAATTGATGCATAGAAGTCTTATGAGTTGTTTGCTCATTTATAGAGGTTAAAATGATTTTTACGAAAATTTGATAAGCTAAGATATTATTTATAGATAATTTATAACAGTTTGTGTATGATTTATAAATCATTTATAGTTTGGATATAATTTATACCTGCCTTACATAGTTTCAATACATTTACATTTTGTTTTATCCATAATTTTGTTAAAAAATGTTGATGAGATGTTTGATTGATATCTCTATATTTCTGTTGTAAAAGTTGTTGAATAAAATGATAACATATGTACAACATATCTATGGTGTTGTTCTTTGATGGATCAGTTGGTGGAAGGGGGTGTCATAAACCAAACACAGGAGACACCAGTTTTTTTTTCTGTCAATCATTAGATCACATCGTCAGTAGTTCCAGTTAACTGTATTATTCACTTATGTCAGTAACCAGATCACAGTACCAATAGCTTCAATGAACTGTATGATTCACTTCTTCTGTCAGTCATCAGATCACAGTACCAATAGCTTCAATGAACTGTATGATTCATTTCTTCTGTCAGTCATCAGATCACAGTACTAGTAGCTTCAATGTACAGTACGACTAACTTATTCTGTCAGTCATCAGATCACAGTACCAATAGCCTCAATGTACTGTACGTTTCACTTCTTCTGTCAGTCAGCAGATCACAGTACTATAGTTAGTTCTAAAATTCATGATCACACTAAGGTTTAATTTGTACGAAATCTATCTGATGGATACAAGTAATTTTTGCATGCAGTCTTATATACCTCACGACGTTACTAATCCATGTTTAACTAATTGGTAGGTAGCTTAGTTGATGCAAAAACGTTTTTGTTATATAATTTTCCATAAGCACAACAAAATGATAATCAAAGTTTAGAACTTACAGTAATACACAAAATGGTGGCGAATGATTGCAAAGGCGTATTCCTATTACATATTAAAAAAAGAAAGGTCACATAGTGAACAAATGATACCTTCCACTTCTATGAATGAAAGTAAATGTTGCGTACATACGCCAATGACAGTCGGTAGGAAACATTGTGAACTGATTAATTCCACGGGATTCCGATTTTGACATGCACTGAATTGCATTTGGAACATGGAATGCTTAGTTATAGACAAACTTGACAATCGTACTGTAAAATTTCGACAAGTATACCAGATCAACATTGCGGTAAATTTAGTAATAACATATGTTATAATTCTTACAGAACTAAAGGTTTGGTTGGGAAAAACCTTTGGAACGTCATCACTGTTACCTATATAAAAATCAAGAATTTCTGTCAAGTGGATGATTTTATATCGGTCGGTAAAGATGATCACGAATTTTGGAACGAACTATAGTAGCTTCGATGTACAGTACGACTAACTTATTCTGTCAGTCATCAGATCACAGTACGAATAGCTTCAATGTACTGTATGTTTCACTTCTTCTGTCAGTCATCAGATCACAGTACTAGTAGCTTCAATGAACAGTACGACTAACTTATTCTGTCAGTCATCAGATCACAGTACCAATAGCTTCAATGAACTGTATGATTCACTTCTTCTGTCAGTCATCAGATCACAGTACCAATAGCTTCATTGTACTGTATGATTCACTTCTTCTGACAGTCATCAGATCACAGTACCAATAGCTTTAATGAACTGTGGGATTCTCTTCAAATCTTGTCGTTCTTCTGTCAATGATTAGATCACAGCAGCAGTAGCTTATTAAGTCTGTTCAATAACCAGTAATACATTTATCAACACAAAAGTCTTGTAATTATGTTTTACTAAATGTGAAATAAATTATTGTTATATTATTCAATTTATCAACAACATAATATATTATTCAATTTTGTTCCGTTTATTCAGATTTAGACAACATATAAATTAAAAAAAAACACTTATTGAGTTAAAAAGAGAATTGAAAAAAAATACATGTAATAAAAATTCACACCATTTAATAACACCATGTATTCACACCATGTAATAACATGATTAATAATTTGCAAACTTTAGAAACATATGACCATTTTATAAATAGCACACTAAGAGGACATAAAATATGGACATAATTAAATGTTATACTTAGAAATCACTAACAAAATGTGGACATATTTAAATGTTATACTTAAACACTGGACTGTCGAATCCGACAAACACCTATACGTTGCATTTGTAGATCAGGATAAAGCATTCGACCGCATATATAGGCACAAGTTGTGGAAAATACTAACAACCTACGGGTTTAATGACCACCTAACCAACCTTTGCAAGAGCCTTTATACAGACAGCCAATGTACGATTAGAACAAGCACAGGATTATCAGAAAAGTTTCACGTAGGGTCAGGACTAAGACAAGGTTGCGTACTATCCCTCTGCTGTTCATCACGTATATTGACCACATCTGTAAAATAGCTAACACCAGCGAAGGAAACAACCTCGGAGAACACTTAAAAGAATTTCTTTTTGCAGATGATCAGGCAATCATATCAACAACAGAAGAACAGCTACAACAACACATCAACAGACTCCAGTTAGCATGTAACGAATACAACATGAGAATAAACATTGACAAAACAGAAGTAATGACATTCGCCAGAGAGGAAAGCACTACCAATATCTCCATCAACAATCGTCCATTAAAACAAGTAAAAGACTTCACATACCTGGGGATAATTTTTTCAGCAAACGGAAGAATAACTGAAATTCAACACAGATGCAACAAAACAAGTCAAATGATAGGACAAATGGCGCCAATTTTAAGATGCAAACACGTCACCATGAACACAAAAAGAGCAATGTTCAACACAATCTTTCTTCCCACATTATGTTACTAGCGCCAAACCTGGACACTGACAACAAATGATAGAAGAAAACTAGTCACGACAGAGATGAAGTGTCTACGCAGAATGCTGGGTGTAACAAGAAGAGACCGGTTGAGAAATGAAGACATCAGGAACAAAGTGGGTACAACATCAGTACTAGACTTCATCAAGAAACAACAAATTCAATGGTTCGACCACGTAAGCAGATTACCAACAGACAGTGCACCTCAAAGAGCAATGCTGCTCCGATACGGTGGGTACAAAGCAAAAGGTCGTCACGCAAAAGATGGACCTCAGAGATAACAGAGGCGGCGAAAGAGACTATCTACGAAGCACATACAAGGGCCCGTTTTAGAAATCTCTTCTTGACCTGACGCTGTGAGGCAAACAGGATTTGAGAAAGAAAGAAAGACTTAGAAATAACAAACAAAATGTGATCATATTTAAATGTTATACTTAGAAATAATTAACAAAATGTGGACATATTTAAATGTTATACTTAGAAATAACTAACAAAACAAAATGTCAGCCCCAAAATTTACCATCAATAATGAAAACATTGGAATACAATGGACACTTATGAAACAACTAGAGGACCTGGACTTTGCAGATGATCTGACATTGTTGTCCCACAATTAGGCACAGATAAAAGATAACATGAACATTCCAAATATTAAATCTCAGCAACTAGGTTTGAAAATATGCAGGGAAAAGACCAAAGTCATGAGAATAAATGCAGTAAATGTAAACCAGATTATGCTGGAGGAAACAGCTCTATACGTTGTAGATTCATACAAAAAACCTTGGTAGCAACAGACACAGAAGGAGGAACAAACAAAGATGTCAAGATAAGAATACAAAAGCAAGGATAAACTTCATTGCTATGAGTAGGCCTAAGATATGGAAGTCAAATGAGATCAAAACAAACACAAAGCTGAGAATCTTTCAATCAGATGTGAAGTCAGTGCTGTTGTATGGCTTGAAAACATGGAGGACAACAAAAGAAACCACCAGAAAACTACAGACCTTCATAAATAGATGTTTACTTAGAATAGAGGAACTGAGATGGTAAGATAAGATTACGAATGAGGAAATCAGAGAAAGAACTAAGTGTATACCAGTGGAGACAGAGCTAAGGAAGAAACACTGGCGATGGATTGAGAAGACAGACCGGAAGCATTGCAAGACAGGCACTGTTTTGGAACCTGCAAGTAAAGAGGAGATGCTGAAGACCTAGACATATCTGGAGAACTAGAACTTGATTTTAAAATGATAGGTAAAACATGAAAAGAATTGGAAGGGATGGCAAGAGAGAGCTGTGCTCTGTTGGGAGCTGAATGGTAAAAAAGAATAAAAACATTGAAAAAGGATACAAATGTGTAATATCTTGGTTCGGTAAATGAAATAAAAATATGAAGACCATATAAATAAAATAAAGAGACTAGACTTGGCAAGTCGAAGAGTTGAAAATATGAATAAAGTAACTTTTATCATCACATTGTTACCAGGTTGTTGGTCTGTGTCTGGTTTCCTGTTTTTCTCTTGCACTGCTCCAGTGGATTGGGTGATAGTTACTTTTGATTTGTGACAGGATTCTGCTATGCCATCTAACCATCTTTTTCTTGGTCTTTCTCTCGCCTTCTTTCCTGATGTTCTGTTGTAGAAGACTATGTATACTGTGTAGTTTGGTTGCATTCTTATTAAGTGTTCAAATCACTTTATTTGTCTCAATGTAATTCAAGCAAGGTTCTGTCCCAACTTTCTCCTGTGCTGATATTGGTGATTACGTTTTTTCTTGTGATGGTAATTTGTCGTAGGCATCACATTTCACATATAGTTATTTTTTGTGACTGTGCTTTGCTCATTGTCCATGTTTGGCGTTGGTAACACAAAGTAGGCATGAAAAGTATAATGTTATATGTGTTGTCTTGATAAACACCTCTAGTCAAAGCGTTGGTTGTTGTTACTTTTAATATTTGATAATTAATTTCTTTCCTTGCTAATGTCAAATTATTTTATACCTGTCCTCGTCCATATCATTCATTATGTTTTACTGCAACTCCACTCCGGTTTTCTTCAGATTTAATCTGATGAAATCTAACCATCTCAGATCTCTAGGTTTCCGTACATCGCCAGGATAATCCTCAACCTGAGGTCATAAGTGCAAACTTGACGGCCTGACACAGGAGTAAGAGTCAAACTTTTACTTCATGGAAACATTGAAACAACAATTCTACGCTTGTACTAACACATTTGTTTTGTTCTCTGCTTACTTTTCCGATCCAGCAGTCATCTGAGCATTTGCCCTTCGACTTGAGGCCATGGCAGTGAATTTACAGGTCTGTCTGAGTTGTGGTGTGTTAGCATAGAGAGTGTTTTCAACATCTGGGTCTGGAGGTAGGTACTTGTGGCGTAGGTCACTGAGTGCAGGGCACTGGAAGAGATGGTGTGTGACAGTTTCTTCTAAATAGTCACAAAGTTGACATTGTGGGGGCAATCTTTGGTTGAATGCGATGTAGGTGAGCATTCAGGTGCACATGTTGTGTCCTAAGGCGGAAAATAATGACTTGTTATTGTCGTGTGAGGGGTTTTATGGCATCTTTGGGATTTGGAGTGGTCATGTGTTTAAAGAGGGCTCTGCCTCTTTTGCCCATTGCCCACTCATTCATCCACTCCTCCTTTTTGTTACTTCTTATTATTTGTTTAGCGGTCTGCAGAGTTATTGGTCTGTCATGCTGTTGACTATTTGCTCCTGCCTTTGCAAGGATGTCTGCTCTTTCATTTCCTTGTATGTTGCTGTGTTCTGGTATCCAGTGTAAAGTAAGCTTGACGGCAAAGATGTTGATGAATGAACTGATGTATAGAGCCAGGGACTGGCACGCTGGGCTCTCAGGGTTTGCATTTTCTAGTGCCTGTAGCACTGACTTACCATCAGTAAAGATAACTGTGTGCTGGGTTTTTCAGGATGGAGCTGGAATATGTTTGTAAGATGGTGCACTGAGGCTTCAATGGCAATGGTCTCATCCTCAAAATTAGAACAGTACTTGCTACATGCGTTTTGCAACTCATCGCACGATTTGTCTGGGTATTCTATTTGTGCACCGTATCCAGCATTAATAGTCCCCTTGAAGGCTGAGCCATCTATATATACATGTATCCATTCGTCTGGGAAAGATAGTATAGTATCTTGGGCCACCATCCAGAGATCTACTGGGACTGAGCTCTTCTTGGTGATGTCTTTGGTAAGTGTGGTGTTTATTTTTGGACAGGCGAGACTACAATTTGGAGGGACTTCTGTGTGTACAATTTGTGTCTCTTCTCTGTTCTCCGGCATGTGATATTTTTCTTGCAGGCCTAATGCCACGTCTAGGATCGTTTTTTGCTTCAGTTTGTACTGTGGTCGCCAGTTGTCTACTAATTGTCTGTTAGGGTGGTTTCTACTAAGTCTTTTATATCTTTCCACTATCTCTACTACTGCTGCCTTCCTCCGCATGCGCAAGGGCTCGATGTTTGTATGGATTTCACATACTGCTGTAGGAGCTGATCTCATACCTCCAGAGATGAAATGCACTGCCTGGCTCTGTACTTTGTCCAGAGCTTTCTTTGTTGTTTTACTACATGTTCTCTGCTTACACATGTGGTGTATTGACTTGTACAGTACTTTGTGTCGATGGGTGGGGCTTTCTATTGCCATGTTTAAATTGTTCCCACTTTGCCATAAGAGCAGGGATAGTGTACATAACTGGATTTGTTGCAGAATTTAAAGGAATAATGATAACAGTTGCCCAAGCGTAAACGTCAATGTTGATCTCATGTTCACCAAGAGACAATAGTCCCATGATACCTATAGGAAACCAGCAGAGAAAGTTAGACAGAGCTACTAGAAACAACTGTTTGGCTACTAGTATATCTTGAACCCATCTAGAAGATGTGCTTCCAGAAATTCTGTTGCTTGACATGGCTTTGAAGATGGCTCTTTGACCATAAGCAATGATAATAAACATGACGAAATTGTGCACAATAAACACGCCAAATAAGTACTGCCATCCAGTGAGTCGTTGAGTTGTCAAAGGTAAACCAAGACACATAGCATTCGAAGAATTTATTTCAAATTTGAACACAATTGGAATCAGTGCAAGAAGGAAACCTATGATCCAAGATGAAATAACAGCAATAATTTTGTTATTGTAAGAAAACTGTATCTGACCAAATGGAAACTTCATTACCAGAAATCTGTCTAGAGTAATAAAAAATACAAAATATGCTGACGTTTCACACGAGAGAGCAGCCAGGAAACCTGCAAGTCTGCAGACATTACTTCTCCCCAGTTCTTGTCATACAGAACATAAACGTCACGATAGTTATAATCTGCTCCAGCAATAATGAACAGATAGACTCCCATAATAAAGTCTGATATACCCAGGTTTGTTACAAACAGACCATATCCTGTTCTGAGAACTGACCTGTCCCAAATGACACGATATACAATAACAGTTGCGTTTCCTACAACTGCAAGAACTGCAACAAACCAAAGAAGAACACGTTGAACATTCTCTCCAATCAAATAAAAACACGACGAAATGGCTTCCTCAGGGGCGTGACATGTGTGGGAAGGAATGTTGACACCTCTGATCTGAGGACAGCACATTTCAAAATTGTTAGTGTGCAGGTATTGACCAATGGTCAGTCCACTAAATAAATCCTCATAGACGTTCAACATGGGCAGTCCTTGCAAATCAAGTGACCGTAGGATTAGGTTAGAAGGAAACAAGAATTTAGGAAACTCGTAGATGGAAGTAAAGCTCAGATTTAGATGTTGAATGTTTGGTAAGCTTTGAAAGACACAGACATTTAAATATGACAGACCTGTATGAGATAGATCGAGTATTTCAAGAGATTTGAATTGTAAACATTTAACATCAACAAGTTCTTTATTGTAAGACAAGTTGAGATA
Organism: Arion vulgaris; assembly: GCA_020796225.1. Classification (NCBI taxonomy): domain Eukaryota; kingdom Metazoa; phylum Mollusca; class Gastropoda; order Stylommatophora; family Arionidae; genus Arion; species Arion vulgaris. The sequence goes on from CM036758.1 coordinate 40,549,919, forward strand.
TCGAATATTTTCTAATGCTGGATACTGGCTGACACTGTAATTGAAGATCTCTATCAGATTGTAACTAATATCAATTGTTTGAACTTTACGAGATAAGAAAGGAAGCAGATAACTTAGACTAATGATTTCAGATTGAGACAATTTAACACTAATAACGTTTTCTAATCTCGATGAATTATCCAGAAACTTCAAGTCAGATAGATCTACTCCAGATAAGTCCAAGTATCTAGTACTACTGTTAATGAAATCTAAGTTTACAAGTGGACTCGATCTGTTGTAACCCGATACCATGACTCCCCATGTTACACAAATGAAACCTTCTCTACACGGCACTTTACAATCTAGTTCATCGTCCTGATGTGGACAATCAGCATGTCCGTCACAAACTTGGTCAGGATGTACACATATTTTACTATTCCAACAAGCAAAGTTTCCGGTACATGAGACAATATTATCATTTTGTTCATCTTCTCCTGTAGGACAGTCTATTTTCCCGTCAAGGACGTAATGTATAGGGATACAGTAAGATTGGGGACATTTAAAGTATCCCTCTGGACACTCAAAGTCTGTACAGTTCTGTAGATGAGATAAGTCTCTACATCCTATGATACCACCGTACATGTCTTTAACATACACACATCTGGGGCCCCAGATAAACTGTCCATATGGGTCCATACAAGTGTTAACAGTTTCCAGTTTGCCTATTGTTTCATCCATTTGTCCATCTATTCCAGTACAGTCTGTATGATTATCATTAAGTTTGTCTAACGGGACACATTGATCTAAATCACAAAGAAATGTACAATTCGTTACGAGTTTGTAAAGAGATTGGAGGAGAATGAGATGTTCATCGTTAACTAATTTACTTTCAATGAAAGAGTAAGTGAAACAATCAACTTCACCATCAACGACATACTGTAACGGTAAACATAAACCATCTTCACAAACTATACTTCTGCACATATTTGTCCATTCCTGTTTAGCACATTCATCACCACGTGGTGGTAACATACACAAACTTTCATCTCGTTTGTTGCTGCAATCATCGATATAATTACAGACCTGGGCGTAGGAAACATATCGAGTATTACCTGCATCTTCTCCGCAGTCAAAAAGGGGAAACACATGTCCATTCACCTCATTTAAAAATGTGATAAAATGTGTGTTCCCAACTTGAGTCGAGACAGACACAATATCTGCAACTATTTTCATAAAATATCCTTTACTTAAAGCTTTAGTGAGACTTTCATTCGTGGCTGGATTTATTATCATCAATTTCTGACCATCAAGTCTACGAGGAAGAAGTTTCTCACACAGAAGTAGTTTTCCAGATAGACTGCTGCATTCAATGTCGACCCATCCATCATCAACAATATATATGCCACTAGAATAGTTAGTGTCATTCTTGTATCCTTCCCAGACAAACTTCCACAAACCACATGCGATATCACGACCACCAGATGGTTTACCACTCATCCAATTATTAACCACTAGAGGGCGGTATGGAACGTCCTCCTGAAGTGTCCATTGAAACCGTTTTGTCATGCTGGTTAAGTCTCGCTGAAGACCAATATAAACCTGGTCTGAAAACTGAGAGAGATTGTGTGTGTCATTAAATTGAGTTACTGCATATTCTTTGATATACTCGTACAGTTGCGTCTGTACAAATTCCAGTTCTTCTTGAGTTTCGAGTGCTGCAAGAACCTGGACTCCATTCCATTGACATATGCCCAAAGCGTCAATCCAGCTCATTGTTTTAAAACTATTATTGAGCACTTTATAACAAGATAGATAATCGGTACTGTAACTATGTACGAAGGGAAACCATCCTTGTATACACTGATGACAAATAGCCATGGACACAATATCCTTGTTCAAGTTAATATCGTTCAATGATAGAAGAAGTGTGTCATTCAGATGAATGGTTACCTGGTCATTTTTATTACGGAACACAACAGTAAATATCTTGATATCATTTTGATGTTGTTGTACAATATGTGGTATGTTTCTACTTTCTTCATAAGACAACTCTTCACCATCAAGATATAAAACTGCAATATGGGTCACGTTCTTCCTGACTCCAAACATTTCAGAAAATAAACGTTGAATCAATTTGATTTTATCTTCAAGAATCGTATAAACAGTTAAGTATGGTGTGTTTTTTCTAAATCGCAATTAACTCCAAATGGTGGATCAAAATCAGAGCTTTTTTCAATTCCATTGAAAGCTTGAAAGTACCAGGAGCTGACCTCAACGTTAGGATTGTCTACTGAAAATGTGTCACAAACTGCAGCATGCATCACTCGTGTAGTAGTAGTAGTCTCTGTGTTAGGTGAGCTTATTATATGTTGCAGAAAATGCAAGTTAATCGTTGACTGATGAAAATGATCACGTATATAGCCCATGAAATCGGTTCTAGGTATATTTCTGGCATCAGAAACTGTAGGATGTGTGTACAGAAATAATACATCCATCTCATCCGTCAGACAATCATGTAAAGGAAAGTTACTCGACTGACTTCCAGGAATTACTGAAAAGGTAAAATACAATATTCAAACATTCATATTATATATTTGTTTGGTGATACAAACAGTTGAATACATTTTTTGTTTATTTAGAATTAACAATAATAGTGTTGATTTCAACATTAGTTTTGAAATTAAACTTAATTAATATATATATATAAATATATCATATCAGTGGCGGATTGTAATCACCTTTGTTGGTGGGGCCAGACAAAAATTTTAGGGAAAATTATCGTTTTGGGTTAGGTTATATTTTAGTATTTACTATTGTTTGTCTATTCCTGGAGTATATTAACTTTTAAAACAAATTAGTATCACGTTAAAAGTAATAACTATGAACAAATAATTTATAAAATAATAAATACATATTACATATTATTTTTGGTGGGACCCGGTTCCACTGGCCCTTAATGATGAGCCGCCACTGTACCATATGTTATTTACCACTTATTTGAGTTGTCAACCAAGTCAGTCACATTGTTTGGAAAACTGATTTGTATGATATTGTTTACAATTATTCTGTAGCTTTACTAGTGACAGTTTCTTAAAAAAATCACGTGGTAAAAATTTGGGATCTGAACTCAGAAAACATATCATCAAGTTAGTGCACACATATTGGTTGTGTAGTGCCCATCTAATTATGACGTGGTCTAATGTAGCCTTACTGTGCTGGCCATCACGCCTATGCCACGTTTGTGGCGTAGCCTCATGAAGCTTTACTGTAGTATCCAACACGTACATGATCACGTTTGTGACGTGGTCTTATGTAGCTTTACTGTGGGGTCTTGATCAGGTGACTGTAATGAAGCGCTAGACGCTTGCAAGCGTTCTAGAATTCCGTTCCATAAAATGGTCACTATTCCCGTTTCCAACTTACTCATCTCCAAAACTAGCCCATACGCTTGATTACGACACTCTACCTTTGATCCATGTTATTTGAGATGTCATCCAAAACTTGTTTGATAGTGGTAAAACCACATAAATAGGCCTTTGTCGCATCAGCTCGGGCAGACCACCTAGTGTCCGGCAGTCTCTTCAAAGTCGGGAGTTTTGAACCTGTATCTTCCAGTGCTTCTGTAAGAATGCTCCATCGATAGGTAGAAGCGGAAAAGAACGTATAGAGGCTTTCAACAAAATCGAAAAAATGGATGCTTCTATACAACATTCTGTAGCACACTTAGCAACCAAATTCAGTGAATATGCAAGGCAGGGAATGTACTCTGCGTACTTATTTATCTCCTTAATGCGTGCTTGTAAGCCGTGGTATTTCCCACTCATGCTGCTCTCATTGTCATAGCTTTTATCACGACAGTCTTTGATATCAATGCCATTTTTCTTTAAAAATAAATTAAACTATGGCCGAGTTGTTCAGCAGTATGACCTTCCATATCCAAGAACTTCACAAACCTTTCCACTGGTCCAGATGGTAACACATAGCGCACTATTAGAGTGAGTTGGTCCACATGCGAAATGTCTGGAGTAGAGTCCAGTGATAAGGAATAGTACTTGCATTTCTTAATTTCGCAAATAATATGATCCAGTAAGCTTGATGCAATTAGATGGATAAATTCCTCACATGTTGTTTTTCTTCTTCTTTGCGTTCGTTCTTTACGGCCAATTTTAATCACTCTTTGTGATATGTTTGATCTTTGCCAAGAACGTGTATACGTTGCACATTGGTTTGGTAGTCCCCATAAACGCATAGACTTCTACACGTTTAGGAAATGTGCATCCGATTTCAACTAAATGTTGTTTTTGATCCATATGATGTATGTCCCTTTCCTTTATTTGCATACGTATTTATATGTTGAGCCAGAAAAATATCAAATTTGGCTATTAATTCCAATAAACCTAAATAATTTCAATTATTAGGTGAACCAATAGTGTCATCACTATCCTGAATGCCAGACTTCATTCTGCTAAAAATTGAATAACTGAAGTAATTCGCTCTAAAAGTGTCCGCCAATATGTTTGTTCGGTCTCAATTTGTCTTACAAGTCCTTCTTTTTGCAAACTAACAGCGAAATTATCGCTTGTCTATGGGAGGTGCTTTCTTCATGTCTTTTCAACAAATTATTTGCGTTTTTCCAGTCGTCAAATCCTTCTTTCGTAAACCGTGACGAACAGACTGAATCAGTAACTTTGCAAACAAAACAGAAAAGTTGTCCTTTAGTTTCTGAATAACACAACCAATCTCTCACATGAGTTTTGTTTGTTCATTTATGTGTATACGGGAAAAACGATTTTCGACAAATTCGTGGCTTGTTTTCTTTATCGTATATTTTTTTTAAAGACAAGAAATCACTGTTCATATGTTGCACTCACTATTTCCATTCGCAATCCAATAATCTCGATTGACGTTGATTGGCCATTTACCAATATCGCTGGAGTACATTTCACTTTTGTTGTGATTTTTGCTTGTTAAAGATGTTGCTACATTGGACGCATGTGCTGTGTTTTCTGCCTCTCTTTGGCTTGAAGATGATATTGCAAAATTGGGAGGACTTGCTGTACGTTCGACTTTAGTTTGTCTTGTGGAAAATGTGGCTAAATCGTGAAGAGTTGCTGATCTTAATGGTAATATTGGTAAGGATGATTCTTCTATAGCACTGCCTTCATCTACTATACCGTGAGACGCGACTTCTGTATTTTCTACTTCAATTTCTTTGGATTCAGCACCATCACCCACGACATAAAAAATGCAGACAGCTTGCACGACACTGGGCAACAACCCGGTAGCAGTGTAACGACATTGGACAACAACCCGGTAGCAGTGTAACGACACTGGGCAACAACCCGGTAGCAGTGTGACGACAAAAGAAGAAGAAAGAAGAAGAAAGCTTGCGTTGATACAACCACTTGGTTATATTTTTTCTTTTCATCTTGTGCTTTATACTTTGCACTTTCAGAAGCGTAATGACGACCCGTATCTCTGGTTCTGCTGCTCATGTTGACTATCACGATCTGGGAAGAAGAGAATATGAATTTAACAATAAAATGTAATTATTCTACTTCCTACTAAAATTACAACATATAAATGTGAAAGTTTGGACAGAGTTTTATGATATAACAATTTACTCATGATGATATATTGTATACAGGGTGCTTCGTAAGTTAACCACTTAACATGATTATGACGATAATAAAAAAAAAAAATTGATTAATTGAAAACGAAAAAGGATAGCAACTATTTTTAAAAATCGATTTGTCACTGAAACATAAAATTAGCTATGTAAAATAAAATAATAATAAAATAACAAGATGGGAGGATTTAAATACATTCAAAGTTAGCAGAACAAAAAAAAAAGTTACTCTCCGTGTCCGTTTCTGTGCGTCTCTGTAAAATGCTGCAGCTCTGTGTTGCGGCTTCTTGTTGTGGCTCCCTTTCCGGCTCCTCAAGTGTGTCCAAGTTTTCTGGTTTTTATCATTTAGTCCCCGTATCGCATTATTTTGGGGACATCTAGTCGAGTGCAAAACAATTTCTCATAAAAGCGTGAATGACATGAGATTTACTTAGGAGTGCCCAGATCTGCTCATGTCTGTGAACAATATTTGTTTGTTTGTTTGGTATGGGATTTAAGCCTCTTTAAGCCGAGGCACGCACCTTTCAACCTAAGGGGAACCTTTTATTGGTTATATCAGATCGTGTAGGCCAACAAACATGAAAAATAAGAATTAACTCCTTTCAGAGAATCCATTAGTAGTTATTTAGAACAATATTTTATACACCAACTTGCATTTATTTTAAACTAAGTTTCGAGCACAAAAACTGCTGAAGGAACAGAAACTGGGTTATAAGTAAAATTTAATGGTCCTTTTATTCAAGCGTTCCATTTTTTGGTTTATTAGAAACATGTGCAAAAAGGGGACACTCATACACAAAAAGTAAAAAACTGTAACGTTGTTAGTGAGCTCAATGTGACCGCCCACCTAAGTCCGAAATTGAGTAAACATGACCTTAATCCTAACCTAGATAAAAAAAATTAAAAGGGTGATTTTAATCAACCTTGGTTCTTTGGTTGATGACTAGTGACAGCCTAGCTCTGTCACATAGGCGCGGGGATCCCCGAAGCGCGGGGCCCGTAGCATTTTCTACTTCTGCTACTATGCTAATCCGGCGCTGTATACACACCCGGATATTCTGTAGAACAGGGTAAGGAGCGTGCTGACTATTCTTGCAAACATTGCCCCGACACAAGCGGGCAGAAGTATGGACAGTGCCGATGTCCTCAACGCGGTGCGCAATTATTTTTGTGATATGGGCAAGTCTCAGATACTGTACCGATTTCGAGAATGTATAGATGAGTTTGCACATGCCAGACAGTGTCGTCTTCGTGGTAGAGAGAAGATATACTAATCAACTTCTCACGGGTATGGTGAGCAAGTGGACTTTGAGATGGCTGCTGCAGCGGGGGACGGATCACGTACGAGAATGCTCAATGTGCCATGCCCTCGATTGAATAACATAACATAAGATAACATAACACACAGGTGAACAAATCATTTTGTTGATATAATTTGACACAAACAAATATTCTCCCTCAAACCAATGTTATGTTGTATTATCACAACCAAGAAACCGTGACAGCATTGTCTCGTTGTATATATTATGAAATAGATTGTGCTGAGGAAAACGTTACCACCCCAACAGTCCTTTGTCATTGATAACTCACATATGTAAGATGGCTCACACCTGCAGTTGTTATGTCGAGATATGCACTTAGAATAATACAAAATAGTTTTATTGCGACATCCATTATTAATATTATTGTTTTCATCCTGTACCAGTAGACGTTCCATAAGATTTCTAAGCAATTTCTCCATACCGCTCTATTATGGACAAATCGTTCAATCTCTTCCATGTAATTGAGTCAGCCATTTCTCGCCTAACATTTCTCAGTAAAGTTAGTTTCATTGTTTCTCTAGGGCTTCCTTTCTTTCTTGATCACTTTGCATTCACTGCTATTCATTCTTTGCGATTATTTGGGCATTTCTTTGCAGAATATTCCAAACGTATCTCCATCTTTTTCTTTTCTTATAACAATTGTTACTAAAGGTGGACAAGAAATTTCTCTGATTTCATCACTTTTCCTGAATGAACATGATGTCATTTTATGTTCATTATTTTTTTGTTAATCTTTTTAAATGCATTCAACTTATTTTCTATATCTTTAGTTTATTAGTTTACACGGTAAGAAATTACAATTTAACGTACACTTTTTCATGAAGAAATGTTTGAAGTGTGACTAGTTTTACAAATAGCATTTTATATATCTTGTACTTGTAATTTTAGTGTATTATTTGATATCTTGAAATATACAGAATTGAATGTTGATTTCACTCAAATAAGAAGTGAATTATTCAAGCAATATCAATACATATATAATAAGACACAGGAACAACAGGAGACGGAAGTTGGAGACGGGATGCAAGAAAATGAGGAACGAATAGAGAGATCTGGAGAAGATCGTCTTGGATAGGAAGATTTGGAAGACCTTGTTTGCGGTCCTATGCCTTCTTAGAGGCGAAGTAGAAATATATAACACGAGATCATTTCGTTGGAAACATTTTAAAGAAACTACTTGTTTTCTTCATTCTTACTTATCATAATATTTGAAAGTTATAGGTAAGTCTGCAATTTTATGAAATATTTTCTTGTGTGAATATGCATCCCAAAATGAATATGAAAGATATGTTACAATGTTATTTAGTTTTAAACAAAGTGTGTATGTTTCTATGAAATGATGCCGTTACAATTTTGAATTCATAAAATGATATTATTACATTATATATCTATATATGAAGCTGGATAACTAGAGTCCTTGGTAACGTAAAATAGTTATTCCAAATCATCGCCATTGATAGATGTTTTAATATTTCTTTTTGGTTAATTTACCTTGAACCTTGGACAATTTCCACCACGTCACATGATTACCGGCGCAGAGATCTAGCAACTATGCTACAGGCGACTCAATGTTTCATTATAATTGATGTCTATCCATGAATAAATAATGTGTCTGGTTTGTGCTGTTGATATTCTTATGGAAATTACAACTTGAAAATATTATTTTTCTAAGAGTACATTTCGTGAACACAATTCTGCAGTTGAATACGTCATCAAATATTAACAAATCGTCAACACATTAAAGAAATTGCAATCAACTAATAAATGAATCGGTTAGCGGGATTTGCATTCAAGCGTCACGATGGCCTGGAAAGAACAATACTAGAGGGCAGGGTCCCAGGACGCAGAGGCAGAGGCAGACCAAGAAGAAGATGGCTACAAGGTATTAAAGAAACCATGAACATGACCATCGACGAAGTAGGTGAACTGGCAAGAGACAGAGTGAATTTCAGATGTGCTGCAAAGAGAGCAACGTCCTATAAAAGATACGCACCTTGATGATGATACCACAAATAGTGTGTTTAATGTTTATCAAGATTCTTAGTTTGATATTCTTGTTGAAATATATGCTTATCTTTAATAGTTTATGAGTTTGCGATGTTCAAAGTTAGTGGCTGTGTTTCCAAAATGACTTCTGAATGAACGCGAGCAAAATGAGTGCAGTGTTTATCCATAACATATCAACAGATGATAATCCTTTTCATAACTATTGCAACATTGTCTGGTGCTCCTAGAAACAATTAGTGAGAGATGGTACATTGTATGGTGCCCCTAGAAACAAGTTGTGAGAGATGACACATTGTATGTTGCCCCTAGAAACAAGTTGTGAGAGATGACACATTGTATGTTGCCCCTAGAAACAAGTTGTGAGAGATGACACATTGTATGTTGCCCCTAGAAACAAGTTGTGAGAGATGACACATTGTATGTTGCCCCTAGAAACAAGTTGTGAGAGATGACACATTGTATGTTGCCCCTAGAAACAAGTTGTGAGAGATGACACATTGTATGTTGCACCTAGAAACAAGTTGTGAGAGATGACACATTGTATGTTGCCCCTAGAAACAAGTTGTGAGAGATGACACATTGTATGTTGCCCCTAGAAACAAGTTGTGAGAGATGACACATTGTATGTTGCCCCTAGAAACAAGTTGTGAGAGATGACACATTGTATGTTGCACCTAGAAACAAGTTGTGAGAGATGACACATTGTATGTTGCCCCTAGAAACAAGTTGTGAGAGATGACACATTGTATGTTGCCCCTAGAAACAAGTTGTGAGAGATGACACATTGTATGTTGCCCCTAGAAACAAGTTGTGAGAGATGACACATTGTATGTTGCCCCTAGAAACAAGTTGTGAGAGATGACACATTGTATGTTGCCTCTAGAAACAAGTTGTGAGAGATGACACATTGTATGTTGCCCCTAGAAACAAGTTGTGAGAGATGACACATTGTATGTTGCCCCTAGAAACAAGTTGTGAGAGATGACACATTGTATGTTGCACCTAGAAACAAGTTGTGAGAGATGACACATTGTATGTTGCCCCTAGAAACAAGTTGTGAGAGATGACACATTGTATGTTGCACCTAGAAACAAGTTGTGAGAGATGACACATTGTATGTTGCACCTAGAAACAAGTTGTGAGAGATGACACATTGTATGTTGCACCTAGAAACAAGTTGTGAGAGATGACACATTGTATGTTGCCCCTAGAAACAAGTTGTGAGAGATGACACATTGTATGTTGCCCCTAGAAACAAGTTGTGAGAGATGACACATTGTATGTTGCCCCTAGAAACAAGTTGTGAGAGATGACACATTGTATGTTGCCCCTAGAAACAAGTTGTGAGAGATGACACATTGTATGTTGCCCCTAGAAACAAGTTGTGAGAGATGACACATTGTATGTTGCCCCTAGAAACAAGTTGTGAGAGATGACACATTGTATGTTGCCCCTAGAAACAAGTTGTGAGAGATGACACATTGTATGTTGCCCCTAGAAACAAGTTGTGAGAGATGACACATTGTATGTTGCCCCTAGAAACAAGTTGTGAGAGATGACACATTGTATGTTGCCCCTAGAAACAAGTTGTGAGAGATGACACATTGTATGTTGCCCCTAGAAACAAGTTGTGAGAGATGACACATTGTATGTTGCCCCTAGAAACAAGTTGTGAGAGATGGCTCATTGACTTGTGCTCCTAGAAACATGTTGTGAGAGATGGCACATTGACGTGTGCCCCTAGAAACTATCAACAAAATGATTTTACTTACCAATAGAAATATAAACTATCATCAAACATATGAACAAGATTTTACTTACCAATAGAAACATAAATTATCATCAAACATATGAATGAGAACATAAGGAATGTCATATTTCTGCAATGGGTACCTGTCGCTAGAATCTGCGACTAGAGCCCTGGTACTCAACACATTTAGTCTGAGCTAGTCATAAAATAGCGGCTTGCTTATACAAAACTTGTGAGACACCAGAAAAACACAAAACACTGCTTCTTATTGGAGAAAAGTTTGATATTGATATCTGTCACTACAACGTAACTAAAATATTTGAGCAACAGAAAACGCATTCACATTAAAAGTATGTTCGTGATGGTATTATTGCGTTCACGAATCGCTGAATACTTGAAACGCTCTGGAGAAATATCAACAGCTACTTAATAAATAATTACTGAATTGTACGTCAAGAATAAGGGTTAAAACAGAATTATATAAAAACAGAAATCTGACCGACTTTAAATAAGTCTGGTTCAAGGTGATGATCTGTCCAAGTTTTTATTTTATTATTGTATTATTTTATTAGCATAGTCCTGGGGGAAAATAAGGAGAAGATGGGAGACGATATTGTAAAAAATAAAACAACAAGAATACTTGTTTATGAGAATGACATAAATGTAGTAGAAGATTGGGAACAAGAAGCAATGAAAACATTCAAACAATTAATGGAATCAGCAAGAAAAACACATGGACTATATATCAGTCTAAGTAAGACAGATTATAGAAGCTGTTTAGACCAAATAATTACCCTAAGACTAATTTTGGATGAACATTGAGAAGCAACAACCACTCATACTAAATTTCATCGATTTTAAAAAAGCCTTTGATAGTCTACACAGAATATCTCTGTGGAATATTCTGAGATGCTATGGAATACCAGACAAAATAATAAACATTATAAAGAGCCTCTATGATGGCTCACAGTGTGCAGTTCGCACTGATGGTGGACACAGCGACTGGTTTATGGTTGAAACTGGAGTAAAGCAAGGCTGTATTCTATCTCCGCTATTGTTTGGAGTGGCCATTGACTGGGTAATGCGAAAATGTTGCAGGGGCGAAACTGGCATCGATTGGGTAGAAAATAGTCAACTAGAAGATTTGGATTTTGCAGATGATATTGCCTTGTTAAGTAGAAACAACCAAGATATGCAAAGAAAAACAGACAACTTGTCATCTATTGTATCAAAAGTTGGACTGCAGATAAGCTATGAAAAAATAAATATAATGAAGACACCTATGGCAAGTAATGCAGATATCACACTGGAATCTAAAATGATAAAATAACAGAGCAGTTCACCTATTTGGGTAGCAATTTTGATTGCACATGAAATGTTAAAAAGAAATTATGATACGAATTGGCAAAGCAACATCAGCTTTTAAAAGTCTAAATAAAATATGGAACTGCAAGTTATATAGTATTAAAACTAAATTACGAATTTTCAATTCAAATGTTGTATCAATCCTAACATATGCCAGCGAGAGTTGGAAAATGACTAAAGATATAGAAAGCAAGCTTAATGCATTTGAAAATAGATGTCTGCGAAAAATAATGAATATAAAATGGAACGAATTCAGGAGAAGTGATGAAATCAGAGACATGTCTGGTCAACCACTAGTGACAACTGTTATAAGAAAGAGAAGATGGAGATATGTTGGGCACACCTTGAGGAGAAATGATCAAAGAATATCAAAGCAGGCATTGAAGTGGGATGCAAAGGGTTCAAGAAAGAGAGGTCGACCTAAAGAGACCCTGAAGCGAACTTTGCTGAGAGAGGCAAGAAATATCGGTCTCAGTTCCATGGAGGAGATTGAGCGAGTTGCCCAGGATAGAGCGGTATGGAGAAATTACTTGCAGGCCCTATGTAACGTATAACGGTACGAGAGGAATTATTATTAAGACAGATTATCTGATAATAACAAGAGAAGAAAATATAAAGTAAGCTCAATACATACAAATAGTGAATATGAAAATATAAAGTAAGCTCAATACATACAAATAGTGAATATGAAAATATAAAGTAAGCTCAATACATACAAATAGTGAATATGAAAATATAAAGTAAGCTCAATACATACAAATAGTTAATATGAAAATATAAAGTAAGCTCAATACATACAAATAGTTAATATGAAAATCGAAAGAAGAGAAACATTTATAAGAACTTGAGAACAAACTTCAATAGCTTCCAACATAATATACAAAGAATAAAATCAAGAATACAATCAGGAAAAATGGTATACTTTATCCTACAGCTCCTGCTAAAATTCAAGTGTCTGTCACGTAACACCAAGATCACAATATACAAAACTGTAATAAGATACATTGTTCTTTGTAGATGTGAAACTTGGGGTAGAACAAACTAAGATGAAACATTATTACAGAGCTTGGAGAATTCTGTTTTAAAACAAATATTTGGGAACAATAAAGCTGAAAATAGTGGACAACGGAGAACGAAGAACGAGAAGCAATAAGGATGATTACAATTTGTTTAAATTCCCTATGTGGCGTAGAGGTTAGTGCTCGCCTCTAGTTTCAAAGATATTCGGTTCGCTTCCTCATGCAGACACCGAGATATTTTTTTCCAGAGATACCTGATCTCAGTGTTGTTGAAAGTCATATCGGAGTTCAAAGTCATACCTGATCTCAGTGTTGTTGAAAGTCATATCGGATTCAAAGTCATACCTGATCTCAGTGTTGTTGAAAGTCATATCGGAGTTCAAAGTCATACCGAATCTCAATATTGTTGAAAGTCATATCGGAGTTCAAAGTTATACCTGATCTCAATGTTGTTTAAAGTCATATCGGAGTTCAAAGTCATACCTGATCTCAGTGTTGTTTAAAGTCATATCGGAGTTCAAAGTCATACCTGATATGAATGTTGTTGAAAGTCATATCGGAGTTCAAAGTTATACCCGATATCAGTGTTGTTTAAAGTCATATCGGAGTTAAAAGTCATACCTGATCTCAATGTTGTTGAAAGTCATATCGGAGTTCAAAGTCATACCTGATCTCAGTGTTGTTGAAAGTCATATCGGAGTTCAAAGTCATACCTGACCTGAATTTTCTTGAAAGTCATATCGGAGTTCAAAGTCATACCTGATCTCAGTGTTGTTGAAAGTCATATCGGAGTTCAAAGTCCTACCTGATCTCAGTGTTGTTGAAAGTCATATCGGAGTTCAAAGTCATACCTGATCTCAATGTTGTTGAAAGTCATATCGGAGTTCAAAGTTATACCTGATCTCAATGTTGTTTATAGTCATATCGGAGTTCAAAGTCATACCTGATCTCAGTGTTGTTTAAAGTCATATCGGAGTTCAGTCATACATGATCTCAGTGTTGTTGAAAGTCATATCGGAGTTCAAAGTCATACCTGATCTCAGTGTTGTTAAAAGTCATATCGGAGTTCAAAGTCATACCTGATCTCAATGTTGTTGAAAGTCATATCGGAGTTCAAAGTCATACCTGATCTCAGTGTTGTTTAAAGTCATATCGGAGTTCAAAGTCATACCTGATCTCAGTGTTGTTTAAAGTCATATCGGAGTTCAAAGTCATACCTGATCTCAATGTTGTTGAAAGTCATATCGGAGTTCAAAGTCATACCTGATCTCAATGTTGTTGAAAGTCATATCGGAGTTCAAAGTCATTCCTGATCTCAGTGTTGTTTAAAGTCATATCGGAGTTCAAAGTCATACCTGATCTCAATGTTGTTGAAAGTCATATCGGAGTTCAAAGTTATACCTGATCTCAGTGTTGTTTAAAGTCATATCGGAGTTCAAAGTCATACCTGATCTCAATGTTGTTTAAAGTCATATCGGAGTTCAAAGTCATACCTGATCTCAGTGTTGTTTAAAGTCATATCGGAGTTCAAAGTCATACCTGATCTCAATGTTGTTGAAAGTCATATCGGAGTTCAAAGTCATACCTGATCTCAGTGTTGTTTAAAGTCATATCGGAGTTCAAAGTCATACCTGATCTCAGTGTTGTTGAAAGTCATATCGGAGTTCAAAGTCATACCTGATCTCAGTGTTGTTGAAAGTCATACCTGATCTCAGTGTTGTTGAAAGTCATATCGGAGTTCAAAGTCATACCTGATCTCAGTGTTGTTGAAAGTCATATCGGAGTTCAAAGTCATACCTGATCTCAGTGTTGTTTAAAGTCATATCGGTTAAAGTCATACCTAATCTCAGTGTTGTTGAAAGTCATATCGGAGTTCAAAGTCATACCTGATCTCAGTGTTGTTGAAAGTCATATCGGAGTTCAAAGTCATACCTGATCTCAATGTTGTTTAAAGTCATATCGGAGTTCAAAGTCATACCTGATCTCAGTGTTGTTGAAAGTCATATCGGAGTTCAAAGTCATACCTGATCTCAGTGTTGTTGAAAGTTATATCGGAGTTCAAAGTCATATCGGAGTTCAAAGTCATACCTGATCTCAGTGTTGTTGAAAGTCATATCGGAGTTCAAAGTCATACCTGATCTCAATGTTGTTGAAAGTCATATCGGAGTTCAAAGTCATACCTGATCTCAGTGTTGTTGAAAGTCATATCGGGATCCAAAGTCATACCTGATCTCAGTGTTGTTGAAAGTCATATCGGAGTTCAAAGTCATACCGAATCTCAATATTGTTGAAAGTCATATCGGAGTTCAAAGTCATACCTGATCTCAGTGTTGTTTAAAGTCATATCGGAGTTCAAAGTCATACCTGATATGAATGTTGTTGAAAGTCATATCGGAGTTCAAAGTTATACCTGATCTCAGTGTTGTTTAAAGTCATATCGGAGTTCAAAGTCATACCTGATCTCAATGTTGTTGAAAGTCATATCGGAGTTCAAAGTCATACCTGATCTCAGTGTTGTTTAAAGTCATATCGGAGTTCAAAGTCATACCTGACCTGAATTTTGTTGAAAGTTATATCGGAGTTCAAAGTCATACCTGATCTCAGTGTTGTTGAAAGTCATATCGGAGTTCAAAGTCCTACCTGATCACAGTGTTGTTGAAAGTCATATCGGAGTTCAAAGTCATACCTGATCTCAGTGTTGTTGAAAGTCATATCGGAGTTCAAAGTTATACCTGATCTCAATGTTATTTAAAGTCATATCGGAGTTCAAAGTCATACCTGATCTCAGTGTTGTTTAAAGTCATATCGGAGTTCAAAGTCATACCTGATCTCAGTGTTGTTGAAAGTCATATCGGAGTTCAAAGTCATACCTGATCTCAGTGCTCAGTGTTGTTGAAAGTCATATCGGAGTTCAAAGTCATACCTGATCTCAGTGTTGTTTAAAGTCATATCGGAGTTCAAAGTCATAATTGATCTCAGTGTTGTTTAAAGTCATATCGGAGTTCAAAATCATACCTGATCTCAATGTTGTTGAAAGTCATATCGGAGTTCAAAGTCATACCTGATCTCAGTGTTGTTTAAAGTCATATCGGAGTTCAAAGTCATACCTGATCTCAGTGTTGTTGAAAGTCATATCGGAGTTCAAAGTCATACCTGATCTCAGTGTTGTTGAAAGTCATACCTGATCTCAGTGTTGTTGAAAGTCATATCGGAATTCAAAGTCATACCTGATCTCAGTGTTGTTGAAAGTCATATCGGAGTTCAAGGTCATACCTGATCTCAGTGTTGTTGAAAGTCATACCTGATCTCAGTGTTGTTGAAAGTCATATCGGAGTTCAAAGTCATACCTGATCTCAGTGTTGTTGAAAGTCATATCGGAGTTCAAAGTCATACCTGATCTCAGTGTTGTTGAAAGTCATATCGGAGTTCAAAGTCATACCTGATCTCAGTGTTGTTTAAAGTCATATCGGAGTTCAAAGTCATACCTGATCTCAGTGTTGTTGAAAGTCATATCGGAGTTCAAAGTCATACCTGATCTCAGTGTTGTTGAAAGTCATATCGGAGTTCAAAGTCATACCTGATCTCAGTGTTGTTGAAAGTCATATCGGAGTTCAAAGTCATACCTGATCTCAGTGTTGTTGAAAGTCATATCGGAGTTCAAAGTCATACCAGATCTCATTGTTGTTGAAAGTCATATCAGAGTTCAAAGTCATATCGGAGTTCAAAGTCATACCTGATCTCAGTGTTGTTTAAAAACATATCGGAGTTCAAAGTCATACCTGATCTCAATGTTGTTGAAAGTCATATCGGAGTTCAAAGTCATACCTGATCTCAGTGTTGTTGAAAGTCATATCGGAGTTCAAAGTCATACCTGATCTGAATGTTGTTGATAGTCATATCGGAGTTCAAAGCCATACCTGATCTCAGTGTTGTTGAAAGTCATATCGGAGTTCAAAGTCATACCTGATCTCAGTGTTGTTGAAAGTCATATCGGAGTTCAAAGTCATACCTGATCTCAGTGTTGTTTAAAGTCATATCGGAGTTCAAAGTCATACCTGATCTCAGTGTTGTTGAAAGTCATATCGGAGTTCAAAGTCATACCTGATCTCAGTGTTGTTGAAAGTCATATCGGAGTTCAAAGTCATACCTGATCTCAGTGTTGTTGAAAGTCATATCGGAGTTCAAAGTCATACCTGATCTCAGTGTTGTTGAAAGTCATATCGGAGTTCAAAGTCATACCTGATCTCATTGTTGTTGAAAGTCATATCAGAGTTCAAAGTCATATCGGAGTTCAAAGTCATACCTGATCTCAGTGTTGTTTAAAGTCATATCGGAGTTCAAAGTCATACCTGATCTCAATGTTGTTGAAAGTCATATCGGAGTTCAAAGTCATACCTGATCTCAGTGTTGTTGAAAGTCATATCGGAGTTCAAAGTCATACCTGATCTGAATGTTGTTGATAGTCATATCGGAGTTCAAAGTCATACCTGATCTCAGTGTTGTTTAAAGTCATATCGGAGTTCAAAGTCATACCTGATCTCAGTGTTGTTTAAAGTCATATCGGAGTTCAAAGTCATACCTGATCTCAGTGTTGTTGAAAGTCATATCGGAGTTCAAAGTCATACCTGATCTCAGTGTTGTTGAAAGTCATATCGGAGTTCAAAGTCATACCTGATCTCAGTGTTGTTGAAAGTCATATCGGAGTTCAAAGTCATACCTGATCTCAGTGTAGTTGAAAGTCATATCGGAGTTCAAAGTCATACCTGATCTCAGTGTTGTTTAAAGTCATATCGGAGTTAAAAGTCATACCTGATCTCAGTGTTGTTTAAAGTCATATCGGAGTTCAAAGTCATACCTGATCTCAATGTTGTTGAAAGTCATATCGGAGTTCAAAGTCATACCTGATCTCAGTGTTGTTGAAAGTCATATCGGAGTTCAAGGTCATACCTGATCTCAGTGTTGTTGAAAGTCATACCTGATCTCAGTGTTGTTGAAAGTCATATCGGAGTTCAAAGTCATACCTGATCTCAGTGTTGTTGAAAGTCATATCGGAGTTCAAAGTCATACCTGATCTCAGTGTTGTTGAAAGTCATATCGGAGTTCAAAGTCATACCTGATCTCAGTGTTGTTGAAAGTCATATCGGAGTTCAAAGTCATACCTGATCTCAGTGTTGTTTAAAGTCATATCGGAGTTAAAAGTCATACCTGATCATAGTGTTGTTGAAAGTCATATCGGAGTTCAAAGTCATACCTGATCTCAGTGTTGTTGAAAGTAATATCGGAGTTCAAAGTCATACCTGATCTCAGTGTTGTTGAAAGTCATATCGGAGTTCAAAGTCATACCTGATCTCAGTGTTGTTGAAAGTCATATCGGAGTTCAAAGTCATATCGGAGTTCAAAGTCATACCTGATCTCAGTGTTGTTGAAAGTCATATCGGAGTTCAAAGTCATACCTGATCTCAATGTTGTTGAAAGTCATATCGGAGTTCAAAGTCATACCTGATCTCAGTGTTGTTTAAAGTCATATCGGAGTTCAAAGTCATACCTGATCTGAATGTTGTTGAAAGTCATATCGGAGTTCAAAGCCATACCTGATCTCAGTGTTGTTGAAAGTCATATCGGAGTTCAAAGTCATATCGGAGTTCAAAGTCATACCTGATCTCAGTGTTGTTGAAAGTCATATCGGAGTTCAAAGTCATACCTGATCTGAATGTTGTTTAAAGTCATATCGGAGTTCAAAGTCATACCTGATCTGAATGTTGTTTAAAGTCATATCGGAGTTCAAAGTTATACCTGATCTCAGTGTTGTTTAAAGTCATATCAGAGTTCAAAGTCATATGGGAGACGTACGATATAAAGTATGTCCCATGTTGAAGTTAAGCAAGTAGAAGAACAATTGGCAGTTCCAATTCGAGAAAAGAGAAAAGCAAGTTGGAAAGCCGCTGCCCGGGTAAAATTCAATGGAAAGATAAAAAAAATAAAAATAAACAACTGTAGGATGTGTATACAGAAATAATACATCCATCTCGTCCGTCAGACAATCATGTAAAGGAAAGTTACTCGACTGACTTCCAGGAATTACTGAAATGGTAAAATACAATATTCAAACATTCATATTATATATTTGTTTGGTGATACAAACAGTTGAATATATTTTTTGTTTATTTAGAATTAACAATAATAGTGTTGATTTCAACATTAGTTTTGAAATTAAACTTAATTGATATATATATATATATATTTATATGGGTGATTCTCTAGTCAATAAAAAAGCAATGCAGAAATCAGATGTGCTGGCCTACTTGTAGTCGCATAACTGGCACAAGGTAAAATCGCTCTTATGCTCAGATCACATACAAATCACACAGAGTGGCTGACAAGAAGTCCATATGAAGCGTTCGAAGATAACCAAAAATAACAAATTAGCAATAACAAATAACCAAAGCAAGGACATTGACAATATATCGTGTTTACGGAAAAGTCCGTTCCGTAATGAGTGGACAGCATTCGTAATGAGTGGACAATATAAATGGTGTGCATACTTCTGCCCGGAGTACTATAACTTGAATTCAGTAAGAAATAGCCAATAACAAAGCATGGGCATTGACAATAAGTGATAGCAATATATCATATTTACTGAAACGTCTATTCCGTATGATTTCAACGTTTCAATTAACAATCAACAAATCACACACAGATAACTACAACAACATGGAGTTTGACTATGGTGATCACTGCTGCCTCCATGGCTCTCTGGGGGAGAGGGGGAGTGCGGGGCTAAACAACAAGCGAAATGAGTGGACATTCGAGGCCACATCTCAAGTCAATGACTTGACTATACACACCTGGACATTCTGGAGTACAGGTTAAAGAACGTGCTGACTATTCTTGCAAACATTGCCCCGACACAAGCGGGCAGAAGTATGGATAGTGCCGATGTCATCAATGCGGTGTGCAATTATTTTTGTGATATGGGCAAGTCTCAGATACTGTACCGATTTCGAGAATGTATAGATGAGTTTGCACATGCCAGACAGTGTCGTCTTCGTGGTAGAGAGAGAAGATATACTAATCAACTTCTCACGGGTACGGCGAGCAAGTGGACTTTGGGATGGCTGCTGCAGCGGGGGACGGATCACGTACGAGAATGCTCAATGTGCCATGCCCTCGATCGAATAACATAACATAAGACTACATAACACACATATGAACAAACCATTTTGTTGATATAATTTGACACAAACAAATATTCTCCCTCAACCAATGTTATGTTGTATTATCACAACCAAGAAACAATGACAGCATTGTCTCGTTCTATATATTATGAAATAGATTGTGCTGAGGAAAACGTTACCACCCCTACAGTCCTTTGTAATTTATAAACAGTCTTAGTGCAGACATTAAGGAATGTTAAGGAATATTCAAACAACCTCTCCAAGACAGAATTACTGAGAAAGTATGTGCACAAATACAAACATAATTTTAATTAATTACTGAACAGTTCAAAATGGAAATATTGCCAAACAGTATATTGTGCATCATAGACCTTCACATAAAAAAGAAAAACACACACAAAAACATCACTTTTCGACCGATAATTTTCATGATTTCATAAATATTTCTACAGTTCAAAATGAAAAAGAGACACGACAAACATGCATCAAATTTAAAGATCGAAGAAAAGTAGTATATGCTTTGACATAACACAGACATTTGTTCTATCAAAATAACAAATAAACTACTAATGAATCTATACTTTGTAGAAAATATAAACAACTAAATTTTACTTGAACAAGATTTTACTTACCAATAGAAACATAAACTATCATCAAACATATGAATGATAACATAAAGAATGCCATATTTCCACAATGGATACCAGTCGCTAGAAGATGCGACTAGAGCTCTGCTACTCAACACCTTTAGTCTGAGTTTGTCATACAATAATGGCTTGCTTATACAAAACTTGTGAGACACCAGAAAAATACAAAACTCGTCTTCCTATTGGACAACACTTTGATATAAATATCTGATACTACAACTTACACTAAAACGTTTAAACGATTGAACTCATTAAAATGAAATTGTCGATGTTCGTGATGGCACTATTTAGTTCGTGATTTGCTGAAACTGTGAAAACTTCTGAAGAAATATTGACGAATAATAATAATGATATAATTAATAAATTATACATAGAGGATGCACTAACACATCTTGTGAACCAAATGCCACACTACGGGGCTTCATGTTGGACGCCTTTTTTTCCAGGAGCCACACTAAAGTGCGTTTTTCATTCTAAAAACAAATGGCTTGTAAACACATGGCTTTTGTCCTGGTCCACTTGATATTACAAAAAGTTATATTGATTTTAAAATTAAAATAATCATATAAACAAATAATCTGGAAATTGTTGGAAGATGGTGCAAATATGAAACAACAAGAATACTTGGTTGTGTCGATGACGTAAATGTGGTAGGAGATAAGGAACAAGAAGCAATGAAGACATTCAAACAATTCTTGGAATCTTTGAACAAAATATGTACTACACATCAGTCTAGACAAGACCAAATATATTTGTACAATACGGGAGGTAAATTACAAAGGAGCTGAAGACATAAAAGTAACAATGAAAAGAAAAGAGACATTCAAGATCTTAATAACAAACTTGAATTGCTCTAACATAGTATAAGCAAAGAAATACAGTCATGAATACAATCAAGAAATAAAGTGTACTTTCTCCTACATTATCTGCTAAATTCCAAGTGTCTGTCGAGTAACACTATGTTCACAATGTACACAACCGTAATAAGATCAATTGTTCAATATGGATCAAAAACCTTGAACAGAACAAAACAAGATGAAACATTGTTACAAATCTTTGCAAATATAGTTTAAAGATAAATATGTGGGAGATGATAAAACGTATCTTTCGACCAACACATTGTTACCAGTGCCAAACTTGGTCTCTGACAGCAACACACCACAGAAAGCTCCCTACATATGAAATAAAATGCTTGACTAAGGCAGTGTGGTCACCAGAAAAGATAGACTACAAAATGAGGACATCAGAAGCAGAGTGGACATAACTTTATAATGAGAATGGAATACAGCCAACCACCAATAACAGCATACAATAAATAGAGATGAGGTACTAGAACTAAGGGAAGACCAAGAAAATATGTATAGACAATATCAAGACCACACTAAATAAACACGGATAAAACACTACAAGGGCGACTCTGGCACTGGAACGCAAATTAAAGCTTCCACCCCTGCACTTAACGGCAAGATTTTACAACCAATTCCATCATCCACATGGGGACAGACAATAGACAAGACAATAGACATGGAACCAACGAGGATGAAAATAGTAGTGAATGGAGAAGAAAAAACAATGAAGATATTTATAATGTATTCAAGCAACTATTAAGTAGACCTTACACACACAATAAAGATATTTATAATGTATTCAAGCAACTATTAAGTAGACCTTACACACACAATAAAGATATTTATAATGTATTCAAGCAACTTTTAAAGTGGACCTTACACAAACAATAAAGATATTTATAATGTATTCAAGCAACTATTAAGTGAACCTTACACAAACAATAAAGATATTTATAATGTATTCAAGCAACTATTAAGTGAACCTTACACAAACAATAAAGATATTTATAATGTATTCAAGCAACTATTAAGTAGACCTTACACAAACAATAAAGATATTTATAATGTATTCAAGCAACTATTAAGTGAACCTTACACACACAATAAAGATATTTATAATGTATTCAAGCAACTATTAAGTAGACCTTACACAAACAATAAAGATATTTATAATGTATTCAAGCAACTATTAAGTAGACCTTACACACACAATAAAGATATTTATAATGTATTCAAGCAACTATTAAGTGGACCTTACACAAACAATAAAGATATTTATAATGTATTCAAGCAACTATTAAGTGAACCTTACACAAACAATAAAGATATTTATAATGTATTCAAGCAACTATTAAGTGAACCTTACACAAACAATAAATATATTTATAATGTATTCAAGCAACTATTAAGTGAACCTTACACAAACAATAAAGATATTTATAATGTATTCAAGCAACTATTAAGTGAACCTTACACAAACAATAAATATATTTATAATGTATTCAAGCAATTATTAAGTGAACCTTACACAAACAATAAAGATATTTATAATGTATTCAAGCAATTATTAAGTGAACCTTACACACACAGTAAAGATATTTATAATGTATTCAAGCAACTATTAAGTGAACCTTACACAAACAATAAAGATATTTATAATGTATTCAAGCAACTATTAAGTGAACCTTACACAAACAATAAATATATTTATAATGTATTCAAGCAACTATTAAGTGAACCTTACACAAACAATAAAGATATTTATAATGTATTCAAGCAACTATTAAGTGAACCTTACACAAACAATAAAGATATTTATAATGTATTCAAGCAATTATTAAGTGAACCTTACACAAACAATAAAGATATTTATAATGTATTCAAGCAACTATTAAGTAGACCTTACACAAACAATAAAGATATTTATAATGTATTCAAGCAACTATTAAGTGAACCTTACACAAACAATAAAGATATTTATAATGTATTCAAGCAACTATTAAGTGGACCATACACAAACAATAAAGATATTTATAATGTATTCACGCAACTATTAAGTAGACCTTACACAAACAATAAAGATATTTATAATGTATTCAAGCAATTATTAAGTGAACCTTACACACACAGTAAAGATATTTATAATGTATTCAAGCAACTATTAAGTGAACCTTACACAAACAATAAAGATATTTATAATGTATTCAAGCAACTATTAAGTGAACCTTACACAAACAATAAAGATATTTATAATGTATTCAAGCAACTATTAAGTAGACCTTACACAAACAATAAAGATATTTATAATGTATTCAAGCAACTATTAAGTGGACCATACACAAACAATAAAGATATTTATAATGTATTCAAGCAACTATTAAGTGAACCTTACACAAACAATAAAGATATTTATAATGTATTCAAGCAACTATTAAGTGAACCTTACACAAACAATAAATATATTTATAATGTATTCAAGCAATTATTAAGTGAACCTTACACAAACAATAAAGATATTTATAATGTATTCAAGCAATTATTAAGTGAACCTTACACACACAGTAAAGATATTTATAATGTATTCAAGCAACTATTAAGTGAACCTTACACAAACAATAAAGATATTTATAATGTATTCAAGCAACTATTAAGTGAACCTTACACAAACAATAAATATATTTATAATGTATTCAAGCAACTATTAAGTGAACCTTACACAAACAATAAAGATATTTATAATGTATTCAAGCAACTATTAAGTGAACCTTACACAAACAATAAAGATATTTATAATGTATTCAAGCAACTATTAAGTGAACCTTACACAAACAATAAAGATATTTATAATGTATTCAAGCAACTATTAAGTGAACCTTACACAAACAATAAAGATATTTATAATGTATTCACGCAACTATTAAGTAGACCTTACACAAACAATAAAGATATTTATAATGTATTCAAGCAACTATTAAGTGAACCTTACACAAACAATAAAGATATTTATAATGTATTCAAGCAACTATTAAGTAGACCATACACAAACAATAAAGATATTTATAATGTATTCACGCAACTATTAAGTAGACCTTACACAAACAATAAAGATATTTATAATGTATTCAAGCAACTATTAAGTGAACCTTACACAAACAATAAATATATTTATAATGTATTCAAGCAATTATTAAGTGAACCTTACACAAACAATAAAGATATTTATAATGTATTCAAGCAATTATTAAGTGAACCTTACACACACAGTAAAGATATTTATAATGTATTCAAGCAACTATTAAGTGAGCCTTACACAAACAATAAAGATATTTATAATGTATTCAAGCAACTATTAAGTGAACCTTACACAAACAATAAAGATATTTATAATGTATTCAAGCAACTATTAAGTAGACCTTACACAAACAATAAAGATATTTATAATGTATTCAAGCAACTATTAAGTGGACCATACACAAACAATAAAGATATTTATAATGTATTCAAGCAACTATTAAGTAGACCTTACACAAACAATAAAGATATTTATAATGTATTCAAGCAACTATTAAGTAGACCTTACACACACAATAAAGATATTTATAATGTATTCAAGCAACTATTAAGTGAACCTTACACACACAATAAAGATATTTATAATGTATTCAAGCAACTATTAAGTAGACCTTACACAAACAATAAAGATATTTATAATGTATTCAAGCAACTATTAAGTGAACCTTACACAAACAATAAAGATATTTATAATGTATTCAAGCAACTATTAAGTGAACCTTACACACACAATAAAGATATTTATAATGTATTCAAGCAACTATTAAGTAGACCTTACACACACAATAAAGATATTTATAATGTATTCAAGCAACTATTAAGTAGACCTTACACAAACAATAAAGATTTTTATAATGTATTCAAGCAACTATTAAGTAGACCTTACACAAACAATAAAGATATTTATAATGTATTCAAGCAACTATTAAGTAGACCTTACATACACAATAAAGATATTTATAATGTATTCAAGCAACTATTAAGTAGACCTTACACAAACAATAAAGATATTTATAATGTATTCAAGCAACTATTAAGTGAACCTTACACAAACAATAAAGATATTTATAATGTATTCAAGCAACTATTAAGTAGACCTTACACAAACAATAAAGATATTTATAATGTATTCAAGCAACTATTAAGTAGACCTTACACAAACAATAAAGATATTTATAATGTATTCAAGCAACTATTAAGTGAACCTTACACAAACAATAAAGATATTTATAATGTATTCGAGCAACTATTAATTAGACCTTACACAAACAAGAAAGATATTTATAATGTATTCACGCAACTATTAAGTAGACCTTACACAAACAATAAAGATATTTATAATGTATTCAAGCAACTATTAAGTGGACCTTACACACACAATAAAGATATTTATAATGTATTCAAACAACTATTAAGTGGACCTTACACAAACAATAAAGATATTTATAATGTATTCAAGCAACTATTAAGTGAACCTTACACAAACAATAAAGATATTTATAATGTATTCAAGCAACTATTAAGTGAACCTTACACAAACAATAAAGATATTTATAATGTATTCAAGCAACTATTAAGTGGACCTTACACAAACAATAAAGAACAAATGTAAAGTTTAAAAATAAAGGTGTTACAGAAACGATCTTAGAACATTCTGGACAGAGAATAGAAAAAAGCAAAAGCATCCTACAAGACCTGAATATCGAGGAGTATTAGCTGATCAAAAACATCATGTCACGGAAACTGAAATATTTTGACCAAGTTAAGAATCACATTGGTTTAGAGAGAACGATAATGAAAGGAATGGTTCCTTGAGTACGAGGCAGGGGACGACCAAGACGAAGGTCACTTCAAAGAAACCTTGACCCTGACCCTAGAGGAAACGGGAGAACTTGCACAGATAGTTTTTCAGGGCGGCTCTGTTGAAAGCGACGTACCCCAAGGGACATATTACTACTTCAGACACTGATATTTAAAGATGGCATTTACAAAGTAAACGCGCTTTCAGTTTCTCTCTTGTCTTTATATTAACCTTTTCTCTCTGTATTGTTTCCCACCTCCGGTTTCCTGTACTTTGCACTCTATATACTAACAACACTTCTATAAAGAAGTAAATGGTGGAAGAGAAGAAGAAACTAAATTAGTCAGTATACTAGCTTTGTATTGCCTGTACTTTGTTCTATATATACTAAATTAATCAATATACTAGCTGTGTATTAGCTGTACTTTGTTCTATATATACTAAATTAATCAATATACTAGCTGTGTATTGCCTGTACTTTGTTCTATATATACTAAATTAATCAATATACTAGCTTTGAATCGTTTTAAAAAATACAGTCAGCCGGTATATCGGCTCAGAAGGGCGAAGTACGTATTCAAGTTTTGCTTTCCCGAGTCAGTATTTCTTTAGTGTTTCTGTCTTTAGTGTTTCTGTCTGTCTTCAGTTTGTCTGTTTTCCTGTAGTTTGTCTGTTTTCCTGTAGTTTGTCTGTTTTCCTGTAGTTTGTCTGTTTTCCTGTAGTTTGTCTGTTTTCCTGTAGTTTGTCTGTTTTCCTGTAGTTTGTCTGTGATTTTTTATATCAATTATGTCCCAAAATTCTCACTTCAAAAGACTCTGTTAATTATATCAAGGTCCGTCTGCCCAGCGTGTTCGTAGCGCGTTGGACTACGGTGACTATCCCTCTGTGTGTGCGGGTTCAATTCCGCGGGATGGCAGAAAAAGCCACAGATTCCCAGATTTACGGTGTTCGTGGCACCGAACCGAAGGGTTACGATGTCCATGGTACCGAGCCGAAGAGCTGAAAAGCTCAAGTGTTTCTGGATCGGAAGAAAAAAAAAAATTATATCAAGTATGCCCAATATTTGCACTTACCTTCTTCTTCGGAGAACAACTTCTGCTACTATGCGACTACTCTAGTATGTGTCATAAACAAGAGCTACTATGCGACTACTCTAGTATGTGTCATAAACAAGAGCTACTATGCGACTACTCTAGTATGTGTCATAAACAAGAGCTACTATGCGACTACTCTAGTATGTGTCATAAACAAGAGCTACTATGCGACTACTCTAGTGTGTGTCATAAACAAGAGCTACTATGCGACTACTCTAGTGTGTGTCATAAACAAGGCTGTAAGCTTGATATATATATAAACATTTGAAACATAAATAACTTGAGATACGTGGTTGATAATGTCTTAATAGCAAGAGATGAAATATATAACTCATGTAACTAGTTGATAGCCGGTAGCGGGTTAGAGGTAAACCTCTATCAAAGGAGATGTAAGACGCCTCCTTCCTCCGCTAGTCTACAGGACACCCTTGGGCAAGGTGGAGTACCTGTTTAGCCGTGGCCAACGTAACTACTGGCCTTCGCGCAATATTATTCAAGATGGAGGGTGAGGCGGATTATTCAAACGTGTTTAGTAAACATATGGACATTTTAGTAAACATACGAACTCAAACAGACTTCTTTAGTAAACATAACAACAAAATAACGATGCCTAGTAAGGGATGTGTACCAAAATGTAGATCAAATTACGATTGTAATTATATATGTATAATATAAGTTAATTTAACAAGTACCTTCTTCAGTAAACCTAACTGTTGTCAGTGTTGTAAACATAACAATAAAATAACGATGCCTAGCTAGTAAGTAATGTACCAAAATGTAGATCAAATTACGATTATAATTATATGTGTATAATTTAACAATTACCTTCTTTAATAAACATAACAACAAAATAACGCTGCCTAGAAAGTGTTGTGTACCAAAATGTAGACAAGGAACATATTCTATTGTATAATTATTGAAAGCATTAAAATAGATCAAGACATGTCTTTTACTGTTCACCTAAAGAAAGTTTCCATAGATAAGAGTTCCTTTAACTGGCTGTCAAATAGTGGAAAAATTGAGAGATGGTTTCATGTTGAAAACCTCTTGTCCATGCAAATCATGAAAAGATTTAGAAGAGCACCAACTATTGACAATTACATGACAATGGCACATGATAATCTGGTTGAAGCAATTAGTTTATCATCCACAACAAGCATTAGTTTTGTGCCAGAGAAAACACTCCAATTCCCAGTTGAGCAGTTGCATCTGGTCAGAACTAAAGATAACAGAAAATGGTATAACACTCGGTGTTTTGCATTTATGACATATTAAATTGAACCTGATCTGTCCTCATATCATCTGGATATGAAGATAAGTTCTTAGCCACGACAAACCATAAGGAGATTGTCATACAAATTGTAACTACCAGTTACATGAAATTCTCATTAGACAGCACTGTATGTGTCTGCGGAGCTCAAAAAGAAATATTTTATTGTCTGCGGTTCCAACATTTTCCTCAACAATGATATAAAAATCAGGAATGTTCAATGCAATGTTCAGCAAACTGCTTTTTCACAAAAAGGAAAGAAGCAAAATTCAGTAGTAGATAAATATATTTGTGTAATACTGTTTAGTTTATGTGCTAATCAAGTTGTAGTGTTGTAAAAATTGATTGGCACATCATTTTGTTTTCCCTTGTTATCCTGTATCACTAGTGATCTCTTCGGACATAATGTATCAAAAGTTGTCACATAGACTTGATCTCCTTCGACATAATGTATCAAAAGTTGGCATGTAGACTTGATTTCATTCGATATAATGTATCAAAAGTTGTCATGTAGACTATTGATTTCATTCGACATAATGTAATAAAAGTTGGTATGTAGACTATTGATTCCATTCTACATAATGTAATAAAAGTTGTCACATAGACTATTGATCTCCTTCGATATAATTATCAAAAGTTGGTATGTAGACTATTGATCTCATTCGACATAATGTAATAAAAGTTGCTATGTAGACTATTGATTTCATTCGACATAATGTAATAAAAGTTGGTATGTAGACTATTGATCTCCTTCGACATAATGTAATAAAAGTTGGTATGTAGACTATTGATTTCATTCGAGATAATGTAATAAAAGTTGTCACATAGACTATTGATCTCCTTCGATATAATGTAATAAAAGTTGGTATGTAGACTATTGATCTCCTTCGACATAATGTAGTAAAAGTTGTGACATAGACTATTGATCTCCTTCGACATAATGTAATAAAAATTGGTATGTAGACTATTGATCTCCTTCGATATAATGTAATAAAAGTTGGTATGTAGACTATTGATTTCATTCGACATAATGTAATAAAAGTTGTAACATAGACTATTGATCTCCTTCGACATAATGTAATAAAAGTTGGTATGTAGACTATTGATCTCCTTCGACATAATGTAATAAAAGTTGGTATGTAGACTATTGATCTCATTCGACATAATGTAATAAAAGTTGGTATGTAGACTATTGATCTCCTTCGACATAATGTAATAAAAGTTGGTATGTAGACTATTGATCTCCTTCGACATAATGTAATAAAAGTTGGTATGTAGACTATTGATCTCCTTCGACATAATGTAATAAAAGTTGGTATGTAGACTATTGATCTCCTTCGACATAATATAATAAAAGTTGGTATGTAGACTATTGATCTCCTTCGACATAATGTAATAAAAATGGTGTTTCATTTAACTACACATATTTAATAGATAGGGGTGGACTGAAGTACCTATCACAAGATCTCACTGTTCTCTGCTTCATATCATATATAGTTGTTCAAAAGCCGATATCATCTGACTATGAAGATAAGTTCTTGGTCACGACAAACCAGAAGGAGATTGTCATACAAATTGTAACTGCCAGCTACATAAAATTCTCATTAGACAGTACTGCATGTGTCTGCGGAGCTCAAAAAGAAAAACTTTATTGTCCGCGGTTCCAACATTTGCTAACATTTTCCTCAACAATTAAGGAAAAATAAGGAATGATCAATGCAATGTTCAGCAAACTGCTTCTTCACAAAAAAGGAAAGTAGCAAAATTCAGTAGTAGATAAATATATTTATGTAATACTGTTTAGTTTCTGTGCTAATCAAGCTGTGGTGATGTGCAAACTTGTGACTGACTAATTCGTGGATTACTGATAAGTGATGTTAGTTTATGTGCTAATCAAGATGTGGTGTTGTGCAAACATGTAGCTTACTTATTCATGGATAACTGAAGAGAGACTACCATAAGCTGATGTAAGTACAATAGTTATCATATTTAAAATTAATCTAAGTATTCTGTATAAAATTAAACTAAAATAGTATGTGAGAGCAACAACTATAGCTACTCATCAGAAAACATCTTCTGTAATAAACACATGCATCCAACAACAAGTTTCTAACATCTGCAAGATGTATTGTCTAGATCAGCGTTTCCCAATAGTAACAGTCAATAGTTAGTCTGTGAGAATACACGGCCTCAGCCTGTGACGTCACATGGCAATATTGCCGTCCGCGCTGTGGCCAGTTAGTAACGTTGGCCACGGTTTAGCCCCCCGGTAGATTCAGGAGGAAACCGTGGGACCAGGTGGTGGATGAGTGAGGGGGAAGCCGACAGAGTGTCAATGGTTATGTTCTCAAAACTCGTGACGGTAGACAGAGGATCTCTGTAATAGAGACAATGGTTATTGTCATGGACCAGTATGTTCACTGCCAGGAAGGAAAGCAATGGCAGACTACCTTCCAAGACAATGACTAGAAAACCCAAACAATAATATGGAATACAACATAATAGAAACAAGATCCGCTGGTGAGGCCCCAGGCAAGGAAATCTTATAAACACACCCGGGAAGAGTCCAAGCCGTGGATTAGTACTAGCAAATTGATGGCGGCCAAAAGCCTGACTGTGTTGTCAAGGAAGGCTCCCGTGTTGGGCTTAATAAGAAAATCTAAATAGGAACGTGGAATGTGAGAACGATAAATGAGAGAAAACATCAGATAGTTGAGAAAGAAATAGAACGATTAAATATCAACATATTAGGAATTTATGAGCATAGGTGGAGCGGACAAGGTCAATTTAATACACAAAATGGAATGTTTATATACTCTGGAGGAGACAAAAAAGAAAGAAATGGAGTGGCGATATATCTACAAAAACAAACATCTAATATACTCCTAGGATACAGTCCCATAAAGGAAAGACTCATTAGTGTAAGACTTAAGGAAAAATCAAGAAACATTACACTTATACAAATATATGCACCAACTACAGATACAGAAGAAGAAGACATAGAGGAATTTTATAACATTCTCCAGGAAACATTACACTTATACAAATATATGCACCAACTACAGATGCAGAAGAAGAAGACATAGAGGAATTTTATAACATTCTCCAGGAAACAGTAGATAAAGTTAGCAAAAGTGACATCTTAATAATAATGGGAGATTTCAATGCCAAAGTTGGAAAGATAGAACAAGAGAAGAAAAACAAATAGTAGGAAAAAACGGCATAGGTGTTGGAGGGAATGGCTATGCCAGGGGCATACAGCCATGCCTCCTGGGCAGAGAGCCTCATACTCGACAAGTAGATAGGATAGTTAGTAGAAAGGAGGTAGGTAGAGACTGTAGGGTATGCACACCAAAGCTGCACACTACGAACAGAATAGCAGCACTAGAACGTGACTAGTTTGACGTAGATTAGTTAGCACTGCTTAGCGACGTAGTGACAACAAAGAAGACCGATATAATCACTGAACGAGGATGGACATGTTTGTAAACACTGTCTTGGAATACCATCATTAAACATGATCTAATCACAAGAGATGTGTTTGAGTGTGTCATTAGCATCTTACACCAAGATAAGTACCATCTACCTATGCTGTATCAACTACCATTAGGCTCAGCATTCGCAAACTACTAATATCACCGCAGCATTAAACAACAGAATGGAATACCCATCTACTACATAGGCAGTAGAAATAAGGCAGGGGAGAAACTGATAACTTTTTGTGCTGAAAATGATCTGGTGATAGCAAACACACTGTTTCAACAACATCCTAGAAGGTTATATATCTGGACGTCACCAGACGGGAAGACCAAAAACCAAATCGATTATATAATAATCCAACAGCGATGGAGATCAAACATAACAACTGCCAAAACGCTGCCTGGTGCAGACTGTGGAAGTGACCATGAGCTGTTGATGGTGATGATAAAATTTAAGCTCAGAAAATTATAGAAGAAACTAAAACCAGTACGTTTTGACGCTAATAAAATCCCAGATGAATATGGAGTAGAAGTAAAGAACAGATTTGAAATACTGATGACAGTCCAAGAAGAGATAACACCAGATGAGTTGATCACACATGCTAGAGATATCCTATTGCGACAGCCAAAGATATGATTCCATGAAGAAGACAGAAAGAATGAGTGGATTGCAAACGATACACTAGAGTTAATACAACAGAGAAGAGAGAAAAGGCACAGGGAATAGCGAAGGAAGAAAATAGGTTGGCCTACAAAAATATAACAAAAGAAATAAGGAAGAACATAAGAATAGATAAAAAGAAATACTTACAAAATTGTTGTGGAAGGTTAGAAGAACACCAGAAGAAAGGAAGAGAGCAGGAAATGTTCAAAGAAATAAAATTAATGACCATAACGTTTAAATTAGAAATAAATGCAATAAAAGATAGTTGGTAAGAACCCTAACATAACAAGCAGAAATTCTCAACAGATGGAAAGAATAATGCAGCGAAATGTATATGAACACAGGCGAAAAGGACAATAGAACGAGCACTGAAATAATCACATAGAAAGAACCAGAACCAACGCAAGAGGAAGTTGAATGGACAATAAAAAGCTTGAAGATGGGAAAATCCTCAGGATATGATATTTCAGCAGAATTTATCAAAGCAGATGACCATCGACGAAATGGGTGAACTGGCAAGAGACAGAGTGAATTTCAGATGTGCTGCAAAGAGAGCAATGTCCTATAAAGTATACGCACCTTGATGATGAGGAAGAGACCAAAGCATACAAAAATATTATGCAATATGCAAAAAGGTATGGGAAACAGGAATATGACCAAAGGAATGGAAAAGATCAATATTTATCCCAATACCTAAAAAGGAGACACCAAATTATGTACCAACTATAGAACAGTGGCATTGATAAGCCACACAAGTAAAATCTTATTAAAAATTATTATGGGAAGACTGTATAGGAAAATGGAAGAAAATATCAACATAACACAAGCTAGGTTTAGACGGAACAGAGGTACAAGTGACCATATATTTAACATGAGAACAATCATAGAAAAATCTAGAGAGTATAATGTAGATCTATACTTATGCTTTATTGACTACTCAAACGCATTTGATTGTGTAGAGCATCAGGAATTGTGGAAGATTATTGGAGAAATGGGATTCCCATTACATTTGATACAGATCATAAGAGAACTTTATAGTGATCAAATGGCGGCTGTAAGAACATGTGATGATACATCAGACTGGTTTGACATAGGGCAGGTCGTCAGACAAGGCTGCATTCTGTCGTCATGTCTGTAGATGCAGAAAACAATATGAGGAATGTTACAGAAGATAGCGGAAAAGAAAAATTACGATTCTTTTACAATCGGAGGAAGAGAAATACATGAACTACGATACGCTGACGATACAGTGTTATTGTCAAAAAGGGATTGAGAAATTATTAGAAGTGAAATAAAAAAGCAGAAAACAAAATCTATATCTCAATGTGGCAAAAACAAAATCTATATCTCAATGTGGCTAAAACAAAATCTATATCTCAATGTGGCAAAAACAAAATCTATATCTCAATGTGGCAAAAACAAAATCTATATCTCAATGTGGCAAAACAAAATCTATATCTCAATGAGACAAAAAAATAAAAAATGACAACAGATAAAACGAACATGACAAATGATATTTTTATCAATGGAGAGAAAGTAGAAAATGGGAACAGTTTTGAATATCTTGGTTCACTGCTAACAACAGATGTAAATGTGATGAAGGAAATTAAAAGAGGAACACACATGGCTTTACAAAAAATTAAACAACTCATAACAGTATGGAACGTAACAAAAGACAACAAAAGATTAGAATACTAAGAGCATGCATATTCCCAGTGGCAACGTATGGGTGTGAAGCATGGACATTTAATAAAGCGGCGGAAAAACATATATGTGCTTTTGAATATAGTATTACAGGAGAGTCCGTCGTATATCTTGGACAGAGAAGAGAACAAATAGATCTATCCAGAAAGAACTCAAAATAAAAGAAAACTGACTGATGCTACAAATAAGAAAGAGAAAATTGAGATATTTTGGACATATAAAAAGACATGAAGGGCCGGAGAAGACCATCATAGAAGGAGATATACCTGCAAAGAGAAGAAGAGGAAGACCACGGAGAAGATGGATTCAGGATGTAACTGATGGTTTGAACAGGACGGTTGCAGAGGCAGAACATCTGGCCTATGAGAGAGAGAAATTCCGAAGGACTGTTGGGGTAACAATTTCTGCTCAGGACAAGTTATTTGATGACGATGAACTAGTTGATACGGTTGTGATAGAAAGTAATAACAAAGGACTAATTTGAATATTAATAAGACAGAAGTTGACTCTGACAAAATGCACCATCACAGTAAATGGGACTGAACTAAGACAAATTTAGCAATTTAAATACATTGGAGGCTTAGTAACATCAGATGGCAGATGCAGATCAGAAATAAAGAGCAGAAATGAGCAGGCCAAATCTACGTTCCAGAAAATGAGAAGCATTATATGTAACAAGTCATTGTCAATTGAGTTCAAAATGAGAGTTATCCAGTGCCGAAACTAATACTGACATAGTGATGCGAGTCATAGACAATAAACAAACAGATAGACAATTGAGTTCAGAATGAGAGTTATCCAGTGCCGAAACTAATACTGACATAGGGATGCGAGTCATAGACAATAAACAAACAGATAGACAATCGAGGTCAGAATGAGAGTTATCCAGTGCCGAAACTAATACTGACATAGTGATGCGAGTCATAGACAATAAACAAACAGATAGACAATCGAGGTCAGAATCAGAGTTCCACAGTTCCACTAAGAACCAATACTGATATAGGGATGCGAGTCATAGACAATAAACAAACAGATAGACAATTGAGGTCAGAATGAGAGTTATACAGTTCCACTAAGAACTAATACTGACATAGTGATGCGAGTCATAGACAATAAACAAACAGATAGACAATTAAGGTCAGAATCAGAGTTCCACAGTTCCACTAAGAACCAATACTGATATAGGGATGCGAGTCATGGACAATAAACAAAACAATCGAAAAATTGTCAGCCGGCATGGCACCTGATGATGATGATGAAGCTTGAAATCTGCACTGTTCTCCAGGAGTTGGTTATAAACTTTTTCTCCTGTTGGCTAGAATTTCGTTCTCTCGCTGTTCAAATTGGAACAGTTTTCCGGATGTGCTATTGTGACTGTTTTAAGGTTCCACGGATGACGATGGCTGAGATCCTGAGACCCATTCAATGAAGAATGTACAGAGAACGCAGTATCCCTTTCAAAAATCTAAAGATTGCAGCATGTGCATGTCTGCTTATTACATTTGTACTATCGTGGTATCATCCGACTATTTTAATAAACTTTATTTTGCTAGACTTGTCAGGGTTTATTTTTGTTGTAAAGCTTTATCTTAGGTTATGGGTGGGGTGGTGGGGTGGTGGGTGGGTAGGGGATTCGCTAGGATTCATCAAGTCTTTGCAAGCTCCTAACTGTTTTGGAAGCAACATTGAACGGGTATATACTGAAAAACTAATTGTCTTTTCTTGGACAACAAAATAATTGTACTCTTTCTATCCTGGATGAGATTATCTTTCTATGGAAATGTGATGACCTGGTCAAATTATCATGAGTAGCTGAAGACTGACATTTTGGTTGTTGGCACCTGTTGGTTTTATGATGTTGGTTGTTTGATGTTGTTTGTTGGTTGTTGGTGCACATTTTTTCTCAAAATATGTCCAACATTGACATGCATACAACAAAGTGATATAATATACATTCAACAACAACACGGTGATAAAATATATATATACAACAACAACATCATAAAACACTGTGAAATACTGAACTGAACAATGCGTTTTTAGTGTTAATTGTAACATAATATGCTTTCCTCATAAAACAAATATTTTTTCCCCAAATACAAGAGACTCTAATTGCCCTAAACATACATACTACGAGATCTTCCACCATAAACCTCCTGTACCTCTAACCAGCAAAACTTTAATCCAGGATTTCTCCAGTTTGAATTCTGCTGAATCAATGTCTATATCTACAGATGATACGCAAGATGTTCATTTATTAAGTTATGGTATTGGAAGTTTAATTTCCTGTCTAATAGTGAGATACCAACTGGCATATCTCCTGGCTGTTAGTGACAAGTTTGGAGTGATACAACAACATGTGTACATATATCTGTTGTCAATATGTTTGCAGTCTCTTTGCCTGTTATGCCGCAGTGGAATGGTATCTACTGTATTACCACTCTCTAGAAAATCTTGCATACTTGGTGTAGTGATGCTTGCAGTCGAGAAAATCTTGCATACTTGATGTAGTGATGCTTGCAGTTTAGAAAATCTTGCATACTTGGTGTAGTGATGCTTGCAGTCGAGAAAATCTTGCATACTTGATGTAGTGATGCTTGCAGTTTAGAAAATCTTGCATACTTGGTGTAGTGATGCTTGCAGTTTAGAAAATCTTGCATACTTGGTGTAGTGATGCTTGCAGTTTAGAAAATCTTGCATACTTGGTATAGTGATGCTTGCAGTTTAGAAAATCTTGCATACTTGGTGTAGTGACGCTTGCAGTTTCTTCAAGGTATTATCTTCTTGATTATTTAGAGCAGTCTTCTTCTTCTTCATTTGTTCTCATACTCTCGCTGGTTATAGCAGGATGCAGTCCGGGAAACGGAATGTGTTGTTCCACAGTTTTCAAATATAGCTGTCGTATCTGCACATTTTGGTCCAACACATTCGATTTCAGCATAGCATGTTTTGGGTACCGGGTCCTGTGCCCGAGTTTTTACCGGGACCCAAATTTGGGGTTTAAAGAATAGATCCACTGTTACCTGCCACGCATGTCGTAAGAGACGACTAAGGAGTGTTTGGCTGAAATCGGATGCATGTGTCCTAAATGTGTAGAAGTCAACCTGTTGTCTTGCAGGACGGCTGTGACAGCCAAAGGCTAACGGAGAGCGAACCCAGTAAACGGTGGCTGAATCCTGACACATCGCCAAAGGTTAAGCACCAGAGCTCCCAATGCCGCTGAGGATGTGACGAAACCCACTCATGCTAAGGCTTCATGAATTAGATTTCCACAGAAATGAATTTATGTAGAGATCTGGTACATCAATCTTTGAGCTGATCGACAGAGAGAGAGAGTACCGGGTTAGCTTCTCCATCTTTAATCTCCACAAACGTAGTCAGAACTCATGGTAGTCTACTATTTCCAGCGCCGCAACGGGGCGGATAAGTAAAGTCTTGTTCAGCTTTGTTCTTGCGTTGACCCTGTTGCTAGCAGTCAGCTATTGATTACAACAAGTTCATGCAGCTTGTAGGTATTCACTGGAAGGGGAACGGAGCATCTGGCCCGTTTTAGAGCAGTACTTACTGACAGGACATCAGTTTTACTTTTTTGATAAAGAACGTTTTCTAGAGCGGAGGAAAATGAAGTTTGCTCTATATAAAATTTATCCAGAGGAGAGATACTTTGTAATCTGTAAGATATGTACTATTCAGTGCAACCTTATCTCTACAAAGTTTGGTGATGTGTAGGTTATATACTATTCAGTGCAACCTTGTCTCTACACAGTTTTGTAATCTGTAAGATATGTACTATTCAGTGTAACCTTGTCTCTACACAGTTTTGTAATCTGTAAGATATGTACTATTCAGTGCAACCTTATCTCTACAAAGTTTGGTGATGTGTAGGTTATATACTATTCAGTGCAACCTTGTCTCTACACAGTTTTGTGATCTGTAAGATATATACTATTCAGTGTAACCTTGTCTCTACAAAGTTTGGTGATGTGTAGGTTATATACTATTCAGTGCAACCTTATCTCTACAAAGTTTGGTGATGTGTAGGTTATATACTATTCAGTGTAACCTTATCTCTACACAGTTTTGGGATCTGTAAGATATGTACTATTCAGTGTCAGTGCAACCTTGTATCTACACCGTTTTGATTTGTTTGAAGGACATGACATTTTGGTATTCAGACCCAAGAGACTAACCGGCCTACATCCCACTCAAAGAAAAGTCCGTCTTAGGACTTATCCTAGGCAACACAATGCACCAGATCGAAACAAGGACTTTTACAAGACGCCAGACCAGCCTGGCCTCTGACATGGTTCACAGCAGCAAGCTAGTCAAGAATAATAACTATCTAACCTCAACAACAGACACAATATGGAACCACATACACAAGAGCAGCACAGAGTCCTTCTCAGGACTACACATCGTCATCAAATGTCCGTTTCAGGGCTGCACCCAGATCAACACTATGTCCATCACAGGACTTCTTCTTCTTCTTCTTTCGATCGTTCTAAGGCTATTTTTATCATTCTATTGCAATATATAAACAGCCATACATCAGACGGTCTTAGACGGCCTGCACTCTCGGGCCAATGAGCGCCATCTGCCCAGCAAAACCAGTCGTTTTAATGAACACCTTGGTTTGCCACCCGTTCAGGTTTGTTTACGGTTTGCTTCGCTAGCCTTTGATTGTCCCCAATCAAAACTACAAGGCAGCAGTAGTTCCCTGCGAGCGGAAACGCGCACTGGCTTTACCTCTGCTGGGCTTTCCAGTTGTTCTGTACATTTGGGTGAGACGCACACCCTCTTGCCTGCCATGCTTGCGGTGCTTGCCGCGCTTACACTGGTTTTGCCTCTGCTGGATTTCCCAGTTGTTCTACTCATGTGGGTGGGACGCACACCCTCTTGCCTGCCATGCTCGCCGCTGAAGGGGTTGCCTCGCTTTCCGCGCTTGCCGTGCCGGCTTGTCCCTCGATGGGGCCCTCTATTGCTTTGCCAGCGTGCGTGCTCGCTCTGCCCTGGTGCCTACCTCACCATTTCCGTCAATTCCCACTGGGCTTCCAGAGGGAAAAAATCGAGTTTAGCCCCATGATGCCACGTGCAACTCAAATCGACTCCCAGCATACTCATCGGGTCTAGAGTAGTGGCTCAAGAGAGAGCATGCTTGGGCTCCGAATTTCGCCACACGCGGGTCAACGTTTCTTCGATGGCTTTGGGTTGTGACCCCATCTCTGTGATGGGGGTCAGTGCTTTGACCTATGTGGTCCAGCTTGCGATTCAACTCGGCACCCAGCATACTCATCGGCTCTAGAGAGGAGGCTCAAGAGAGAACATGCGCGAGCTCCGAATTTCAACACACGCGGGTCAACGTCCCTTCGGTGGTTTTGATTCGTGCCTCCGTCTCTGTGATGGGGTCTAGACTTTTGACCTATGTGGACCACCGTGCAGCCCAACTCATCACCCAACATACTCATCGGCTCAAGAGAGGAGAATCAAGAGAGAGAATGCGCGAGCTCCGAGTACCGCCCCGCGAGGTTTCACATGTATCTTTCTAGCTTTTCCCATCGGCCGGGAGAGATGAGCATTAATAGTCACTCTGGGAGTTCGCTTGTCTGTGTTGCGAGCGGATCCCATCAAGCATGACTAGCTTTACATCTCTACTTGCCCCAGAGTAGCTCTCCCACGGCACCTGCCCTCTTAGCCAGACCGGAACTACCGTCTGTTACCAGGGTAACCACTTGGAGGTGAGAGCAGGGGATTAAAGCCATCTCCCTAATTCTGGCGCGCCGCTTCCTTGCGCCTATGACCCCCATCACAGGACTTAATACCTCACATAATACTCACAATAAATACTCTTCTGTCAGTCATCAGATCACAGTACCAATAGCTTTAATGAACCAATAACTTCTTCTTCTTTGCGTTCGTTCTTTACGACCAACTTTAATCACTCTTCTGATATGTTTGATCTTTGCCAAGAACGTGTATACGTTGCACATTGGTTTGGTAGGCCCCTAAACGCATAGACTTCTACACGTTTAGGACATGTGCATCCGATTTCAGCCAAACCTCCTTAGTCGCCTCTTACGACATGCGTGGCAGGTAACAGTGGTTCTATTCTTCACACCCTAAATTTGGGCCCCGGTAACCACTCGGGCGAACCAATAACTGTAGGATTCTCTTCAAATGTTGTCGTTCTTCTGTCAATGATTAGATCACAGCAGCAGTAGCTTATGAAGCCTGTTCAATAACCAGTAATACATTTATCAACACAAAAGTCTTGTAATTATGTTTTACTAAATGTGTTATAAATTATTGTTATATTATTCAATTTATCAACAACAAAACATATTATTCAATTTTGTTCCGTTTATTCAGATTCAAACAACATTTAAATATTTAAAAAAACCCACTTATTGAGATAAAAAGAGAACTGAAAAAGAATATAAAAAATACATGTCATAAAAATTTAAAAACATTGATTAATGATTTGCAAACTTGAGAAACAATTTGATCATTTTAAAATAGCACAACAACAAAAGTACACAAAATGTGGACATATTAGAATGTTATACTTAGAAATTACAAAATGTGAACATATTAGAATGTTATATTTAGAAATTACAAAATGTGGACATATTAGAATGTTATACTTAGAAATTACAAAATGTGAACATATTTAAATGTTATACTTAGAAATTATTTAAAAAATGTGATCATATTTAACTGTTATACTTAGAAATTACTAAAAAAAATGTGATCATATTTAAATGTTATACTTAGATTACTCTCTGTTGGATGAGGACACTAAAATCGATGCTAAGTCGATCAAGCGATTTAAGCAGTTTGGAGTTACCCGTTGTTCAAGTCGAACTGGATGCCTGAGAGGCAGAGTGAGAGGTGTGTTTAATCAGCGAGCCACAGGAACCATCAGTATGCATACTCTTCGATATCTGTTGGGGAGACTGAGCACCTATGGGTCTGCCCGGAGTGCAATGACGTCAGTTTAGTAACCAATAACCAATAACCAATAACAATACAAGGCATGGAAGAGAAGAGAATGCGTCTTAGTACTTTCTATTCCCATGCCTTGAAATCTATATGGGCATATGTTGCATGTATTAAAGTTATATACTTACTAGATTTTTCATTGTTTCGCTTCCTTACTATTTCTAGTTTTTATGTGTATTTTTGTGTTACATTTATTTCGTTATTCGTTTTTATTCCCAGATTTTCAGTATAAACGTTTATACCTAGTCGTCCATATGTTTTTTTAAATTTGTCACTCCTGTTGTTCGTTTGCTTGATAAAGGCATTGTTGGTCGAAATGTTGCTGTATTTTGTCATTGTTTTTGTAATTTGTAAACCTATAGTACTTGGTGATGACATGTTTTGCCAATTAAATATTTTACTGCTGTCTCATATATATATTGTGATCATATTTAAATGTTATACTTAGAAATAACTACCCCAATAAAATGTCAATCTAAAAAATTTACCATCAATAAAGAAAACATTGAAAATGTGAAATATTTAAAAAAAATATCATTGCATCGTAATGAATAACAATGTAGACTGTACATAACAAATTGGAAAATTATCCATAGACAAGAATTTGGGTAGTTGGTAGAAACAATGGCATGACAGATGCACAGAAAAGAAAGTAAAACTTCCGACGACGCTCATTTTTGTATGTGGCAAACATATGGATGTGAATTATGGTGTACAATACAAACATTAAAGAGCTTTTATTTCTTCAAACGTATTCAGATGTTTACGTATATACTTTTTACATAGTTAGTAGCCAACTGGAGTCTATGAACATCTCTATATAGTTTGTCTTAAACTAACATCGACTTGTATACTTCTAAAGTAGTTAGTAGCCAACTGGAGTCTGTGAACATCTCTATATAGCTTGTCTTGGACTGACATCAACTTGTATACTTCTAAAGTAGTTAGTGGTCAACTGAAGTCTGTGAACATCTCTATATAGCTTGTCTTGGACTGACATCAACTTGTATACTTCTAAAGTAGTTAGTAGCCAACTGGAGTCTGTGAACATCTCTATATAGTTTGTCTTAAACTGACATCGACTTGTATACTTCTAAAGTAGTTAGTAGCCAACTGGAGCCTATGAAGATCTCTATATAGCTTGTCTTAAACTGACATCAACTTGTAAACTTCTAAAGTAGTTAGTGGTCAACTGGAGTTTAATTCCATTGTCTATTTCCAAGTGGAAGATGGAGTCGGCTGTCCACTTTTGGCGTTAAGCGTAGGGATGGGAACGTTAAATTCCGTTCCAGGGTCAGATGAGTCTCCCTTGTTGTGTTATATCCGTGTTTATGTAGTGTGGTCTTGATATTATCCATCTTTTTCTTGGTCTTCCCTTAGCTCTAGAGCTCGATCTTTTTTTATTGTATGTTGCTATTGGTGGTTGGTTTGTAAAGTCGAATCAGGAATGGTGAGACGCAAGTGGGTGGAGGTACCGGTACATACAATGATCAGAGAAATCACTTTCATTTTTGTATTTGGGCTTGCAGGAGTTAGGGGTAATGAACGAGCTGATAGATTGGCTGGCTTGGCTACAATATCAGAGGGAGCTGCCATGGATCGAAATGACATTCTTCACGCATTGAGAGAGTCCTTCCAAACAGAGGAGTTTCAGGGCTGTGAATCCCACTCGCTGACCAGATTGAAAGAGATGGGTGTCAATATTGGTGAAGCCCGAAAAGAACGACATACTAAATATACAAGAAGATTGATTAATCAACATCGAACTGGCGTGTTAGGCCGATGGACGCTGCTGGATTTGCTGACGCAAAGATCGGAGCACCTATGGACATGGCCGGAGTGCTATGATGATAGTCCTCATATAACTGATAACCGATAACTGGTTGTATTTCATTCTCATTAAATGTCCAAACCACTGCATTTGTTGTCTTTCGATGCATTCGGTGCATGAAGCCCACTCTGCTTCTGATGTCCTCGTTTAAGTACATCTCCATATAGCTTGTCTTGGATTGACACGGACTTGTATACTTCTAAAGTAGTTAGTGGCTAAGCGGCGTCTGTGTACATCTTCATATAGCTTGTCTTGGACTTACATTGACTTGTATACTTCTAAAGTAGTTAGTGGCTAAGCGGCGTCTGTGTACATCTTCATATAGCTTGTCTTGGACTTACATTGACTTGTATTTTCTAAAGTAGTTAGTGGTCAACTGGAGTATGTTTACATCTCCAGAAAGCTTGTCTTGAAATGACCTTGATTAATATACTGTTAACTTAGTTGTCAATAGTGGAGTATGTGTACATCTCCATATAACGTGTCTTGGACTGACAAGGAGGTTGTACTTGTGCGTTTCCTCTGTTCATTGTATGCTAGACACACTATTGTTGGGTGTGTGTCTCTTTAAACTTGCTGGTGCCACATGTGTGCATATCAGTAGGACCTATCTTGTACTGGTTAAACAGATGGTATCTCAGTTTTGTGTGTGTCCAGTTCGTTGCCGGAAGTTGACAACCTGTTCTTCTCTATTGAGTTGGTAGTAGGCATCATCCTTTTAGTGACATTTGTGTTATCTCGACAATTTGTTCTTGTAACCCATTGTTATCATGCTTATGCTTCCCACATTTCATACTGGTGTCTGTCTGGGATAACCTGACATTGTTATCATGCTTATGCTTCCAACATTTCATACTGGTGTCTGTCTGGGATAACCTGACATTGTTATCATGCTTATGCTTCCAACATTTCATACTGGTTTCTGTCTGGGATAACCTGACATTGTTATCATGCTTATGCTTCCAACATTTCATACTGGTGTCTGTCTGTGATAACCTGCCATTGCTAATATACTCACAGTCTCGTTGTCAAGTTTACTGTAGTGGAATGGTGTCCACTGTATGGCCACACGAGCACACTTGCGTAATTGACGTCCAACTGCAAACAGCTTCTTTAAGTTATTTTGAGTTCTTATAGCAATGATTACCTGATTGATTGATTGATTTATTGGACCATCATCATT
Organism: Arion vulgaris; assembly: GCA_020796225.1. Lineage (NCBI taxonomy): Eukaryota > Metazoa > Mollusca > Gastropoda > Stylommatophora > Arionidae > Arion > Arion vulgaris. Next base: position 40,594,757 of record CM036758.1, read on the forward strand.
ACACTTCGTTGAGTAACCATGTGCGCTTCGATCTCTTTCTTACACAGAAAGAGCTCAGTGGCAATGCACAAACGCGGGTACCCATTTAACTTAGAAAATGTTAGAACTGCTTTGTAGGAATTTTTAGTTTTTAACCATTATAATGAATATTGTCAGGGTTGTGACATTCAAGCCTGTTCTTCTCGATTTGTACTGCCATAGATTCTTTCACGTGCTCCACTTGCACATGGGACCAACGTTTTATCGTCTGTCTCCGATATGCCTAGGAACAATCTGACCTACACAGGGATATCTGGAAAAAATATCCGATTGCTCCACAAAGGCACGAACCGAGCACCTTTGTAACGGGAGACAGCTCCTAAACTCTACGCCACACAGTACATCAGTGAAAAATACTATATTATATTTTACATATTTCTTACAAATTATAGCTTCTGTTGCCACATTTAGTGGCATGGAATCTGCTGTATAGTTGCTGGGGACATTAAAGAACATAATCCAATCTTATGAAACCAAAGCCTGCAGAGAAATTTTTAAAACACCCCGTACAAAGAATATAATTAATATAGAGATCCTGTAAGACTTCATTCAATCTTGATCTTCTGTAAATCAGTTTTCTTTCTTGATATTCCAACATATACAAGTTGGAGACGTTCCAAAATAGATGTTTAACAAGAATCACGGACATTTTAGCAGCAATAACAATAACAAATGAAGAACTTTTAAAACTCAGAAATTGTACATCATTAGAGACCATTATTAAAAAAACAAAAATGGAGACGGGTTGGTGATGTATGTCGTATACCAGTATGGACATTGAATAGAACAGCCGACCAGTTAAAGTGTACATAAAGTCTAGTCCGACCAGTTAAAGTGTACATAAAGTCTAGTCCGACCAGTTAAAGTGTACATAAAGTCTAGTCCGACCAGTTAAAGTGTACATAAAGTCTAGTCCGACCAGTTAAAGTGTACATAAAGTCTAGTCCGACCAGTTAGAGTGTACATAAAGTCTAGTCCGACCAGTTAAAGTGTACATAAAGTCTAGTCCGACCAGTTAAAGTGTACATAAAGTCTAGTCCGATGAACAGCAGTTTAGAAAAGAAGTCTTGGACATCCGAAATAAACCTGGAGAAAAACTGTGGAAAGAGAAATGAAAGAGTTTGGACTGACATGGAAAACGAATTAGTAAATAAAGTGGTACAACGACAGCAATGCAAATCTCTTGCTGAAGGTTTATGTGAGAGAAACGAAGAGAATATAGATAAATATAACATATCAATGCAAGATACAAATATTATTAAAATATAATTAGGCAAAAAGTTTGAAAAAACTATAGATATTTGTTTAGAATTTTACAACTAAATGAAATTATGTACACAAAGGAACAAGTAAACATGATTTTCCATACTTATAATAATTAAATATAAAACATATGTCGTAATAGATTCTAAATGCAATGGATTGGCTTCATTGCACCGGGTTTCTATAAATAGCTCAGTCCCTTCTCGCAGTAATGGCAAGCCACCTGCTGAGAGTGTTAAGACACGTTTATGTTATGAGAAAATGTAAGAGCATGATTTGAACAACTCTGGAGACATAAAACTTAATGTTGACATCGTGAACAAGAAGTGTACATTATAAACTTAGAATAATACTCATTCTTCAACTTTTCTATAGTCCTATAGGTCATTACGCAAACTCATGACAATCTTGCTATCTCAAGGATCTAGAGCAGATTGTGTGAGAATTTCATTCAGAACTTGACCACATAAGTAGGTGGTTCACCATCTCAAGGATCTAGAGCAGATTGTGTGAGAACTTCATTCAGAACTTGACTACATAAGTAGGTGGTTCAGGGAAGCAGCGGCACTGGTCTATACGACAAAGGCAGCAATGACATGATACTCTTTCAACAACAGTATCGTCAGTACTCCAAACACCAACTGTGATTTTGTGTGCAGAGATGGTGGAAAGATCTCAGGCATTGAAATACATTACACTGCAGTTTTATCGAAGACGTGCTTTTACGAACACATAATAATAATTCCTCTCGTACCGTTATACGTTACATAGGGCCTGCAAGTAATTTCTCCATACCGCTCTATCCTGGGCAACTCGTTCAATCTCCTCCATGGAACTGAGACCGATATTTCCTGCCTCTCTCAGCAAAGTTCGTTTCAGGGTCTTCTAAGGTCGACCTCTCTTTCTTGAACCCTTTGCATCCCACTTCAATGCCTGCTTTGATATTCGTTGATCATTTCTCCTCAAGGTGTGCCCAACATATCTCCATATTCTCTTTTTTTATAACAGTTGTCACTAGTGGTTGACCAGACATATCTCTGATTTCATCACTTCTCCTGACTTCATTCCATTTTATATTCATTATTTTTCGCAGATATCTATTTTCAAATGCATTCAACTTGCTTTCTATATCTTTAGTCATTTTCCAACTCTCGCTAGCATATGTTAGGATTGATACAACATTTGAATAAAAAATTCGTAATTTAGTTTTAATACTCTATAACTTGCAGTTCCATATTTTATTTAGACTTTTAAAAGCTGATGTTGCTTTGCCAATTCGTATCATAATTTCTTTTTAACATTTCCTGTGCAATCAAAATTGCTATCTAAATAGGTGAACTGCTCTGTTATTTTTATCATTTTAGATTCCAGTGTAATATCTGCATTACTTGCCATAGGTGTCTTCATTATATTTCTTTTTCATAGCTTATCTGCAGTTCAACTTTTGATGCTATAGATGACAAGTTGTCTGTTTTTCTTTGCATATCTTGGTTGTTTCTACTTAACAAGGCAATATCATCTGCAAAATCCAAATCTTCTAGTTGACTATTTTCTACCCAATCGATGCCAGTTTTGCCCTGAAACATTTTCGCATCACCCAGTCAAATGACCACTCCAAACAATAGCGGAGATAGAATACATCCTTGCTTTACTCCAGTTTCAACCATAAACCAGTCGCTGTGTCCACCATCAGTGCGAACTGCACACTGTGAACCATCATATAGGCTCTTAATAATGTTTATTATTTTGTCTGGTATTCCATAGCATCTCAGAATATTCCACAGAGAGATTCTGTGTAGACTATCAAAGGCTTTTTAAAATCGATGAAATTACGAACACATAGATCATGTGATAATGAAGGCTAGGAAGGGTATGACTGCTATGAGGGTAATGGCTGCGGTAAATTGTGAACAGCGCCATCTTTGTCTATTATTTTAGGGTTTGGTCTTGTAGGTGATTGAGTATGCTCAGACAATCTTGACCCCCCAGCCATATGCAGATAGAAAGACTGGAAAGAGTTCAGAACGAAGCTATGCGCATCATACTTGGTTGCACTAAAATACATTGTGCAAGGCGATGCAATATATTCTTGATTATCCTATTATGAAAGACAGAAGAAGAATGTGCCATGCACAGGTCTACCGTCCAGTTAATGCTGACACACAACATCCTCTGCACATAGTAATATAGAGAGAAAAGGGATATTGGTTAAAAAGAGGAGAGATATTGGATTGGAATTTAGTTTTTACAGTTTACGCACTAATATGACATTTGATGACAAATCTTTTTCAAAGTCGTATCATCCCAGCTCATACATTAGGGCCAATGTTGATACTTGCAATAGAGTCATAAAATAATAAAGATTTATCTGTATTTTTGTTTTAAAACAATCACATTAAGTTAAAATTAGCTGTCATATCATAATGCCTTCACTCTTTCACGTCCAGGTTTGGGACTTGCAATGGCGGTGCTACTTTGAGGCTTTCTTTTCAAATCACTACTTGGGGTCAACGTCGCAGTCATAGAGCCAACGTCGCGTCAGGTCTAATGAGCTGGCACTAATCAAGATCTTACCCCACCTCCAAGTGGTGACCCTGGAAATAGGAAGAGGATCCTGTCTGGCTAAGAGAGTAGGGATCGAAGGAGAGCTGCTCTGGTATAAGTAGTGATGCAGACGCAATTATGTTGGATGAGATCTGCTCGCAAAAGACTAGCAGAATCCCAGAGTGATCAAATCTGCAGGTCTCTCCTGGCCGATGTGGAAAAGCTAAATAAAGGACACAAACAAGCGAATCGTAAGAACTGACAAGGTACGAGTCGTCAGGAGACCCATGTCCCCTCGAAACAATCGTTGCACCAAATTTGTCAGCTCTTAGCAAGAATCGATCAGAAAAGACGCAATTCGTTGTGGCGACACCAGGGAAGACTGCAGTAAACTCCGTATGAGAGTTCAAGCGCAGATACATTTATTGGGTTTGGTTGGCCGAGCTCAAATCTCACAGCTACGTTCTAGTGCCTTACGAAACTGCCCTCCCTGGGACAACAGGGCAAGGTACTGTTGCACTAACAACTAACATCCCTGGAAGAACTGGGATGTGTGATGTTGGCCAGTGCAAAATTCTCAGTTTCGTTGCGGCGCCGATTGAAACGACCCTCTCGAATATCTGTGCGCAGCCCCAATCCAGTGTTTCTGGGGGACAGAGAAAATGCAGACTCGACGTTGCAAGTTGCCAAGTGCCGACACGTGGCCCAAAACGGTTGAGAATACTCTTATTCAGGAATAAACTCACAGTGGATAGAAAAGTAAGGCCGGAAATGTAGAGATTTGACTAGTAACATACCCAAACATTGGCGAAGGGCGATACTTCTCAGATGACGATCATCCTAGTCGAGTAAGATGACGTCCAAGGGACAAGCCCATCCGTCCCACAGTTCTAGGGAAAGCTACCCTAGTAAATAAATGCGTGGCAAGAAATCGGATGTGCTTGTCCCTTGGACCCAGGCGCATAACTGGTACAATGCAAATCGCTCTTAGGCTCAGAACACATACAAATCACAAAGAGTGGTTTAATATGTGTTCCATATGGAGAGTTCGCAGAAGAAGAAGAAATCGCGACTTCTTCGTTACAATGTGCGTGTGTTAATATATGTGGTAGGGAGGTATAACTACAATAAAATAGCTCTTTTCTCTGATTCGTGTATACTGTGGTACAGATGAACCATTTATGCCTCTTTGCGGAAGTGTGTGTATAGTATTAATGACACTTTTCCCATTGTAATTTATACTCATTAGAAGTGTTATAGCAATGTCTGTTTTGAGAAGTCAACAATATGATCCAACAACCTCATATTAATTTCGATATACGTCTTTAACTAAAAGTCCGTATTCTACTAATGACGCCATTTGTTTACCACGGTCAACCCGAATTGATTTGGTGCATACGGAATGCAAGAATTATTTAAAAAAAACATGGATTTCGTCCTGAATGTTGCCATTTTTGTCATCAATGTATGAAATGGCTGTAAAATTTAGTTTTCTTCAACCATGCCGATGGAGGCGTTAAATATATAGCACAAAGAATGAAACTTCTAGATAGTATGATTGTTTGAATGGCAAAAAATATTTTGTAGTGTCGGGAAAATGTGTAGTTCACATGCAGGTTTTCAAGTTATTTCATCCAATGGTTACAAAGATACACATTTTTATCTGTGGGCATGACAAGTTGAACGGATTATAGTGCTAAAATGAAATTCATGCTAAATTAGGTAGAAGACAATTTCAATACAAACTGAACAAGTCTGTTACCTGATTCTGCAGGGAAAAAAATTATTTCTACACATCGTTTTGTCTGTCATTTACTTTAAGATATAACGTTGGTAGCTACAGCGTTATGTTTAAATTTTTCCCACTTGAACATAAGAGCAGGGATTGTGTAGAGAACTGGATTTGCTGCAGAATTTAACGGCAGAATGATAACAGTTGTCCAAGCGTAAACGTCAATGTTGATCTCATGCTCACCAAGAGACATTAATCCCATGATACCTATAGGAAACCAGCAGAAAAAGTTTGACAGCGCTATTAGAAACAATTGTTTGGCTACTAGTATATCTTGAACCCATCTAGAAGATGTGCTTCCAGAAATTCTGTTGCTTGACATGGCTTTGAAGATGGCTCTTTGACCATAAGCGATGATAATAAACATGACGAAATTGTGCACAATAAACACACCAAATGAGTACTGCCATCCAGTGAGTCGTTGAGTTGTCAAAGGTAAGCCAAGACACATAGCGTTCGAAGAATTTATTTCAAACTTGAACACAATTGGAATCAGTGCAAGAAGGAAACCTATGATCCAAGATAAAATAAGGGAGATTGTTTTACTTTTAGTAGAAAACTGAATTTGACCAAATGGAAACTTCATTACCAGAAATCTGTCCAGAGTGATAAGAAAAACAAAGTATGTTGACGTTTCACACGAGAGAGTAGCCAGGAAACCTGCAAGTCTGCAGACATTACCTTCTCTCCAGTTCTTGTCATACAGAACATAAACGTCACGATAGTAATAATCTGCTCCAGCAATAATGAACAGATAGACTCCCATAATAAAGTCAGATATACCCAAGTTTGTTACAAACAGACCATATCCTGTTCTGAGAACTGACCTGTCCAAAATGACACGATATAAAATAACAGTCACATTTCCTAGAACTGCAAGAACTGCAACCAACCAAAGAAGTACACGTTGAAGATTAACCCCAACCAGATTAAAACATGAGGAAATGGCATTTTCAGGGGCTTGACACGTGTGATATTGGATGTTGACACCTCTGATCTGAGGGCAACAAATCTCGAAACTGTCAGTGTACAGATGTTGACTAACAGACAGACCATTAAAATAATCGTTATAAAAGTTCTTCATATCTAGTCCACGTAAATCAAGTGTCCGTAAATTAAACCTTGAAGGGAGAAATATTTTATGAAAACCAGAGATGAACGTATAGCTCAAATTTAAATGTTTAATTTGTGGCAAACCTTCTAAGAAAGATTCATTTAAACATTGCAGACCTGTATGTGAGAGATCAAGTAGGTTCAGAAAGTTCGGTTTCAGAAATGTAACATCAACAAGTTCTTTATTGTAAGACAAGTTAAGATATCGAATATTTTCTAATGCTGGATACTGACTGACACTGTAATTGAAGATCTTTATCAGATTGTAACTAATGTCCATTGTTTGAACTTTACGAGATAAGAAAGGAAGCAACTCACTTAAATTATCTATTCTACATTGAGACCACTTAACACCAACTACGTTCTCCAACCTTGAAGCATTTATATATTTTATCTGTGATAGATCTACTTGAGACAAGTCCAGGTATTTGGTTCTACTGTCAATAAAATCTATATTTGTAAGAGGACTCGACTTGTTGTAGTTTGTTACCATGACTCCAAATGTTACACAGAGGAAACCTTCTCTACACGTCACTTTACAATCTAGTTCATCGTCCTGATATGGACATTCAGCATGTCCGTCACAAACTAGGTCAGGATGTACACATACTTTACTATTAGAACAAGCAAAGTTTCTGGTACACGAGACAATATTATCATTTTGTTCATCTTCTCCTGTAGGACAGTCTACTATCCCGTCAAGGACGTAATGTATAGGGATACAGTAAGATTGGGGACATTTAAAGTATCCTTCTGGACACTCAAAGTCTGTACAGTTCTGCAGATGGGATACGTCTCTACATCCCATGATAGCATAATACATGTCCGTAAAATAAACACATCTGGGTGCCCATCTAATATGGTCCAAAGTGCTATTGCAGGTATTTACAGTTTCCAATTTTCCATATGTTTCATCCAATGGTCCCTCTGATCCAGTACAGTCTATATGACTATCATTGAGTTGGGAGAAATACACACATTCACCTAGATTACAAAAAAATGAACAGTTCCTGTTACTAAGTCCAAATAAAGCAAACAGCTCGTCTTCATCGTTTAAATTTCTGTTACCGTAATTACAAACTAAACAATCAACTTCACCATCATTAATCCACTGTGCAGGTAAGTATTCACCGTCGCAGCAGCGCACAATAGTAGACACAATTGTATTCATTTTATCATCCTTTGCAACTTTAACGCATGAAACATCATGAGGTGCTAACACACAAACACTTTCATCTCGGTTGTTGCTGCAGTTACTTTTGTAATCACAGACCAGGTCGTAGGAAATAAATCTGGGATTGTCTTCATTCTCTCCACAATCAAATAAGGGAAACAATTCTTTCTCTGATACATTGACACCAGTGATACCACGTTTGCTCTGACCTTGAGTTGTGACAAGTACAATATTATTATTAACATTTCTAAAATGTCCTTTTTTTAAAGCGATAGTGAAACTTTTATTAGAAGCTGGATTTATTCTCATCGTGTTTTGGCCATCAAGTCTACGGGGAAGAACTGCCTCACATAAAAATAAATTACTTAATTGATTACTGCATTCAACGTCGTCCCATCCGTCAATATCATTCTTATGATCTTTCGTGAAAAACTTCCACATACCACATGCGATCTCACGACCACCAGAAGGTTCGCCGGTCATCCATTTGTTAACCACCATGGGCCGGTATCGAACTGGGTTTCTAAGTGACCATTTAAATCGGTTTGCTGTGCTGGATAAGTCTCGTTGAAGACCAATATAAATTTGTGCTGAAAACTGGGAAGAATTGTCCGGGTCAACATCTCCAGTTATATTACCCTCTCTGATAGACTGATACAATAGTTCCCTTACTCTGTTCAACTCTTCTTGAGTTTCCATGGTAGCCAAAGATGTGCCGCCTTTAGTGCAAGTGTCCATAGCATCAAACCAGTGTCTTTTACTTGGAGATTTAAACAGCTTATAACAAGATAGATAATCGGTACTGTAACTGTGTACAAAGGGAAACCACCCTTCTATACACTGATTACAAATGGCCATTGTCAGAATATGTGTACTTCTGTATCCGTTGTTAAGAAGAAGTGTATCATTCAGATGAATACCTTCTTTGATATGTTTAACACCGAACACAACAGTAAATATCTTGATATCTGTTTGATGTTGTTGTACAATATGTGGTATGTTTCTACTTTCTTCATAAGACAAATCTTCACCATCGAGAAATATAACAGCAATATGGGTCACGTTCTTCCTGACTCCAGACATTTCATAAAATAAACGTTGAATAAATGAGATTTTACTTTCAAGAATTTTCTGTACAGATAAACCTGTTTTTACAATTATATCATCGCAAGACATTGTTATTGAGTCAGCTCTACTTATAAAAGTTATATGTGTTCTTAGTACATTATCGTTTATTATGATTCTGTTATAGACTAACGAGGAACAAGAAGGACTAATCCGTATTATTGGAGTTGTCTTCTCGTCCGTGAAGCTGAAGATATGGTCTACAAATTGAAAATCCATGACGAACTCACGTAATCCTACGTCGAATCTATTAAATGCTTGCTCAGAGTCAGAATGGCTATAAGGAAAATTATTTCCCATTGTTAATATCATAATGATGGGCAATTCGAGATCATACATCAACAATATATTCATCTCTTTAGTGGAACAGTTTTGTAAAGGGAAGTTACTCGGCAGACATCCAGGAATCACTGAAACGATAAAAGATATATTCATAATCGGAGATAATATTTACTTACAATAATATCTGTAATCTTCAACAGTTGGTTAGTGATAACAAAAACAATGTTACCTCAAATATTTGTTAATAACAAACAATAACACTGTTATCTTCAACATTTGTCTAGAATTATAATTACAAAAAATTGTGCTACCTCCAATATTTATTTATAATTAACAATAGCAGTGCTACATCCAATTTTGTTTTAGAGCTAAAATGTGTTCAGTAAAATAAAAATAATGATAGACAATCAGACATGAAATTAAATTAAGAAGGAACAGATGATGTTAAAGAATGTGGTTTTTCCTAGAATTAACATTTCAACAGAAATAGATTCGAAGATCGATTTAATGGCAAGAATAAACAAACTTAACTTTTGCCATGCTTAATTGAAAGAATATGGAGATGAAAATGGACTAACTGTAGTTTCCAAACAAAACTCAGAATATACAGTGGAAACATTCTCGGAATAATTGTATTCAATAGTAAATTCTAGGAAATTACCATAAATAATGGTATACAATAGCAATTGCTGGGAAATTACCATCCGTACAAATAAGTGGTCTATCTTTCAAATTGAATAGCTTAAGAGAATGCTGTAAATATTTAGGCCACAAAATTTCACAAATGAGCAACTGTTGAAGAAAATAAATTACACATCCCCAGCAACCACGATCAAAGAACAAGAATTACACATCCCCAGCAACCACGATCAAAGAAGAAAAATTACATATCCCCAGCAACCACGATCAAAGAACAAAAATTACACATGCCCAGCAACCACGATCAAAGAACAAAAATTACACATCCCCAGCAACCACGATCAAAGAAGAAAAATTACATATCCCCAGCAACCACGATCAAAGAACAAAAATTACATATCCCCAGCAACCACGATCAAAGAACAAAAATTACACATACCCAGCAACCACGATCAAAGAACAAAAATTATATATCCCCAGCAGCCACGATCAAAGAACAAGAATTACACATCCCCAGCAACCACGATCACAGAGCAAAAATTACACATCCCCAGCAACCACGATCAAAGAACAAAATTACACATCCCCAGCAACCATGATCAAAGAAGAAAAATTACATATCCCCAGCAACCACGATCAAAGAACAAAAATTACACATGCCCAGCAACCACGATCAAAGAACAAAAATTACATATCCCCAGCAACCACGATCAAAGAAGAAAAATTACATATCCCCAGCAACCACGATCAAAGAACAAAAATTACATATCCCCAGCAACCACGATCAAAGAACAAAAATTACACATCCCAGCAACCACGATCAAAGAACAAAAATTATATATCCCAGCAGCCACGATCAAAGAACAAGAATTACACATCCCCAGCAACCACGATCACAGAGCAAAAATTACACATCCCCAGCAACCACGATCAAAGAACAAAAATTACACATCCCCAGCAACCACGATAAAGAACTAAAAGTACACATCCCCAGCAACCACGATCAAGAAACAAAAATTACACATCCCCAGCAACCACGATCAAAGAACAAAAAATTACACATCCCCAGCAACCACGAGCAAAGAATAAAAATTACAAATCCCCAGCAACCACGATCAAAGAATAAAAATTACAAATCCCCAGCAACCACGATCAAAGAACAAAAATTACACATCCCCAGCAACCACGATCAAAGAACAAGAATTACACATCCCCAGCAACCACGATCACAGAGCAAAAATTACACATCCCCAGCAACCACGATCAAAGAACAAAATTACATATCCCCAGCAACCACGATCAAAGAACAAAAATTACACATCCCCAGCAACCACGATCAAAGAAGAAAAATTACACATCCCCAGCAACCACGATCAAAGAACAAAAATTACACATCCCCAGCAACCACGATCAAAGAAGAAAAATTACACATCCCCAGCAACCACGATCAAAGAACAAAATTACACATGCCCAGCAACCACGATCAAAGAACAAAAATTACATATCCCCAGTAACCACGATCAAAGAACAAAAATTACACATCCCAGCAACCACGATCAAAGAACAAAAATTACATATCCCCAGTAACCACGATCAAAGAACAAAAATTACATATCCCCAGTAACCACGATCAAAGAACAAAAATTACATATCCCCAGTAACCACGATCAAAGAACAAAAATTACATATCCCCAGCAACCACGATAAAAGAACAAAAATTACACATCCTAGCAACCACGATCAAAGAACAAAAATTACATGTCCCCAGTAACCACGATCAAAGAACAAAAATTACATGTCCCCAGTAACCACGATCAAAGAACAAAAATTACATGTCCCCAGCAACAACGATCAAAGAACAAAAATTACATGTCCCCAGTAACCACGATCAAAGAACAAAAATTACATGTCCCCAGCAACCACGATCAAAGAACAAAAATTACATGTCCCCAGCAACCACGATCAAAGAACAAAAATTATATGTCCCCAGTAACCACGATCAAAGAACAAAAATTACATGTCCCCAGTAACCACGATCAAAGAACAAAAATTACATGTCCCCAGTAACCACGATCAAAGAACAAAAATTACATGTCCCCAGCAACCACGATCAAAGAACAAAAATTACATATCCCCAGTAACCACGATCAAAGAACAAAATTACATCCCCAGCAGCCACGATCAAAGAACAAAAATTACACATCCCCAGCAACCACGATCAAAGAACAAAAATTACATATCCCAGCAATCACGATCAAAGAACAAAAATTACACATCCCAGCAACCACGATCAAAGAACAAAAATTACACATCCCCAGCAACCACGATCAAAGAACAAAAATTACACCTCCCAGCAACCACGATCAAAGAACAAAAATTACATGTCCCCAGTAACCACGATCAAAGAACAAAAATTACACATCCCCAGCAACCACGATCAAAGAACAAAATTAACAACCCCAGCAACCACAATCAAAGAACAAAAATTACACCTCCCAGCAACCACGATCAAAGAACAAAAATTACATGTCCCAGTAACCACGATCAAAGAACAAAATTACATGTCCCCAGTAACCACGATCAAAGAACAAAAATTACATGTCCCCAGCAACCACGATCAAAGAACAAAAATTACATGTCCCCAGCAACCACGATCAAAGAACAAAAATTACATATCCCCAGTAACCACGATCAAAGAACAAAAATTACATGTCCCCAGTAACCACGATCAAAGAACAAAAATTACATGTCCCCAGTAACCACGATCAAAGAACAAAAATTACACATCCCCAGCAACCACGATCAAAGAACAAAAATTACATATCCCAGCAATCACGATCAAAGAACAAAATTACACATCCCAGCAACCACGATCAAAGAACAAAAATTACACATCCCCAGCAACCACGATCAAAGAACAAAATTACACATGCCCAGCAACCACGATCAAAGAACAAAAATTACATGTCCCCAGTAACCACGATCAAAGAACAAAAATTACACATCCCCAGCAACCACGATCAAAGAACAAAAATTACACATCCCCAGCAACCACGATCAAAGAACAAAAATTACACCTCCCAGCAACCACGATCAAAGAACAAAAATTACATGTCCCAGTAACCACGATCAAAGAACAAAAATTACATGTCCCCAGCAACCACGATCAAAGAACAAAAATTATATGTCCCCAGTAACCACGATCAAAGAACAAAAATTACATGTCCCCAGTAACCACGATCAAAGAACAAAAATTACATGTCCCCAGTAACCACGATCAAAGAACAAAAATTACATGTCCCCAGCAACCACGATCAAAGAACAAAAATTACATATCCCCAGTAACCACGATCAAAGAACAAAAATTACACATCCCCAGCAGCCACGATCAAAGAACAAAAATTACACATCCCCAGCAACCACGATCAAAGAACAAAAATTACATATCCCAGCAATCACGATCAAAGAACAAAATTACACATCCCAGCAACCACGATCAAAGAACAAAAATTACACATCCCCAGCAACCATGATCAAAGAACAAAAATTACACCTCCCAGCAACCACGATCAAAGAACAAAAATTACATGTCCCCAGTAACCACGATCAAAGAACAAAAATTACACATCCCCAGCAACCACGATCAAAGAACAAAAATTACACATCCCCAGCAACCACGATCAAAGAACAAAAATTACACCTCCCAGCAACCACGATCAAAGAACAAAAATTACATGTCCCCAGTAACCACGATCAAAGAACAAAAATTACATGTCCCCAGTAACCACGATCAAAGAACAAAAATTACATGTCCCCAGCAACCACGATCAAAGAACAAAAATTACATGTCCCCAGCAACCACGATCAAAGAACAAAAATTACATATCCCCAGTAACCACGATCAAAGGACAAAAATTACATGTCCCCAGTAACCACGATCAAAGAACAAAAATTACATGTCCCCAGTAACCACGATCAAAGAACAAAAATTACACATCCCCAGCAACCACGATCAAAGAACAAAAATTACATATCCCAGCAATCACGATCAAAGAACAAAAATTACACATCCCAGCAACCACGATCAAAGAACAAAAATTACACATCCCCAGCAACCACGATCAAAGAACAAAATTACACCTCCCAGCAACCACGATCAAAGAACAAAAATTACATGTCCCCAGTAACCACGATCAAAGAACAAAAATTACACATCCCCAGCAACCACGATCAAAGAACAAAATTACACATCCCCAGCAACCACGATCAAAGAACAAAAATTACACATCCCAGCAACCACGATCAAAGAACAAAAATTACATGTCCCCAGTAACCACGATCAAAGAACAAAAATTACATGTCCCCAGTAACCACGATCAAAGAACAAAAATTACATGTCCCCAGCAACCACGATCAAAGAACAAAAATTACATGTCCCCAGCAACCACGATCAAAGAACAAAAATTACATGTCCCCAGTAACCACGATCAAAGAACAAAAATTACATGTCCCCAGTAACCACGATCAAAGAACAAAAATTACATGTCCCCAGTAACCACGATCAAAGAACAAAAATTACATGTCCCCAGTAACCACGATCAAAGAACAAAAATTACATGTCCCCAGTAACCACGATCAAAGAACAAAAATTACATGTCCCCAGTAACCACGATCAAAGAACAAAAATTACATGTCCCCAGTAACCACGATCAAAGAACAAAAATTACATGTCCCCAGTAACCATGATCAAAGAACAAAAATTACATGTCCCCAGTAACCATGACCAAAGAACAAAAATTACATGTCCCCAGTAACCATGATCAAAGAACAAAAATTACATATCCCCAGTAACCACGATCAAAGAACAAAAATTACACATCCCCAGCAACCACGATCAAAGAACAAAAGACTGAGATAGTTTTAGCATGTTGACTTCTTCTTCTTTGAACGTTTCATATCGACAACTTTCTAACCACTATGTATCATTTGTATGTGATTAGAGCGTAAGAGCGATTGTATGTTGTGCTAGTTATGCGCCTACAAGTAGGTCCGCACATTCGATTTCTGCGACGTTTTCTATTTACTAGGTTAGCTTCCCTAGGCCCCTACATTAGTCGTCTCTTACGACATGCATTGTAGGTCACAGTGGTACTATTGTTTGTTTCCCTTGCAGGTCTCAGCACCACACGGGATGAGCATGTTGGATAAATGTCACCTGGTACCTTGACATAAACAGCTCTTCGATGAACTGTAGACTAAAGAAGAAAAAGATGGCGAGGACCAAATAAAACCTAGGGAATGTCAATAGAAGAGGGAGATGAAAGAGTGTAAATTCTCTCTCTCTCTTTTCCTTTTTACCCCGGATTGGGGCATAGGCCCTTAACCAACTCATGTCAACTCTTCATATCTCTAGCTATCTCCTGCAGCTCCCTCCAGCTCTTCTTTATATTGTTGGTTTCTGCCTCCAAGTCTCGTCTCCATGTATTTCTCGGCCTACCCTTCTTTCGCTGTCCCTGTGAGTTCCAGGCAAGGGCCCTTCTTGTTATATTCCCCTCCGGTTTTCGCAAAGTGTGTCCTATCCAGTGCTGGCGTCTTTTTTTTAATCTGTTCGTTCACTGGAATCTGCCTTGTTCTCTCCATAAGTTCCTCCTTTGTGACCCTATCATACCATCTTATTCCCTCTATTCTGCGCAAACACCAGTTGATGAATGTTTGCAATTTATGCGCTATTGATTTAGTAGTTCTCCGTGTTTCTGACCCATACAGTAGAACTGCTTTAACATTAGAGTTAAATATCTGAATTTTTGTTATAGATTTGATTACTTTAGACTTCCATGTTTCCCAGTGCAATGAAAGCTCCTCTTGCCTTCTGTATTCTTATTTTAACATCTCTATCTGTTCCACCCTCTTTGTCTACATTGCTGCCCAAATATGTGTATGATTCTACCTCTTCTTTCCTCTTTTTCCTTTCTTCTATTTCCTTTAGAGTTCCTGGAGTTATCCATGCCTTATGATTCCGCTCCTTCTTTCCCAATACCTCTGTGCACGTTTCATTCCAAATATTTTCTGGCTTGCTACCAGCATTCTCTCGCACTCACATCATCTTCTAATTGTCGCAAAACCTCATACTTATTAGAGACTGTGACCGTGAACTGTTCCTTTGTTTCTTGACTTCTGAGGTATCCTACATTATATTGGTGTCTATGTTCATGGGATGTTATGTATCGCTTAAGTTTCAGTTTAATTTTACTTATCAGCAAATGGTGATCCGAATCTACATCTGCCCCTTAGAATCCTTACATCTTGTAGAGATGACCTGAATTTCTTGTTTATGCATATGTGGTCAATGTGATTTTATGTTCTGTGGTCTGGTGATACCCAGGTTGCTTTATGTATTCTTTTATGTGGAAAGACACTTCCACCTATGACGTATTGATTCGCTGCACAGAATTTAGTGAATAGTTCTCCATTTTCGTTCATTATCCCAAGTCCGTGTTTTCCCATGATCTCCTCGTAGCCTATGTTGTCCGAACCTATTTTGACATTGAGGTCACCCATCAGAATTTTGATTTTCCTATTTCTCTGATTACCTATAGAATTTTGAAGTTTTATGTAAAATTCCTCTTTTACTTTTTCCTTGTTATCGTTGGTAGGTGCATAACACTGGGTCACATTCAAGAATACTTTCTTTTGGTGGTTCTGAATGTTGCTGTGATTATCCTAGGACTCACTGCTTCCCAATTTATTAGTGCATTCTCCGCTTCTTTAGATAGCATTAAAGCCACTCCTTCACTATGGGAGGCATTTTCTTCCATATGGCCTGAGAACAGCATTGTTTCTCCTGTGTTTAGACGTTGTTTGCCTGCACTATTCCACCTAGTTTCACATAATCCCAAGATGTCATTTCCGTGAAATTTCATCTCATTTACAACCTGTGCTGTCTTTTCCATTTCATACATACTTCTAACATTCCAGGTGCCAATTCTGGAGCTTTTCCTAGGTGAAATGAAGATAATCTGCGGTACATGTTCCTTGCGGCTTTCTCTGCATCGCTTCATATCTCTTCTAGAAGAGCTTCCTTTCCTCTTGGTTGGCACAGTTATTATTTTATTTTATGTGACTTGTTCATGGTTGGACGAATTTTGTGGCTAGAATTTTCTACTGGAAAGGGTAGCCAGCCCTACGCCAAACCCCACCTTAGTCGCCTCTTACGACTTACCTTGTAGGTCGCAGTGCCCCTATTATTTACTCCCCTTGCGAGCCCCGGCAACAGACGGGCAAGTGTAAACTGACAAGGGATAATATTTGTAAAAGCATCAGCATGGTATCACAGAGGAGTAATTGTGAATGCCTTATGTACCAGCAATGATATGAATAAAAAGAAACATATAAATATCTGTCTAGAAGATTAGCAACAATATTTGAACGAGACTGTTGATTATTTGTTCATCATCATCAAATAGCTTGTCTTGCGAATAACTTTGCCACCGCTAATAGTTATTCAGAATTTCTCTCTCCCGTAAGCAATTTGGAAGGAGGTATGCTGATAATATTTTCATTCAAATGAGGTATGGGGTCAAAGGTGCATGAGGTGGTGTGCCAGGGTTAGCGAAGGAACGCGCTAATCAAGACCATGTTCCCTACCTCCACGTGGTGCCCGGGAAACAGACTCAGGTCCCGGTCTGGCTAAGGGGGCAGGGATCGGGGAAACTACAAGCAGAAGTAGTAGTGCTAACACGGAAAAGCAATTACAGGGGCCGAAAATCCCTGAACAAGCACGCATCTCCTGGCCGATATCCGATAAAATATGTCCAAGTTAAAAAGTACAAATCAGCAGCGTACGAGCGTCCGGGAACAAAATAGTTGTGGAATTGCAAACACGGAAAAGCAATTCAGCAGGGGCCGGAAATCCCTGAACAACGCACACATTACCAGGCCGAAGTCTGCTAAAAATAAGCCGAAACAGTTCAAAAGAAGCATGAAACAATAGAGTACAAGCGTCCGTGAACAAAAATAGTGGTGGAAGCGTAAACACGGAAAACAAACTGGCCGGAAATCACTGAACAACACACACATTTTCTGGCCGAAGACCGCTACAATATGCCCAAAGGTAAAAAAGAACTATGAAACAACTGAGTACGAACGTCGTGAACTGGGTTGTGCGTCCGCAAACTGTGTCTCCTCGTTTTGAAAATAACCGAACGAGCGAGCGCGGTTCGTCAGTGTCGATAACCAATTGTGTGCATAGTGTCTAACGGCTGAGCGTGCCTCTCCGCTTCTTCACGCGACGAAGCGAACGAGGCTCACAGCGAATAAGGGACAAGGTAGTGTCTGTTCTCTCGCTTGTGCGGTCTTACTGGTGGTGTGTGTGTGTCCGTATATCGAAGGTACATGAGATGACTGTGGCACAAGGGAAGATTGCGATAAAACTCCGTATATGTGGCCGAGCGCAGACTATGATACTGGGTTAAGTTGGCCGAGCGAAAAACCTAAAGTTACGTCCTAGCGCCTTACGAAACTGCCCTCCCTGAGACAGCCGGGCAGGATACGATTGTTCACGCAATTAACATCCCCGGAAATATCAGGGCGGGTGATAAACGGCGAGAGCAAAATTCAAAGTTGCGTTGATAGCGCCGAATGAAACAACCCATACAATACGATGTGCCTGGGCCCAGCCCAAGTTTTTTCGGATCAAAGGAAACGACAGAGCCAACGCAAATTGCCTAGTGCTGACACGAGCGTCCAAAAAGCGTCCCAGGACTTTGTTCTCTTCGTAGGGAACCACTGGTGCCTTGCAGTTTTAGTTGGGGACAGCCACAGGCTAGCGGAGTAAACCGTAAACAAAACTGGACGATAGGCAAACCAAGCGATCCATTAACAAAACAGGTATTGCTGGGCAGATGACGCTCATCAGCCCGGGAGGGCAGGTCGTCTAAGGGTCACTGCCCTGAGAGAAAATAGCAAGCTGCTGCCTTGTGGGTTCTGGCTGGGGACAGTCAAAGGCTAACGGAGAGCGAACCCAGTAAACGCTGGTTGAAATCGGACACACGGTCGAAAGACAAGCAACGGAGCTCCAATTGGCACAGAAAGTTGCGACGTAGCTACCCATGCTAAGGCTGTATGGACCAAATTTTTGCATGAATATGTTTAATTTAGAATATCGATATAGAGCTACGTCTGTGGAGATCCGTTGGGCAGGACGAGTGCCGGGCCCCATGCCTCGAAGGGGCCCGTTTTTGCTACCGACGGTCCCCGTCCTCCAACTCAGCAAAGCAGCGAGCGAGGCCCACGGGAAAAAGCTGCTGGTTCAATACAACAAAGTACTGGCCAGCGACGATTAAACATTGTGCAATGGAATGCAGAAGGTATTCATCACAGAAAGCAATCATTCGCCATAAGACTTGCAGAAGAAGAAATTGATGTTGCGTGCATACAAGAGACCCATCTAAATGCACCCCATAGATTCGGGATCAGGGGTTACCAAACCTTCAGACAAAATACCCGGAAAATAAGTGGACACACGTGTACACTGACGGGTCGGCAAAGAACGTAATCAACGACGGCGGAGGAGGAGTAGTGCTAAAACTCTCAAAGATAGTGACGGTCACAAAAGCAATTGCCACAGTCAAATACTCAAATAACTACCGGACAGAGGCAATAAGAACAGTGACCGAAATGATCCTAGAGAGAAGAGGCACCAACAAAGTCGTGATATTCACCGATGCTCTATCGGTCATCACGGCACTCAAAGGCGTAGGCAAAACAGAGCTGAAGGAGCTGAAAGCGACCCACGATGAACTAGCGGGCTCACTCAAACGCACCGTCATTCAGTGGATACCATCACACTGTAATATAAGTGGAGACGAATTTGCCGACAAACTAGCTAAAGAAGGCGGGCGATTACCTCAAACTGATCTCGAGGTCAGTTATGAGGAAGCCAGAACAACCATCCGCTGGCACTATAGAGGCAAATGGACAAAAGATCATCCTCACCACAACAACAGCGATGGATACTATGGTCTGTCTCGTAAGTTGTAATACTTCGCCTCCGTACCTGCCACAACAGGCTCCGCGCTCACATGTTTAACAAATTTAAAATTGGCACAACTAGCCTGTGCCCCTGCAAAAAGGCGTACATGACGGCAGAACACGTTCTGCAAGATTTTCAATTGATAGCAGGTATAAGAAAAGAAACCTGGCCTCAAAACACAGAAGATGTACGGAGGAACGGAGTCCCTTAAAAACACGGTAAAATTCATGAAAAAGTTGGTTCATCAGTCTAGGCCGGGATCGCGAGAGAGAGAAATGAGATATTATTCCTCATTTATTACCAGAATGTTCTGAAATAAAATATGATATATCTCTTTGACATTAGTTACTTGTTGGGTTGCCATAGAAATATCGTCTATGTTGGATTATAATTACAGTTGTACGGTTTAAAAATAATCTCAACTTATTGGCTAAGATCAAAATGATTTGATCATCTGCACACTTGATTGCGAAAAAAAGGTGAAACCTTCAAATAACCCCACATCAAACAATAAAACCCATTTAAACAAACTCCGAGCGCTCTCATTCGAAAGAGTGATGACGCTGGGAGTTTACACGTTCAATTGTACTGGGTCAACTCGTTGTGGCACTTCTGAGTAGAACCAAAACAATCAAAAAGAAAGATAATGTTAGTCACATTTTGTCAACTGTAATGTTAATAAACCACAGTTCTGCAAAGCTGACTACTTTCAATAGAAATTGCGACAAAACAACTGATCTATAGAATTTCAATCAATAAGAGATATACAATTCTCAGCGAAGAAGAAGACACACAAGTTTATAAAATATTGATTAAAAAAGGTAAGCTGTGATAACTGTAATCACTTCATTCAGTTACATTCAATTATGAAAGATAATCAGATTTCAAGACTAAACTTTTCTCTTTCAATGAAATTGCGATTGTGAGAAAACTTAAATGAACAAGAATTATATTTTAAAAATGAAATGTGAACATAGCTGTATTTTCTTACCAAGAAATGTCTTTCATAGATTGCTTTCATTGTTGTAAGGACAACCTACAAGAATTGTTACACGTTAATTTCGTTAACATTATATTTGTCTTCTTCATCAATTATATCATGTTTTTGGTTAATATTATCAGCATGGTTCACGCCAAAATACTTTAATATTAAATGTAAACACAATATTTCAGCTTCCAGGACAGGACGGTGTTTTTGAGGTAATGTTTTTCAAAGTTCAGGCCTTGCATGATATCAATATCTTTCCCTTTTCTGTCCGCGGCGTTCTAATAATTTTTCCGTAACATTCAGTACACCCAGCTTCTGGTAACGAAGATTGATGTATGCGATACATACTTTGAAAGCAGTATGTAGCCTGACGTGGTTCTGGATCCAAGGTATAGTGAGCGGCCAGAATGGTTCAGAAAGTGATAGCAAACTATTGTGCAAACAATGTCAAGAAACCACGACTATAAAAAATAAAGAGTCTGAAATGTCTGATGGTAATACCCCGTTGGTACGGACAGGAAGATAAACTGTGCAAAAACAAGGAAGAGAATTATACAAGAACAAGTTTTAGTAATCGTGCTGGCGGTCAAAGGTCAGAGTTTGATACTGCACCAAATCTTGGATTTGAATTAAACAAGCAACTTAGAACAGAGTAAATATAACTGTCGTGACTGCCTTTTGTAATACCGCCTTTTGTTTTGGCCGGTGTAGGACGTGAAGGACATGAGCCTGTGAACATTAATGGCTGCATGGTTAGTGCAGTATCCGCGAAACTGTTCAGGATAGGATGTTTTCTTTATGCTCTCGACAGAAAAATTCCTTGGCCTTGCCGTGAATTGAACGAGGGTCTCCCGCATGGGAGTCGCGCCCTAATCCATTCAACCAGACGCTCCATGTAAACATACGAGCAAACTACAAACTACAAATCTCTCCTTCTCTAGGCTATGACAAGCATAGTGTTTAATTAAGGCAGCAATACATTCACGCCATGCTTCTCTATTCTTGGCCGTCTTCTGTTTTGTGTACCAGCTGTGATTCATTTCCCTTCAGGTGGTTTGCGTCTTCCTGTTATCGTTTACCTTCTGGTGTTCATCTCAATGGAGTTTTCATGATAGAGTTAGTCACCATGTGTTATACACCTCCAACGTTTATTTTGGTATGAAAGTGTTAATATTCACTTGTTGACACTGTGTAAGGAGTTCTTAGTTCAGATAGTTTGTGGCCAGAATAGACGTAGAATTTTTCGCATACAAGTTGTGTGGGAGATGGACAGTTTAGACATATCTTGATCTGTAATCAATCTATACTATAGACTACATAGTAAACATACACATTGCTAATCGCTAATTGATAATTGATATGAAGTTCAAATTCGATACTCCATCATGCTTTAAACATATTTCGTTTTAGTCCCGTGTGGATCGATCATGTTATATTCTATGATCTCTGATTTCAATGTAGGTGAGGTCAAGTTTCTAGTTTTATCACATGCTGATAATAAAATGCAAATTCCGTGTTCAAGTTGAGCAGTGTAAAGAACCCTAACATTAAAAAATAAATAGCAAATGCTGAAAAGTCGCTGCTTGGGAAAAATATTAATTCATGTCAATTAAAAGAAAGGGTAACTATATTTATTCACTATCCTCCAAATTTCACGGGGAATTTCTGCCCGTGCTACGGAGTTCTTGCACTACCGCTATGATCTTTCTGTATAAGTAATATAACAAGGCTATTTACACACACACGTGTATATATATATATATATATATATATATATATATATATATATATAAAATGAGTAAACATTCACATTAAAGTTGACAAGGAAGATTTTACTTACCATAACAGATACAAACAACAATCAGTCCGATGAAAGAGAACTTGAATAAAGCCATATTTGGAGAAAAGATCCGTGGACGTCAGTCACTGAAGATTGCACTCACATCTTGCTGTTCATCTGCTGTAGTCTTAGTTCGTATTAGGAAACGTTGTAATCTCTTATAGAAGAACTGTGAAACATTGATTAAAACATTGCAATCTCTGCAATAGATAGCACTATCCAACGTGTTTATATTTCTGAGATGCATCTGAATGGTGACTGTGGTTGCATAACGACTGTACAAATAATAACAATAATAACATTACAGTAATATTAATATCGATTTTAGTACAAATAATTGTAGTTGGAAACACAATTCTGACTGAAATTTTAAAGTCTGTAAATATTGTACTTTCTGAATTGGTGTGAAACTTGACACAACATAATTGCTGCAAGTTGAAAACATATCTGGTGCTCAGTAGAAGTTATAAACTCACGGGATATTCACTTTTAAAGTTATTATGATTAGTGAAGAATTGTAGCTCTACGTTACTGATTCTCCCATTCAGAATTTAAAATTTACCAAGTCTGGATCACACAAGAAACACCAGAAGATTGGAGGAATGCTACAATTGTTCCCATCTGGAAGAAGAAAGGTAGCAAGAGGGACTGTACAAAGTATAGAGGCATAGCGCTACTGAGCCACACTGGGAAAATATTCTGCAAAATACTTGAGAAAAGGCTCCGCCACATCATCGAGCCACAGCTTAATGACTCCCAAATGGGATTCAGGAAGAACAAAAGCTGTACAGACGCAATATTCGCCCTCAGACAGTTAGTAGAAAGGACTATCGAATCCGACAAACATCTACACGTTGCATTTGTAGATCAGGAAAAAGCGTTCGACCGCGTAGATAGGCACAAGTTGTGGAAAATACTAACAACCTATGGGTTAATGAACACCTAATCAACCTTTGCAAGAACATTTATACTGACAGCCAATGTACGATTAGAACAAATACAGGATTATCAGAAAAGTTTCACGTAGGGTCAGGAGTAAGACAAGGTTGGGTACTATCCCCGCTGCTATTCATCACGTACATTGACCACATTTGTAAAATAGCTAACACCAGCGAAGGAAACAACCTCGGAGAACTCTTAAATGAATTTCTTTTGCAGACGATCAGGCAATCATATCAACAACAGAAGAACAGCTACAACAACACATCAACAGACTCCAGTTAGCATGTAACGAATACAACATGAGAATTAACATCGACAAAACAGAAGTAATGACATTCGCCAGAGAGGAAAACACTACCAACATCTCCATCGATAATCATCTACTAAATCAAGTAAAAGATTTCACATACCTGGGGAGCATTTTTTCAGCAAATGGAAGAATAACTAATGAAATTCAACACAGATGCAACAAAGCAAATCAAATGATAGGGGAAATGGCGCCAATTTTAAGATGCAAACACGTCACCATGAACACAAAAAGAGCAATGTTCAACACAATCTTTCTCCCACATTATGTTACCAGTGCCAAACCTGGACGCTGACAACAAACAATAGAAGAAAACTAGTCACAACAGAAATGAAGTGTCTACGCAGAATGCTGGGTGTAACAAGAAGAGACCGGTTGAGAAATGAAGACATCAGGAAAAAGTGGGTACAACATCAGTACTAGACTTCATCAAGAAACAACAAATTAAATGGTTCGGTCACGTAAGCAGATTACCATCAGACAGTGCACCCCAAAGAGCAATGCAGCTCCGATACAATGGGTACAAAGCAAAAGGCCACGCAAAAGATGGACCTCAGAGATAACAGAGGCGACGAAAGAGACTATCTACGAAGCGCATACTAGGCCCCGTTTTAGAAATCTCTTCCTGACCTGACGCTGTGAGGCATACAGGATTCGAGAAAGAAGAAAAAGAAGAATTTAAAATGTAGTTCTGTTACCGTTTAGTAATGTTTTTAATAACATATTTAAATGACTTTGTAAGTTAAAGTCACGTGGTGGCTCATCTCCAAAAGCACAGATGTATATTTCATTGAAGGGATAAATTGAGCTGCCTATAAACATTTTTTTGCAAAACGAAAAGTTCATGAGAGTGCTTCGGAAAAAATTAAACATTCTGTTATTTAGAAATACCTTTTTATTTTCTTGAATTGCTGGTTTACGTTAAAGCTGGCGGAGTAAAAATAGGATGCAATGAATGTACAGCACTCAGGTCATGGCACCAGCGCGGTACCCTGTTGTACAGCGAGCGTTGAGTGAATATAATAATATCCCAATTAAATATTCATCATCATCAAGTAGCTTGTCCCTTCCGGAACTTGGCTACCATGACAGCATTCCTGAAAAACTTTCTGTTCTGTGCAAGTTGGCCGGCGTCAGCAGCAGTCACTCTCAGATTGTCAATGACATCCTGCACCCATCGTCTTCTAGATCTTCCTCTCGTTCTTCTTTTCAGGCAACAATCCTTCCAAAATTAATTTCTCTAGGCTCTCCTGTCGTTTGATGTGTCCGAAATATTTCATTTTCCTTGTTTTTATGGTTTGTAATGCCCAACTCTCTTTAATATCAAGCTCTGGCAGAACAGAAGCGTTTGTTCTTTTCTCTGCCTATGATATTCTAAGTATTCTTCTGTAGCATTTGCATTCAAAGACATTAATGATCTTCTCTGCCGCTTCGTCAATGTTCCATGTCTCACAACTATATGTTGCCATGAGAAAAACGCAAGCTCTTAAACACCTGAGTTTTGTTCTTATGTCAGTTCCCTTCCATAGGTTAGTTAGTTTTTTAGTTTTTGCAAAGCAATGCTCAGCTTTCTTTTAATTTCTTTTATAGCATTGCCGTCATTTTTCAGCAATGCCCCAAGGTATTCAAAGTTGTCGACTCCTTCTATTTTATGGCCGTTGACACATATATTAACCATCAATTCTGTTTTATCAGTTGTAAATATCTTTGTTTTCATTGTATTGAAATAATAGTTTTGATCTTCGCTGGTTTATGAAATGACCGTATCAAGTTCGCTATATTAATTTGTGATGTAGATAATAGCACTATATCGTCAGCATTTCTTAATTCTGGTAGTTCCTGACCTCTGATCAACAGAACGTCGTATTTCTCCATCTCTGCAGATTCTCTGACATTCCTCATGATGTTCTCAGCATTAATGTTGAATAGGTACGGTGACAAAATGCAGCCCTGTCTAACTCCTTGGCCTATGCCAAACCACTCTGATGTTCCCTCTTCTATTCTCACAGCTGCTTGTTGGTCTTTATATAGCATTTTTACAATATGAACCATATTATGTTCCATAGCTTATGGTGTACACAATCTCTCTCTCTCGCGATCGTTCCTAGGTCGTTTTTATCATTCTAATGTGTTATATAAGCAGATAAACATTAAGAACGGATGTACGTGCACAACCTTCAGTACCTATTGGAGCTCAGGTGCTTATCCTTCGGCAGTGTGTTCGGTTTCAACCAGCGTTTACTGGGATCGATCTCCGTAAGTCCCTTGCTGCCCCAAGCCATAACTGCAAGGCAGTAGGTTGCTATTTTTTTAAGGGCAGCGACCCTTAGATGGCCTGGCCTCCCGAGTTTATGAGCGCCATCTACCCAGCGAACAGGTCTTTTTATGGACTACTTAGTTTACCGCCCGTCCAGTTTTGTGTACGGTTTGTTGCGCGATGCTTTGATTGTCCCCAATCAAACTACAAGGCAGCAGTAGTTTCTTCGCTGTGGACGGAAACGCGGACTGCCTTCACCTCTGCTGGGCTCTCCAGTTTCTCCACTCATTTGGGCGGTCCGCACACCCTTTCGCCTGCCGTGCCTGCAGTGCCATGCTTTTCTATCCGCCTGTGGGTCCACCAGTGCATCGCCCGCATGTGTGCACGCTCCGCCCTGGTGCCTGCCTCACCATTTCCGTCAATTTCCACCGTGCTCACATTTACCTGGTCTGTCCACGCCTGGGCTCAACCCGGGCTCCCACCCCTGTGATGGGGCCACGGGGTCACGAGTTTCGCCCCATATGGGCTCACCCGTGCACCGTCCGCATGCGTTCTCGCTCTCCTCTGGTGTCTACCTCACTATTTCCGTCAATTTTCGCCGTGCTCACATTTGCCGGGTTGTCCGACTCTTGGGGCTCAAAATCGTGCCCCCATCCCTATGATGGGTGCCCAAGTTACGCCCCATGTGGGTTCACGTTCCGCTCAGCTCGATTCCCAGCATATTGGGGCTCAAGAGAGAGGGTTCAAGAGAGAGCATGCGCAGGCTCCGAGTTTCGCCCCACGCGCGTCCAAGTCTCGTCAATGGATGTACCTCTCATCCTGTATGTCTATCCTTCCAGCTTTTCCCATCGGGAGATACGATCATTAATATTCACTCTGGGCATTCGCTCGTCTGTGTTGCGAGCGGATCCAATCTAGCGTGACTACCTTTGCATCTCTACTTGCACCAAAGTTGCTCTCCCACGACACCTGCCCTCTTAGCCAGACCGGAACCACCGTCTGTTTCCAGGGTTACCACGAGGAGTTGAGGGCAGGGTCTAGATTAGTGCCAGCTTACTAATCCTGGCTCGGCGCTGCCTCCATATGCCTTTGACTCCGTATTTCACAATCAAAGGCCTTTGAATAGTCAACAAAGCAAGCAAATAGGTCTATGTTATACTCTCTACATTTTACAATATTAATCAAATATTCATCATCATCAAGGTGCGTATCCTTTATAGGACGTTGCTCTCTTTGCAGAACATCTGAAATTCACTCTGTCTCTTGCCAGTTCACCCACTTCATCGATGGTCATATTCATGGTTTCTTTAATATCTTGTAGCCATCTTCTTCTTGGTCTGCCTCTGCGTCCTGGGACCCTGCCCTCTAGTATTGTTCTTTCCAGGCCATCGTGACGCTTGATGTGACCAAAGTATGTAATTTTTCTGTATAGTATGTTGTTTATCAGCCAATTCTCTTTAACATTTAGTTCTTTCAGGACATCAGTGTTCTTTCTTTTTATGTCCATGGTATTCGTAGGATCTTTCTGTAGCATTTAGTTTCGAAAGACTGGATTTTCGTTCTTGATTTTTGTGTAATAGTCCATGATTCACAACCATAAGTAGCCACTTGGAAAATGCATGCTCTCAATATTTATAATTTTAGTATTTTGCTGGTGCTTTGCCACTTATTCTTCATTGTGTTTAACTTCTTGATTGCTATTGCCAATCTTCTTGAGATCTCTTTGGGGCAGTCACCGTTATTGTATCAATATTTATCTCAATATTACTCCATACAAATCCAATATTACTCCATACAAATTGAAATATGTCAAGTCTAAATACAATACAATGCTCATTCGTATTACCATAGTTTTATTCACCAATCGTTCTCTAACATTCAGTAGAAATGTCATATACAATATTTATGCAGCTTTCAACATGTTGTTGTGCCATGTCGACATTTGCATCTTTTCATAATTCCATGTTGTTCATTAACAGGAACATGATATAATCATATTTTATATGTCACACGACTAAACCGTATCGTGACTACATTTGTAATTCTGAATGGAAAGTTCTGTATTGTTTTTATTAAATAGCAATAACAGAAATGAATGATATATTATTCATCAGAAAATCATTGACAATGAGAGAGTAGATATGCTGGGCTGCATAGCAGACGCAGCCAATGTAGGGCACTGACATTCTGAACGCCATCATAGAATTAGGGTACAATAGTGGATTTTCATCTGAAACCAATCTACGTCAACAGCTAGATTGCAAAAGCTTGGATTGAAGAGAACAGCACAACAGGCTTATACGTAAGCTCAGTTATCAGCATCAAACTGGTTAGATTAGTTGATGTCCGTTGTTGGAGATATTGCGTAGGAGAAGGAAACATCTATAGACATGTCCTGAGTGCAATGAAGATATTCCAAACTAAATCTGAAACTGACAGAATGTTTAGTAAGATAATGGGACAACGTCTTCTTGCTCTAAATGTCGGATGCAGATGTACGGGATTGGTGGAGAATATTCTAATTAATATGTTCTTTAAATATTACATACATTCTAAACGAAAGAATATTCTAAAATAATACGTGTTTGTAAATGATATTTCATGCACACAAAACTGTGTATGGAGAAAGAAATGTTAAATTGTTTTTTTTTCTCTCTCTTTCTTTTGTTTAATCCTGTTTTGACTCACAGCGTCAGGATACGAAGATATTTTATAGAACACGCTTTTGTGCGCGCTTCATAAATAGTGTCTTTCGTTGTTTCTGTTATCTCTGAGGTCCACTTAACTTTTGCGTGGCAGCCTATTGCTTTGTATCAACTGTATGGAGTAACATTGCTCTCTGAGGCGCGCTGTTTGTTGGTAATCTGTGTTAAATTGCTCATCGTAATAAGCAATATATACTAAAGCATATGACGGTCCATTGTTTGGTATAATAGACCAGTTCTGGGGTCAGAGGCGCATTGGAACAACGCCGTGCCAGGATTTGTGAGCTGGCACTAATCAAGATCCTGCCCCACCTCTCGTGGTGACCTTGGAACTAGACATTGGTTCCGGTCTGGCTAAAAGGGCAATGATCGAGGGAGAGCTACATGTAGTGGTAGTAGTGCAAGGACGGAAAAGCAATGCACGTTCAATATTTACGAACAAAATGCATGCATCTCCTTGCCGATGTCCGATAAAAAATTGCCCAAGTTGCCGATAACTAGGAAACAGCAGTGAACGAGTTGTCCGTGTACGAATCCCTTATTCTCCACCCCTTGAGTAACGGGCCGCAAACAAATTGCCACCTGCGGGGCAAGCATCCATACACAACCTTGAAGTGTAGTCAACGGTCGCACCACAATTACCAGTTTCCCTGCCGATGGGAAGTGCAGTACAAATGAACACGAACCGATGAGAGGTGTATCCATAAAAGTGACGTGAGCCTCCAGGGGGCGAAACTCGGAACCCTGAGAAGGGGGCAGACAAATTGCCAGCTGTGGGGCAAGACTCAGTAAAAACGATGCGTAATGAATCAAAAGTCTCGACAAGTGCCTCTGAAAACGCTGTAAAGTATTGTGTCGACACACGGGAAGATTGCTGTAAACTCCGTATCAAAGTTCTAGCGCAAATACATTTACTGGGTAAAGTTGGCAAAGCGCAAATTCTAAAGTTGCGTTTTAGTGCCTAACGAAATTGCACTCCCTGGGACAACCAGGCAAGTTACTGTTGCATTAACAACTAACATTCCCGAAAGAACTGAGGTTGGTGATGTTAGCGAGCGCAAAATCAGTTGCGTTGCTAGCGCCGATTGAAACGACCCTCTAAAATATCTGTACGCAGCCCCAGCCCAGTGTTTTCTTAGGTCAGGTAAAATGCAGAGTAAAACCTTACAAATTGCCAAGTGCTGACATGCGCTCCGTAACGGTTGAGAATACTCCTACACAGGACCAAACTCACCGTGGATAGAAAAGTATGGCCGATAATGCAAAGTCTTGATTGGTACAAACCGAAACATTGGCTATGGGCAATACTTTTCAGACGCCGAACCTCCTACACAGAGTAAGATGACGTCCAAACACCATGGCTCAGATCATGTAAAGGCTAAGCATACCGCCAACATATGATCGTTTGTTTGACAAAGCACATGCGTCTCCAATGACTGAGAATGTTTCTAATCCGGAACGACCTCATATAGTCAGAAAGAGCACAGATTGTAGGCATACTCTTTGGCGAAGATTATAAAGCCCAAATATACGGCGAAAATGATCTAAATGAATATAAGAATGTTGACAGTTCCCGTGACTAGCCCTACAAGGGTCGAGAATGCTCCTAAGCAGGGGCGTCCTCACCCAGTCAGCGCAAAGTAAGCTAAGGCTCTTTGGCGTAGATCCAAGCCCAAATTTGCGGCACTAAAAGATAATTAAAAAGTACTTATCATACGATGCGTACGGAACGACCTCACTAAATGCAGGAAATCCGATAGAGAAGTCATCCGTTCTGCCTTCACTAGCTAACTCTGTCCGAGAAATAGTTACAAGGACAGCAGGTGTCCTGCAACGATCACACTTGGAGGATCTAAGCTTCAAGTACCTCTGAAGTTGGTGAGGCTTTCCGTATGGTTGAGATACGCCTGTAAAAGGGTACTATAGGTCTCACGCAAAAATTAGTCAGAAGCACAATACCAGGAGCCATGACTTTCCACCTGAATTAACAGCGGCGAACAAGAGAAGAAGAAGAAGAAGAAAAAGACCAGTTCTATGTCACAACATGACTTGATTAAGTTTACGTGACTTGTCATTGAGATCAAATACAAGATGTAATACTGATAGCTGCAGACACAAATGAGTTACAAATAATTAATGTAATGTGACAATAACTGTCTATTAATTAGTGACCATCATTATCACATCAATCCGGACAGGTCTTTAGATTCTCTGATCTCTTTTCCAATATCTTTACTACCATATAACTACTGTATAATATACCAGGAATAATATACGCAGTATCTCATGGATACTTACGTAACTTTTCTTACATCAAAGTTTGTGATTTATTATTGTTTCGATAAATTTCAAATTAGAGAGTTCTTGCGGAATGTTAATTTATACAAATTTGATGTCGATGCGATCTCTTTAAAAAGAAGTTATTTTAGAACGTAAAGAAGATAACGAAACAATAGACAACAATGTGTTTGTACATTCAGTTGTACATTTCTATGAAGGCCCGGAGAAGACCATGATGGAAGAAGGCATAGCGGCAAAGAGAAAAAGAAGACCACGGAGAAGATGGATTCAAGATGTAACTGATGGTTTAACATGACGCGATACATCTGGATTATGAGAGAGAGAGAGAGAGAGAGAGAGGGAGAAATTGCGAAGGACTGTTGGGGTAGCAAAGTTCTACTCAGGACAATCTATTTGATGATGATATTCAGTGTACCAGATAATAAAACGTTTCGAACCTAGCATGGCTCACAGGCTAGAGGCTGTCTACCATTAATTGTTTAGTAGATGGTTTTATCATATGCAGTACTAGATGTACTATAGTTCGTTCCAAAATTCGTGATCACACTAAGGTTTAATTTGTACGAAAACTACCTGATGGATACAAGTAATATTTTGCATGCAGTCTTATATATCTCACGACCTTACGAGTACATGTTTAACTAATTGGTAGGTAGCTTGGTTGATGCAAAAACGTTTTTTGTTATATAACTTTGCATAAGCACAACAAAATGGTAACCAAAGTTTAGAATTTACAGTAATACACAAAATGGTGGCGAATGTTTGCAAAGGTGTATCCCTATTACATATTATAAAAAAGGTGACATAGCGAAGAAATGATACCTTCCACTTCTGTAAGTGAAAGTAAATGTTGCGTAAATACGCCAATGACAGTCGTTAGAATACATTGTGAACTGATTAATTCCACGGATTCCTGATATTTGCCTAGCATTGAATTGCATGTGAAAGACGGAAATGCTTAGTTATAGTCAAACGTGACAATCGTACTGTTAAATTTCGACAAGTATACCATATCAACAATCTAACAGAACTAAAGGTTTTGGTTGATAAAAATAATTTTGAAGGTCGTCACTGTTACCTATATAAAAATATAAAAATCAAGAATTTCTGTCAAGGGGATGATTTTATATCGGTTGGTAACGATGATTACGAATTATGAAACGAGCTTGTTTTATAGTGTAGATAATCTGTACAGTATTTACCTATTACTATATATTGTTTTATAGTGTAGATAATCTGTACAGTGTTTACCTATTACTATATATTGTTTTATTAAAAACAAAACAGAGTAAGTCAATTGGTAAATCGGTAAGTCTAAAAATTAATACTAATAAAAGCAAAGTAATGAGGATAAATAAAAAAAAAACACACACACAGGAGATTATGGCAGAGGGAGAAAATATAAAAAAATCAGAATTCATTGGGTTCAGAGAATGCAAAATACTGAGATCACC
This sequence comes from Arion vulgaris, assembly GCA_020796225.1. NCBI lineage: Eukaryota > Metazoa > Mollusca > Gastropoda > Stylommatophora > Arionidae > Arion > Arion vulgaris. The sequence continues at coordinate 40,627,552 of CM036758.1, forward strand.
CTACGCATATACATTAACAATATCAACGAGGAAATAAAAAAGAGAAGATGGAAGTGGTTGGGACATATATTAAGAATTCAGAAGACCAGGCAACCACATCTGACTTTGAAGTGGAATCCGGGAGACAATAGAGGTAGGGGGCGACTTAGAGAGACATGAAGAAGAACTGTAGACAGAGAAGATGCGAGAAAGATCTGGAATAAACTAAGTTAATTTGATCAAGACAGAACTGGTTTAAGGAAATTTGTTGACTTATGCTTCACGGGAAGTTAAGAAGAGAAATGTATTTATATTATTGTTATATTATATTCCTCTCGTGCTGTTACACATTACATAGAGTATGCAAATAATTTCTTCACACAGCTCTGCCCTGGGCAGTTTGCTCAATCTCTTCTATGGAGCTGAGTCTGATATCTCTCGACTTTATCAGTAAATTTTGTGTCGGAGTTATCCTAGAAGGTTTCTTTCAGTTTTGATCCCCTTGTCAACCATTTAAATGCCTGATTTGGTATTCTTTGATCATTTCTTATCAGAGTATACCCAACATATTTCTATCTTCTCTTTCTCTATAACAGTTGCTACTAGTGGTTGACCAGACAATTCTCATATTTCATCCCTTCTTCTAGATGCTACTACTGCTATTATTAGATGCAATAGTATAAATACACACAGTAACAATCTGAACAAATTAAAATTAAATATTGAAATTTTTTTCTCAAATATTAGACATCTTGCTGTAATAAGAACATGTTTTAGATGGATTTGAAGCTTTTCCCTTCGTTAATGATTTAATACATTTATATAAATCATATAATACAGAAGACACATATAGCAAGTAATGCAGATATCACCCTGGAATCTAAAATGATAAAAATAACAGAGCAGTTCACCTATTTAGGTAGCACTTTTGATTGCTCAGGAAATGTTTAAAAAGAAATTATGATACGAATTGGCAAAGCAACATCAGCTTTTAAATGTCAAAATAAAATTTGGAATTGCAAGTTATATAGTATTAAAACTAAATTACGAATTTTCAATTCAAATGTATCAATCCTAACATATGCAAGCGAGAGTTGGAAAATGACTAAAGATATAGAAAGCAAGTTGAATGCATTTGAAAATAGGTGTCTGTGAAAAATAATGAATATAAAATGGAACGAATTCAGGAGAAGTGATGAAATCAGAGATATGTCTGGTCAACCACTAGTGACAACTGTTATAAGAAAGAGAAGATGGAGATATGTTGGACACACCTTGAGGAGAAATGATCAACGAATATCAAAGCAGGCATTGAAGTGGGATGCAAAGGGTTCAAGAAAGAGAGGTCGACCTTAGCAGACCTTGAAACGAACTTTGCTGAGAGAGGCAGGAAATATCGGTCTCAGTTCCATGGAGGAGATTGAGCGAGTTGCCCAGGATAGAGTGGTATGGAGAAGTTACTTGCAGGCCCTATGTAACGTATAACGGTACGAGAGGAATTATTATTATTATTTATTATATTATATTATTAGTTCAGCTAATTTTACTTTAAAATCTGGGTCGGTTTCCATGTGTCCGGAGCAGGTCCTGGTTCAGTCTATTTGTGTAGATATTCAATTGTCAACTATGTCAAGAAATAGATAGAGGTGATAGAGTGAATAATAGACAATAGATAGTTCTGATAGAACATAGAAAGAAGAAACCTAACAGATAAATAACTTTTAAATACTACAGGTAACTTGAGAAAGTAAATGTTTTGTATCAATTATCCGACAAGCCACTTCACAAACCATAATGTTTAACTTTTAAGAAAAAACTCACAAAACATGAAAACTATTCAATGATATTTGTGTATAATGTAGAATTCAGTCAGTGAATTCAGTCAGTGAATTCAGTCAGTGAATTCAAACAAATATATAAGTTTCAACTTTGTATTATTTATATATCAATATAGATGGAGACTGCTGTAAAACTATGAAGAATGAGGAAACACGTAATAACAGTATGTAGTTTTACAAAATACAAAAACCGTGTGTTGTCATTGATTTTGTATTTTGTAAAACAACAGTACTTTGTTATTACGTGTTTCACCTATTATTTATGTATAAAATAATGATCTGGAGATTAACATAAGAAATTTATAATAGATTTTGTCAGGGAGTCTTCGCTAACAAATTATCCGACACAAAAATGTGGTTTTAATATGTGTATCTGCTGAGAGAGAAAGAGAGATGTTCTATAAATAACTGGAGAGTTTGAAAACAAATTTAACGTTCTCATTTTGTTGTATGATAACTTGCAACTGCACGTCCCAATAATGCGGACGGTGAGCATAAGCTTAGCGACACGCGCAGCTCTTGGGCACATGATGCACCGATTTAAGTGTGCAACAAGGTATCATCCAGGGAGTTACTCTAGATTGTCCCGACAACAAGAAATTGTTGTCTAAAACTGTGAATATGAAAGATAAGGAAAAACAACAACCTTGCTCACCCAAGAAAATGTATTGATCAAAACAACATGACATGCGTTATTGAGATTTCAAATGAAACTGTCTGGTCCGGTAAAGTCAATTAAATGAATCCGTTTTTATACCACGATGCATATTTGATTTAAATTGTAAAACAACCAAAGATATGCAAATAAAAAAAAGACAATTTGTCTTCTAGATGTGGACTGCAGATAAGCTATGAAGAGACAAATATAATGAAGACATCTATTGCAAGAAATGCAGATATTATCCTGGAACCTAAAATGATAAAAATAACAGAGCACTACATCTATTTGCGTAGCCAATTTTGATTGAATTGGAAATGTTGACAAATAAATTTTGCTACGAATTGTCAATCAACATCATCTTTTACAGTAACCAATAACAAATAACCAACAACCAATACCCAATAACAAATAACCAATAACAAATAACCAATAACAAATAACCAATAACAAATAACCAATAACAAATAACCAATAACAAATAACCAATAACAAATAACTAATAACAAATAACCAATAACAAATAACCAATGACAAATAACCAATAACCAATAACAATTGACCAATTACCAATAACCAGTGACCACAGTTTTCTTTGAAAATATTCAAATTGTTGCCTAAGAGTAAACAAAGTAATGATCTTGTATGATTTTTAAATTTATGTCAATTATTTTATCTGTGTCTGTGTTTACTAATGTTTTTTATCATTTTGTTTCAAATGATTATAACCTCGTCTTCCATTATCTATCTTTTACTTCTTGATGTTATAATTGGCAGAAACGGCATTCACACACGATCTTTATTTGTGCTGAACTGCTGCATCTTGAACTAACGGTTTTCCCTGTCAGTCCACACTCTTCCTTTCCCTTGCTAACCTTCCTTTTCTTTCTTTTCATGGTATGTGCCTTCTCCTCCTTCCGTCTGCTGTTCACAGGGGATATTTCTTTTCCTGCAAAGCAGGTTTATGTTCTATACATAGATCGAAACCATCTCTATCTTTTTTTCTGATCTTTGTAGCCAATAATGGACAAACAATTCTCTTCTTTAGTTTCTTAATTGAGATATTTTACTAGAAAAATATTCACCTGGTTCTCTTAGGAAATTTGTTTGGTAAAGTTTATAATTTCTGTATAATTCCTGCGTTCATTGTTCAACATTCTCTATCGTATAACATGAATTCAAGAATGTTACTGACTTATGCTCTGTGTTTGTTCGGACTGTACCCAAGTAACATTCTCAGAATATTACTTCTTCCATATGTTGTCATTGAACAATTGTATATTCTCAGAATATTACTTCTTCCATATGTTGTCACTGAACAATTGTACATTCTCAGAATATTACTTCTTCCATATGTTGTCATTGCACAATTGTACATTCTCAGAATATTACTTCTTCCATATGTTGTCATTGAACAATTGTACATTCTCAGAATATTACTTCTTCCATATGTTTAGTTTAGTTTATTTTAGTCGTCGGATCACCATCACTGCACGTGGAACAAATTAATTAGTCCATAAGTGCTCTGATCTCTCCCTCAGTATATCCCTCAGCGTGTCTTGACTAACGGCACCTGTTCTTTGTTGGTTTACAATTTTTCTTTGTCTACCAGCATAGCGTTCTTGTCGAGCTACACCACACTTGACTTGGAGTTCTTGCAGTCTGGTTAGAGTTGTAGATTCACCACTATTACATGAATCATATACACGACCTCTCTCCCTTAAGGAATTTATAATATAAGCCTGGTCCTTTGCTCGCCTGCTTTGTACAGCAGCCATACCTGCAGGCCTATCCGCACGTTCATTCCCCTTACACCTGCATGCTCTGGCACAAAAATAAAAGTGATCTTTGTCAGCTTAGACCTCCCCAGCGACTCCATCCAATGTCTCCTAGTCCATTCTGTTTCAATCTTCCTGAGCATACTCAATGAGTCACTGAAAAAAACATGCATGGATAAAAGTCTGTGATTCCAGCCAAACCATCGCTTTAGTAACCGCTATGATTTCCATAGTGAGACTGCTCGTAGTCACGACAAAACCACCACTGTCTTCCTTAACAACATTCCCTCTGACCTGAGCAGTGAAAGCCCACGAGCTCCGCACATGTCGAATCACCGAACCATCCGTATAAATGATTACATCATGCTCAGATGCTTTCTCAGAAATCAATGCCTGAACCTCTGCCTCCACGACAAGTGGGTTGTGTTGTCTGCATTCTTTATCAAGTTTGATGCATACAGAAAAGATGTATTGATTCCTGTTGGCACTGGTATCCATTCTTCACCGGGATCAATGTCTTCAAGTGTACACACCTGTTCAATACAGTCCTCGGTCTCATCCAAGATTTTCCTTTTTTTAACCTATTTCCTTTTTGTTTCTTTATTTCCACGTGCAGAGGATGTTGTGTGTCAGCATTGACTCGAATGTATGCTTGTGCACGACTCATCAGTGTTCTATATTCCATAGTTGGATAGTCAAGAAGGTAGCACATCGCCCTGCAGGACGTGTCTTTGTTGTCCATGTGTTGTCTCTGAACAATTGTACATTCTCAGAATATTGCATCATCCATATGTTGTCACTGAACAATTGTACATTCTCAGAATATTACTTATTCCATATGTTGTCATTGAACAATTGTACATTCTCAGAATATTACTTCTTCCATAAGTTGTCATTGAACAATTGTACATTCTCAGAATATTACTTCTTCCATATGTTGTCACTGAACAATTGTACATTCTCAGAATATTACTTCTTCCATAAGTTGTCTGTCAACAATTGTACATTCTCAGAATATTACATCTTCAATATATTGTCACTGAACAATTGTACATTTTCAGAATATTATTTATTCCATATGTCGTCACTGAACAATTGTACATTCTCTGAAGTAAAATTATTTGATCAATCTAAATTATAAACATAAACATTCAAAATTGTATGAGTGAGGTTGTACTTACCAAAGAATACATCAACTAACAACAAGATTGTATGAGTGAGGTTGTACTTACCAAAGAAGACATCAACTGAGATCAAGATTGTATGAGTGAGGTTGTACTTACCAAAGAATACATCAACTGACAACAAGATTGTATGAGTGAGGTTGTACTTACCAAAGAAGACATCAACTGACAACAAGATTGTATGAGCGAGGTTGTACTTACCAAAGAAGACATCAACTGATATCAAGATTGTATGAGTGAGGTTGTACTTACCAAAGAAGACATCAACTGACAACAAGATTGTATGAGTGAGGTTGTACTTACCAAAGAAGACATCAAACTGACAACAAGATTGTATGAGTGAGGTTATACTTACCAAAGAAGACATCAAACTGACAACAAGATTGTATGAGTGAGGTTATACTTACCAAAGAAGACATCAACTGATATCAAGATTGTATGAGTGAGGTTGTACTTACCAAAGAATACATCAACTGACAACAAGATTGTATGAGTGAGGTTGTATTTACCAAAGAAGACATCAACTGATATCAAGATTGTATGAGTGAGGTTGTACTTACCAAAGAAGACATAAAACTGACAACAAGATTGTATGAGTGAGGTTGTACTTATCAAAGAATACATCAACTGACAACAAGATTGTATGAGCGAGGTTGTACTTATCAAAGAAGACATCAACTGATATAAAGATTGTATGAGTGAGGTTATACTTACCAAAGAAGACATCAACGGACAACAAGATTGTATGAGTGAGGTTATACTTACCAAAGAATACATCAACTGACAACAAGATTGTATGAGTGAGGTTGTACTTACCAAAGAATACATCAACTGACAACAAGATTGTATGAGTGAGGTTATACTTACCAAAGAAGACATCAACGGACAACAAGATTGTATGAGTGAGGTTATACTTACCAAAGAAGACATCAACTGACGTCAAGATTGTATGAGCGAGGTTGTACTTACCAAAGAAGACATCAACTGACGTCAAGATTGTATGAGTGAGGTTGTACTTACCAAAGAAGACATCAACTAACAACAAAACTATGGGACGCAACATGAATAAAGTCATAGTTTGAGAATAGATCTGTGACTACCAGTTACTAGAAGCTGCTGCCGCTAAAACGATGTCGCACGGTAGATTATGTCTAAGCTTGTGTGAAATAAATGGTCCTCACAGAAGAGAATTGACTCACCTGCCAACAAACGTCATCTCTACCCACAACGCCGTTGCTATTGTCCATTAGAACATAGACAATCACATCAAAATAATGAATCTGGTAAACGCTCATTAAAATATAATATACATCTATCTATGTTGTCATATTCAGAGACAATGGAAACCTTTGACAGAATAAGGGAGATAACAAAGACAATTATTATATAGAATGTCATCATCATCATCATGACAGTGTTAGACAGTACACTACTAGCTAGTGGATACACTCAAATGTTCATGTATGTGTCACTGTAACATGTCATCACCAGGTTACACAGAACATAAACTTTGGAACATGTCATCTGATATTGTCTCCCATTTTGTTACATCATCATTAGGCCTATCATTACCATTATTATCATCATCATAATCTGTAATGTTGCACCTATTAGTGTTACTATAAGTCAAATATCTCGCTCTGTAACAATGTATCTACTGTTACTTTAAGTCAAACATCTCTTTGTAACAATGTATCTACTGTTACTTTAAGTCAAACATCTCTCTGTAACAATGTATCTACTGTTACTTTAAGTCAAACATCTGTCTCTGTAACAATGTATCTACTGTTACTTTAAGTCAAACATCTCTCTGTAACAATGTATCTACTGTTACTTTAAGTCAAACATCTCTGTAACAATGTATCTACTGTTACTTTAAGTCAAACATCTCTCTCTGTAACAATGTATCTACTGTTACTTTAAGTCAAAGTCTCTCTGTAACAATGTATCTACTGTTACTTTAAGTCAAATATCTCTCAGTAACAGAAGACATAAACGTCACTGTCTGACACAGAAAACACAAACTGCACTTTCTGACACAGAAAACATAAACTTCACTATCTGACACAGAAAACATAAACTTCACTGTCTGACACAGAAAACACAAACTGCACTGTCTGACACAGAAAACATAAACTTCACTATCTGACAGAGAAAACATAAACTTCACTGTCTGACACAGAAAACATAACTTCACTGTCTGACACAGAAAACATAAACTTCACTATCTGACATAGAAAACATAAACTTCACTGTCTGACACATGAAACATAAACTTCACTGTTTGACACAGAAACAAGGATGTAAACTTGAACTCTTTGATGAATAAACCGAAAACATCAACAATCACTATATAAATAAAAAAAAACATAACACATTTGTAGTTTTATTTCCGTTTATTAAGTTTGCGCAAAGAAAACAAAAACAAGAAACATCTAAAATATAAAATAAATTGTTCGCACAGATAAATAGATCAAATGTCAAAACAGAAAAATATTACAAATGAACATCATTGAAATATATAGAAAAATTACTGACATTGAAAAGAAAATTTTACAATAGTCAAATAATATCACAACATTAACTGAGTATAAATGGTTTATATTACAGATTGAAGAAAATTATCTTCAGATGGAGATTTGTTGTAACTCTTTTACAACATCAATTTCAACTGAAAATGAATTTGTTGATTTTCTTATATTAGTTATTCTTTATTTAATTCTACTGTCTGTGACTGAAACAATCTTTATTTAATTCTACTGTCTGAGACTGAAACAATCTTTATTTAATTCTACTGTCTGAAACTGGAACAATCTTTATTTAATTCTACTGTCTGTGACTGAAACAATCTTTATTCCATTCTACTGTCTGAGACTGAAACAATCTTTATTTAATTCTACTGTCCTTGACTGAAACAATCTTTATTTAATTCTACTGTCTATGACTGAAACAACCTTTATTTAATTTTACTGTCTGTGACTGAAACAATCTTTATTTAATTTTACTGTCTGAGACCGAAACAATCTTTATTTAATTTTACTGTCTGAGACCGAAACAATCTTTATTTAATTCTACTGTCTGTGACTGAAACAATCTTTATTTAATTCTACTGTCTGAGACCGAAACAATCTTTATTTAATTCTACTGTCTGAGACTGAAACAATCTATTTTAAATTCTACTGTCTGAGATTGAAACAATCTTTATTTAATTCTACTGTCTGTGACTGAAACAATCTTTATTTATTTAATTCTGCTTTCTGTGACTGAAACAATCTTTATTTATTTATTTCTTCTGTCTGTGGTTGAAACACTCTTTATTCAATTCTACTGTCTGTGACTGAAACAATCTTTATTTAATTCTACTGTCTGTGATTGAAACACTCTTTATTTAATTCTACTGTCTGTGATTGAAAACACTTTATTCAATTCTACTGTCTGTAACTGAAACACTCTTTCTTTCTTTAATTCTACTGATTAAGACTGAAACAATATTTATTAATTCTACTGTCTGAGATTGAAACACATTTTATTATAATTTAATTCTACTGTCTGTGATTGAAACAATCTTTATTCTATTTAATTCTACTGTCTGAGACTGAAACAATTTTCATTTATTAATTCTACTGTCTGAGATTGAAACAATCTTTATTTAATTCTACTTTCTGAGACTGAAACAATCTTTATTTATTTAATTCTACTGTTTGAGACTGAAATAATCTTTATTTAATTCTACTGTCTGAGACTGAAACAATTTTTATTTAATTCTACTGTCTGAGATTGAAACAATCTTTCTTTATTTAATTCCTCTGTCTGAGACTGAAACATTCTTTGGTTATTTAATTCTACTGTCTGAGACTGAAACAATCTTTATTTAATTCTATCGTTTAATTCTGTAGTTTAATCCCATATACTTAAGGGAAAGTGTCATAGAAGTAGAAGACAAGACAAGAAACAAGATGTCATCCTCAAGAGAGAGAGAGAGGACAAGTGCTATTTGTCCCATAGTTGGGGGATGGGTTGGTTGCAGCCAGAGCATTTTCCACTCGCCGGTGGATTCTGCGCTGTCACCTTATGAGGCCCCATCCTGCTCCCCGCCTTTGGTCTGGCCTTTCACCTTCAGTCTGTTCGGCTTGGTTAGACCTGCCAGGAGTTAGACTTCCTCCGACATAGCCTGAAGGATCCTAAAAGCACACAAACCCTCCAACCACGATAAGGTAGGCTAATATGGAAGGATAACACCTAGATCCGATGTTTAAGATGAACAAGTAAACATCCCTTGGTAGTACACATTCGAGAATCATCATCATCAGGTGCCGTCTCCACATCGAAGGTTGGCTGCAATGAATCTCCAGCATCCTCTGTCTTTCGCCTTGGTGTTGCACACTGCCAGACTGTAACCTGTCCATTTCTTAAAGTTTCCTCCCACTTATCTCTCGGTCTTCCTCTTGCTCTTCTCCCTCAACTTTCCCCTCTAGTAAATGTTTTATCATGGTGTCATGCCTTTTTATGTGCCCAAAATACTTTACTTGTCTGAATTTTATTTCTCTTAATAATTGTTTCTTCATGCCTAGTTTTCCTAAAACTTGTTTATTTGTCTGTTTTTCTGTCCATGAAACTCTGCTTATTCTTCTATATATCCACATCTCAAATGCATCAATTCTGTCTTCTAACTGCTTGTTCATTGTCCATGTTTCCGAGCCATACATTAATATAGGATATATATAGCATTTGATCATTCTAATTTTTAGCCTGTTTGTGATTTGTTTGGATGTCAGTAACTTTCTAATACTATTGAAATTATCCTTGGCCATTCCTATTCTCTTTTTAATTTCAGTTATACATCTGCCATCATCTGTTATCATCTGACCGAGATAGGAGTAGCTTTTACTTGATGTAGTAATTCTCCATGTATTTTTATATTCATTTTAGGTTTTTCCATTTCCTTGTTGATTACCATAGTTTTTGTTTTCTGTATGTTAATGTCTAATCCATATTCCTTGCTAGTTCTGTCCAATTGGTCCACTAATTCTTGTAGATCTTGTTCATTTTCTGCTACCAATACTGTGTCATCTGCATATCTTAAGTTATTTATTATTTTTCCATTGATCTTGAGTCCTGGCATTCCCTCTAGTTGTTTGAAGATTTTTTCTGTGTAGATGTTAAATAGGCTTGGTGACAGTATGCATCCTTGTCTCACTCCTCTCTTTATGTCTATGTATGGAGAGTAGCTATTTTCATATTTTATTATTGCTGTCTGTTCCAGTATATGTTACTTATTAGTCTGATATCATCCCCATCTAGGCCTATTTCTTGTAGACATATGATTAGCTTTTCATGTTGGACTCTGTCAAAAGCTTTGCTATAATCGATGAAACACAAGTAGATACTTTTTGCACTTCTATATACTTGTCAGCGAGTAGTCTTATACAAAGCGATGATGACAACATTCGAGAATACCACGCTAGAAATCCGGTGTCCGGGTAACATTCATCAGAAATATAAAAATAAAATACCTACAAAATATTTCATCATCTTCTAAATTACATCTGGTGCCCAAGCTGAGATCTCCCTGTGCAAGACATCTAGTGCCCAAGCTGAGATCTTCCTGTGCAAGACATCTGGTACCCAAGCTGAGATCTTCCTGTGCAAGACATCTAGTGCCCAAGCTGAGATCTTCCTGTGCAAGACATCTAGTGCCCAAGCTGAGATCTTCCTGTGCAAGACATCTAGTGCCCAAGCTGAGATCTCCCTGTGCAAGACATCTAGTGCCCAAGCTGAGATCTCCCTGTGCAAGACATCTAGTGCCCAAGCTGAGATCTCCCTGTGCAAGACATCTAGTGCCCAAGCTGAGATCTCCCTGTGCAAGTAAGAGATCAGATCACATATGGTTACTCGCCGAAATGCAAGGATGATGGTCTTTCAATCAAGCAATCAATCAATCATTCATGCAATCAATCAATCAACCATTCATTCAATCAATCAATCAATTATTTTTGACTGCTTTCATGAAAATAGTATCACTTGTCATCATTTATGTCCATGATATTCTCATTCCTAATAGCCGTCCATCGCAAGCGATGATGACAACAATCTCAGACGTGTACTGTTGCACCTCTCTGGTGTGTGCGGAGGTGACTGTAGAGTCCAATCCTAGAACAGAATCCCGACCACAGGTGGGGCATACATGATCAAGGTTAGACATGTGCGCGTTGTGTGCTCTGTCTTTTCGCGCTGCTCGTTTTTCTGTGACTCAACAATACGATGATTCTCAGCTATTCGGGTTCCTCTTTGTTGTTACAGCGCCACATTTGGCGATCTTGCGCAAGGGATTCCCAGCACGTATTGTCTATATCGATATTCTCATTATTCTTCTACGAAACCACATCTTTGCAGCGTCTAACAAGTGACTATCTTTGCTATTAGCTAATAACGTCATGACAGTCTTGCTAGATGTAATTGCAAACAAAACAATTGAATAGCATGCTCTAAGAACCCTAGCTGAGGCACCGGAGCCAATGCATATGGTAAATAACGAGACAGCGGCTCGTATTTAGAACTTCTAAAAACAAACATACCTGAAAATGGAATCATCAAGAGGAAGGGGCAGACTAAGAAAAGATGGATTGATGGAGTTACAGACATCTTTAAACTCCACAATACCACACCATATCAAGCGACCGAGCGTGCATTATCTCGAAAACCGATCATCAGTTAAACCTGCTACGCCTAGCGGCAAAAAAAGCAGAGAAGGACAAAAGAAGAAAAACAAACTAATTACGAAACATTAAAATCGAACCTCAATCTCATTTCCTTTGACACCCATCGCCTAGCCATGAAGACGAGCGTTTGTCTGACCATGACTAGCTAACTCACCAAGAAAAACGCTTCACTGTATGTGTGCATGTATGCGTCATATGTGTATATACGTGTGTATGTGGGCGTTATATGTGTATACATGTGTATATGTATTCGTTATATGTGTATACGTGTGTATGTATGTGTGTATGTATGCGTTATATGTGTATATGTGTGTACGTATGCGTAATATGTGTATATATGTATGTTTGCGGTATTTGTGTATGTATGTGCGTATGTATGCGTTATTTGTGTGTATGTGTGCGGTTGTTTCGTTTAATATATACAAGCCCAAACGCTAATCGACCTTGTATGTATGTCTAAGCACTAGTCGAAGCTAACCTAATGTTCTTTTGTTGAATCTATTAGAAAGACTCGACAAAGCGAAGCTTGTTTCTCCCGATATGATTCCGTTCTCTCAGTAGAAACATCAAGCTACCTGCCGAGAGTGTTGCACAAATCACTGACTATATAGCTCCAGCAACAATCATGTAAACTGACCGGTGTGATTGGAATTCGAACCCACACCCTTCATAACGCAGAACTATGGCTTAACCAGTTCGCAAGAGAGACTTCTAATATGTTTCTTGGATGTTTCGATAATTACATTCAACTTTAAAGTTAAGGCATCTATTTGAAATAAAATTAGTTAACTTTTTACATGCTGTGATGTATATAGTAGTTTCATGACAATGGACAACAACACTGTAACACTACCACGACAAAACAAGATGAATATAGAAGTTTGACGACACTGGGCAGCAACCCTGTAACAGTGCGACATCAACAGAAGAGAAACATAAACTATCATCAAACATATGAACAAGATTTTACTTACCAATAGAAACATAAACTATCATCAAATATGTGAACAAGATTTAACTTACCAATAGAAACATAAACTATCATCAAACATATGAACAAGATTTCACTTACCAATAGAAACATAAACTATCATCAAACATATGAACAAGATTTCACTTACCAATAGAAACATAAACTATCATCAAACATATGAACAAGATTTCACTTACCAATAGAAACATAAACTATCATCAAACATAAAAACAAGATTTCACTTACCAATAGAAACATAAACTATTATCAAACATATGAACAATATTTTACTTACCAATAGAAACATAAACTATCATCAAACATATGAACAAGATTTTACTTACCAATAGAAACATAAACTATCATCAAACATATAAACAAGATTTTACTTACCAATAGAAATATAAACTATCATCAAATATGTGAACAAGATTTAACTTACCAATAGAAACATAAACTATCATCAAACATATGAACAAGATTTCACTTACCAATAGAAACATAAACTATCATCAAACATATGAACAAGATTTCACTTACCAATAGAAACATAAACTATCATCAAACATATGAACAAGATTTCACTTACCAATAGAAACATAAACTATCATCAAACATATAAACAAGATTTCACTTACCAATAGAAACATAAACTATTATCAAACATATGAACAATATTTTACTTACCAATAGAAACATAAACTATCATCAAACATATGAACAAGATTTTACTTACCAATAGAAACATAAACTATCATCAAACATATAAACAAGATTTTACTTACCAATAGAAATATAAACTATCATCAAACATATGAACAAGATTTTACTTACCAATAGAAACATAAACTATCATCAAACATATAAACAAGATTTTACTTACCAATAGAAACATAAACTATCATCAAACATATGAACAAGATTTTACTTACCAATAGAAACATAAACTATCATCAAACATATGAACAAGATTTTACTTACCAATAGAAACATAAACTATCATCTAACATATAAACAAGATTTTACTTACCAATAGAAACATAAACTATCATCAAACATATGAACAAGATTTCACTTACCAATAGAAACATAAACTATCATCAAACATATAAACAAGATTTCACTTACCAATAGAAACATAAACTATCATCAAACATATGAACAATATTTTACTTACCAATAGAAACATAAACTATCATCAAACATATGAACAAGATTTTACTTACCAATAGAAACATAAACTATCATCAAACATATGAACAATATTTTACTTACCAATAGAAACATAAACTATCATCAAACATATGAACAAGATTTTACTTACCAATAGAAACATAAACTATCATCAAACATATGAACAATATTTTACTTACCAATAGAAACATAAACTATCATCAAACATATGAACAAGATTTTACTTACAAATAGAAACATAAACTATCATCAAACATATGAACACGATTTTACTTACCAATAGAAACATAAACTATCATCAAACATATGAACAAGATTTTACTTACCAATAGAAACATAAACTATCATCAAACATATGAACAAGATTTTACTTACCAATAGAAACATAAACTATCATCAAACATATGAACAATATTTTACTTACCAATAGAAACATAAACTATCATCAAACATATGAACAAGATTTTACTTACCAATAGAAACATAAACTATCATCAAACATATGAACAAGATTTTACTTACCAATAGAAACATAAACTATCATCAAACATATAAACAAGATTTTACTTACCAATAGAAACATAAACTATCATCAAACATATGAACAAGATTTTACTTACCAATAGAAACATAAACTATCATCAAACATATGAACAAGATTTTACTTACCAATAGAAATATAAACTATCATCAAACATATGAACAAGATTTTACTTACCAATAGAAACATAAACTATCATCAAACATATGAACAAGATTTTACTTACCAATAGAAACATAAACTATCATCAAACATATGAACACGATTTCACTTACCAATAGAAACATAAACTATCATCAAACATATGAACAAGATTTTACTTACCAATAGAAACATAAATTAACAACATACGAGTTACCGATGACATCAAGAATGCCATATCTACAAGAAGGAGGACCAGTCACTGAAAGATACAACTAGAGCCCTGCTTCTCCACACATGTAATAATACCCGTCCATCGCAAAGCGATGATGACAACAATCTCAGACGTGTGCTGTTGCACCTCTCTGGTGTGTGCGGAAGTGACTGTAGAGTCCAATCCTAGAACAGAATCCCCTACCACAGGTGGGGCATACATGATCAAGGTTAGACATGTGCGTGTTGTGTGCTCTGTCTTTTCGCGCTGCTCGTTTTCTCTGTGACTCAACAATACGATGGTTCTCAGCTATTCGGGTTCCTCTTTGTTGTTACAGCGCCACATTTGGCGATCTTGCGCAAGGGATTCCAGCACGTATAAAAGACTAAGTTTGTTATACAAAAACAACAACAACAGTAGACTCACTTATATTGGTTATTGGTTACTAACTTGCAAGGTATTAGAGAAACCTATAACAAACTTTCTATTGGAAAAACTTGTAATTGTAATCTCTGACATTATAATATGCACTAAGACATTTCAGAGATTGCTAGACGTATTAGAACATAAAATAGATAATTGTGCTGGTATTGTTTTGTTCATGCCACGCTGGACTGTGTAATAGCTGATAGAATACATCACAGAATAATTAAAATATTTCTGATGTAATATTCTTGCTGTACTTACTGTACAAGATAATAGTTAAAGAGAATTATAACCGTTTATTATTGTTATAGACTTATAACATCTTTTCTTGTTGAATTATATTGTTTGCCACGTGGTATTAAAAACATCTTCTTTGCGATCGCTATGTTGAGAAATATGTTGTCAGGCGCTCTCTTATGATGAAGTCGACCGTTGTCTGGAGCTCATCTCTGGTACCATGTAGTTTTAAATATTGTGTTGTAAGGACAGCATGCCTTTCTAGGGAGAACATAGAGGGGACAGTATTGCAGGATGAAACACAGAGGGGAAGGAGACAATTGTAGCCTGTGTAAATGTTTGTTCAGTCTGTTATGTCCTATCCTGAGTCGGAGGATGATGTTCTGTCCTTGTCTCTCGAGTTTGTGGTAATATCCTGAGTCGGAGGATGATGTTCTGTCCTTGTCTCTCGAGTTTGTGGTAATATCCTGAGTCGGAGGATGATGTTCTGTCCTTGTCTCTCGAGTTTGTGGTAATATCCTGAGTCGGAGGATGATGTTCTGTCCTTGTCTCTCGAGTTTGTGGTAATATCCTGAGTCGGAGGATGATGTTCTGTCCTTGTCTCTCGAGTTTGTGGTAATATCCTGAGTCGGAGGATGATGTTCTGTCCTTGTCTCTCGAGTTTGTGGTAATATCCTGAGTCGGAGGATGATGTTCTGTCCTTGTCTCTCGAGTTTGTGGTAATATCCTGAGTCGGAGGATGATGTTCTGTCCTTGTCTCTCGAGTTTGTGGTAATATCCTGAGTCGGAGGATGATGTTCTGTCCTTGTCTCTCGAGTTTGTGGTAATATCCTGAGTCGGAGGATGATGTTCTGTCCTTGTCTCTCGAGTTTGTGGTAATATCCTGAGTCGGAGGATGATGTTCTGTCCTTGTCTCTCGAGTTTGTGGTAATATCCTGAGTCGGAGGATGATGTTCTGTCCTTGTCTCTCGAGTTTGTGGTAATCATCGTTGGATAGTTTAGGTTCATTTCTAATGTCCATGATAACTTTTGTTTCAAAGTATGTACTTTTGTTTGACCAAAAGACAATTATACAATAAATTGTTGTGTTTCTATTACATCGAAACAAAATTCATATATTATTCTTCTTTCCCTTCCCCATTCACTTTTTTTATATAGAAGTGATAGGGGTGGGAAGGGGGTGGGTATGTAATGATCCTGTGTGTGCTTGTTCTAATGCACTTTGTAAGCTGTTATTCATTTTCTTAAGGATGTTCTTGATGCGGTTACTCCATATTTTGCGTGGTCTTCTTCTTGTTCTGTACTCGTTATATTTTTTCTGTTTGGCTCTCTGTGGTAGGCGATACCAGGGCATTATTGTCAGGTGTCCAATCCATTTAATCCAAGTTTCCCACCTTTGTTTTGTTCCATAACTCACCAAAGCCTTTCAAAAATTCGTATGTCGCGTCCCTCCCACTATGTAACATATTCAAAATATTCAATTTTCAAATATTGTATTGTTCACTGAAGAAACTGAAATGATAGGTTTTAAGAAGAAATCACTAGGAAATTGTTGAGAAAACACGGTAAGTTAATTTTCAAAACATATAATGAAGAACTGAAATTCAAGTATGAGATAATTTTAATGTTATGTTTTTCGATATTATTTTAGTTATTAGTAATTATTTATGACTGACATTTAGTGAGATCCTTGCGCTTGATGCATGCAGCACAAAGATAAGTAATTTTATGTGAGATTCCAATTTAGTTAGCTTCAGTCTCAAGTCTCCACGTTGTGATACATCCAGCCGATTTCTTCTTTAGCAGCAAATCAGTTACAGCACTAAATCCATATTCAGCTAAATATGAAGATGGAAACGGTAACAACAGTTTTCTTGCACATTTGGTTGAATTTGGATATTCGATTTATGTTTTCTCACAAAGCCTATCATCATAGCACTCCGGACATGTACATAGGTGCTTCGATCTTCGCCTCAGCAATTCCAGCAGCGTCCAGCAACCCAACACGCCAGTGATTAATCTCTTTGCATTTTAGTATGTCGTTCTTTTCGGGCTGCACCAATATTGACACCCATCTCTTTCAATCTGGTCAGCGAGTGGGATTCACAGCCATGAAACTCCTCTGTTCGGAAAGACTCTCTCAATGCGTGAATAATGTCATTTCGATCCATGGCAGCTCCTTCTGATATTGTAGCTAAGCCAGCCAATCTACCAGCTCGTTCATTACTCCTAACTCCTGCATGCCCAGGGACATAAATGAAGGTGCTTTCTCTGATCATTGTCTGTACCAGTAACTCCACCCAGTTGCGTTTCACCATTCCTGATTCGACTTTACGAATCATGCTCATGGAGTCACTGAGTATGAAAACACAAAAGTAGTTGTGAGATGCCAACCATTTCACCACCTCCGTAACCGCCCTAACCTCCATTGTCAAACTACTGGTCGTTGTTGCGTAGGCCCCACTGGCCTCTCTTTCTTATTATTTTTCCTCCTGAGCATGCTGAAAAAGGCCACACACAGCGTTGTTGACGAATGACTGAACCATCGGAGTAAATAACCACATCTGTATCACTGATGATGTCATTCGAGAATCATGCTGGATATTTGAAATATCAGACAAATTCATTAACATTGGCTGCATCATCCAAATTGGAAAATCAATTTGTTTCAAATCAGAAAATCTTTCTTTTAAATTAGCCGACAGAATGTTCAGACGATCGACAATAACAAGTATAACGGTATGAAGATGGACTTAACTTAACATTTACATTAACATTAACATTAACAAGGTATAACTTAACATTTCTGGAATGAAAGTTTTCAAAATGTTTGTTATAAATATATTTCTGACATAATTCAATAAAGGTAATGAAAAACAAATATGTTTGCTTTTGCATCAACAAGAGTTTTATTTCTTTTTTGAAGTTGGTTATTTAATATATTTAGTTTTTCAAAGATATCGGCTAGATAACTCACAGTTACTTTACCACTGACCGTTAACACATACTTCATCTCAGGTTTGCCGCTAAAAAAGTCACTAAGAGTATAAAATAGTTCCATAAATCATTTCAAGCAGTTCCATTTTGAGAGCCATCGAACTTTAGTGTGAAGTAAACGTCTCTCATGAAGATAGTCCATGTGTGAACAAATTCTATAAGTTTCAACTCATTAAGTGCAGTAGTTTTTTTTTATGATATTCACGTTTTAGTGCTGACACGTCAACAAATGGAAATTCCAAAACAAAATTAGCATACAAAGAACGATAAACCTAAACTACGTAACGTATTTACTTGTAGAAAAATATTGATGGTCACTTCTAACACATTCCACTCATCCTACTATATTATTATGGAAGATATTGAGAATGATACAACTCATAATATTATTTTTGCCATATCTCTCTCGCGATCACCCTCTATTAATTCAGGCGTAAAGTCATGACGCCTGGTATTGCACTTCTGACTGATTTTTGCGTGGGCCTATATTACCCTTTTACAGGCATCCCTCAACCATATGGACAGCCTCGCCGACTTCCGAGGTACTTAGACTCTTCAAGAGTGATCGTTGCAGGACACCTAATGTCCTTGTAACTCTTTCTCAGTCAGAGTTAGTTTTAGTGAGGGCATATCGGGTGCCTTCTCTAACGGCTTTCCTGCCTTTGGTGAGGTCGTTCCATACACAACGTAAGATAACCACTCCTTAATAATCTTTTTGCCCGTCTGCCCAGCGTGTTCATAGCGCGTTGGACCACGGGTGACTATCCCTCTGTGTGTGCGGGTTCAATTCCGCGGGATGGCAGAAAAAGCCACAGATTCCCCAGATTTACGGTGTTCGTTGTACCGATCCGAAGGGTTACGATGTCTATGGCACCGAGCCGAAGAGCTGAAAAGCTCAAGTGCTTCTGGATCGGAAAAAAATCAAAATCTTTTGTGTCCTAAATTTAAACTTAGATCTACGCCAGGAGCATTAGCTACATGCGTTGACTGGGTGAGGTCGCTAAGATAAAGACCCGAACGATCTCGACCCTTCTAGGGCTAGTCACAGGAAGTATCACCTTTTGTGTTGCTTTGTCAAACAAACGATCATATGTTGGCGGTATGCTTAGCCTTTATGTGATCTGAGCCATGACATTAGGACGTCATCTGTGTAGGGTGATCGACGTCCGAAAAGTATTGCCTTAGCCAATGCTTGGGGTTGTACCAGTCAAGCTTTTGCGTTATCGGCCATACTTTTTTTTTTATCCACGGTGAGACTGTTCCTGAGTAGGAGTATTCTCAGCCGCATTGGGACGCGTGTCGTTTCTTGAACAAAGTCTGGGGGTCTGGGACTGCACACATATATTCTAGAGGGCCGTTTCAATCGGTGCTAGCAATGCAACTGAGGTTTTGCGCTCTCTGCTATCACCCACCTCAGTTCTTTCGGGGATGTTAGTTGTTATTGCAACAGTACCCTGCCCAGTTGTCCCAGGGAGGGCAGTTTCGTTAGGAACTAAAGACGCAATTTTTATGATTTGCGCTTGTCCAACCATTCCCACCTCAGTTCTGTCGTGGATGTTAGTTGTTTTGGCAACCACGCCTTGCCAGATTGCCCCAGAGAGGGCAGTTTCTTTATGCTCTGAACGCAACTTTAGAATTTTCTCTCGGCTAACTTTACCCAATATGTTTCTCCACGCTTAGCCTCAAGTACGGGGTTTCCCGCATACCTTCCCATGTATCGTCACGATGCTGCGCTGCCGTGTTTCGGGATACTTGCCGAGTCTTTGTGATTCGTTACGCACCTTTCTTATTTATTCTAGCCCTACAACTGGCAATTTGTCTGCGGCCCTTTACTTCTGGGGAGTTGGCCCTCTTTTTTAATTTTGATGCACCTCTCATTCCTTCATGTGCAGCCTTTTCCATCAACGGGAAGCTGCTACTTGTGGTAAGACCTTTGCGTTCACCTCTACCGTCGCATTTACCGTGCCTAGGAACTGCTCTGACACGGAGCTTGACTCGTGCACATGGCTCCGAGTTTTCGCTCCACTTCTGAGCTTTGGGATGCACATCTCATCTCTTTAATTCGGTCATTTACTCCTGAGGGGAGTTGAGCATTTTAATCGCGGACGCTCGTACGGTGCTGTTCGTACTTTTTAAAAACTTTTAGCGGTCATCGACCAGGAGATGCGTGCGTTGCTCAGGGATTTTCGGCCCTTGCATAGCTTTTTCCTTGCTTGCGCTACTACCACTACCTGTAGTTCTCCTAGATCCCTGCCATCTTAGCCAGACCGGAACCATAGTCTGTTTCCAGGGTCACAAAGTGGAGGTAAGGGGCAGGGTCTTGGTTTACGCGCCCCTTAGCTAACCCTGGCGCATGTTGCCGCCATGAGCCTTTGACGCCATTTGGCCATGTAAAGACGTTATGAAATGTGCAAAGCCCATTCTGTAGATGTGGTTATCTAATTATATTTACAATTACAACTATCGACACTCACGTGATACTGCATTTCATAAACAATAAAATGTCGCTATTACCATCAGTTAAATGTTCTACATTACTATCACAAGTTATAATTTGATCTAGTAATACTCAAGATTGCACTGTATAAACTCATTTTGCTCTTCATGACAATGTTGTCATATGTCGGAACATTACTTTTTTACCAAACATATTTCTCGATTTTAACACAATAACATACGCTTTCCCGCTTTCAAATCTTTACTAAATGCCCGTCTGCCCAGCGTGTTCGTAGCACGTTGGACTACGGTGACTATCCTCTGTGTGTGCGGGTTCAATTCCGCGGGATGGCAGAAAAACCACAGATTCCCCAGATTTACGGTGTTCGTGGCACCGTACCGAAGGGTTACGATGTCCATGGCACCGAGCCGAAGAGCTGAAATGCTCAAGTGCTTCTGGATCGAAAAAAAAAAATCTTTACTAAAAGGAGGTATAAATGTATCTAGATATAAGTTATCACCTAGATATAAGTTATCATCTAGATATAAGTTATCATCTAGATATAAGTTATCATCTAGATATAAGTTATCATCTAGATATAAGTTATCACCTAGATATAAGTTATCACCTAGATATAAGTTATCATCTAGATATATGTTATCACCTAGATATAAGTTATCACCTAGATATATGTTATCATCTAGATATAAGTTATCACCTAGATATAAGTTATCACCTTGATATAAGTTATCACCTAGATATAAGTTATCATCTAGATATAAGTTATCATCTAGATATAAGTTATCACCTAGATATAAGTTATCACCTAGATATATGTTATCATCTAGATATAAGTTATCATCTAGATATAAGTTATCATCTAGATATAAGTTATCATCTAGATATAAGTTATCATCTAGATATAAGCTATCATCTAGATATATGTTATCACCTAGATATAAGTTATCACCTAGATATAAGTTATCATCTAGATATAAGTTATCACCTGGATATAAGTTATCACCTGGATGTAAGTTATCACCTAGATATAAGTTATCACCTAGATATAAGTTATCACCTAGATATAAGTTATCATCTAGATATAAGTTATCATCTAGATAAAAGTTATCACCTAGATATAAGTTATCACCTAGATATAAGTTATCATCTAGATATAAGTTATCACCTAGATATAAGTTATCACCTAGATATAAGTTATCACCTAGATATAAGTTATCATCTAGATATAAGTTATCATCTAGATAAAAGTTATCACCTAGATATAAGTTATCACCTAGATATAAGTTATCATCTAGATATAAGTTATCACCTAGATATAAGTTATCACCTAGATATAAGTTATCATCTAGATATAAGTTATCACCTAGATATAAGTTATCATCTAGATCTAAGTTATCATCTAGATATAAGTTATCATCTAGATATAAGTTATCACCTAGATATAAGTTATCACCTAAATATATGTTATCATCTAGATATAAGTTATCACCTAGATATAAGTTATCATCTAGATATAAGTTATCACCTAGATATATGTTATCATCTAGATATAAGTTATCATCTAGATATAAGTTATCACCTAGATATAAGTTATCACCTAGATATAAGTTATCACCTAGATATAAGTTATCATCTAGATATAAGTTATCATCTAGATAAAAGTTATCACCTAGATATAAGTTATCACCTAGATATAAGTTATCATCTAGATATAAGTTATCACCTAGATATAAGTTATCATCTAGATCTAAGTTATCATCTAGATATAAGTTATCATCTAGATATAAGTTATCACCTAGATATAAGTTATCACTTAGATATATGTTATCATCTAGATATAAGTTATCACCTAGATATAAGTTATCATCTAGATATAAGTTATCACCTAGATATATGTTATCATCTAGATATAAGTTATCATCTAGATATAAGTTATCATCTAGATATAAGTTATCATCTAGATATAAGTTATCATCTAGATATAAGTTATCATCTAGATATAAGTTATCATCTAGATATAAGTTATCACCTAGATATAAGTTATCATCTAGATATAAGTTATCACCTAGATATAAGTTATCATCTAGATATAAGTTATCACCTAGATATAAGTTATCATCTAGATATAAGTTATCATCTAGATATAAATTATCATCTAGATATAAGTTATCACCTAGATATATGTACTTTGCGTTTCGTGAAGATTTATTAAACATCAGTAACGTGATTGTGAAGCAACATTCGTTTTTGTCAACAGACATCCAAAAGCCGATATATCGGTTTTGCAACATCATGAACATTAGTTAAACTCTTAATGAGTCCAATAGACCTCCCACTCTATTAACAATGAAAACAACGCTCCGTAGGAGTGAGCCCACGTTGGCATCCACGGATTGAATCTGTTGCTTTTGACTAATTATCCACATGTATTTTATGTATGTACACAGAGAAAAACAAAGACATCTTACAAGACCTGCATATCAAGGAGCATCGGCTAATAAATTACATCATGTCGTAGAAGATGAAATACAGTTTGACCACGTTAAACGTCACAGTTGTTTGAAGAGCACGGTAATGGTAGACATGGTTAGTGGAGTACGAGGCAGGATACGACCAAGACGAAGTGGCAGCATGACATCAAAGAAACCTAAAACATGACGCTGGAAGCGGCGGAAGAACTTACTAGAGACAGAGTTTTCTTGCCAGATGTGATACAAGGACGTTCCGGAAGTGGTATGCTACTATTTGAACAAACAGAGAAACTACATAAACATCAATGCTATATACAATTATTTTCAAAACATCAATGCTATATATATATTTATTATACAACAACATCAATGCTATTCAAATTTATTATACAACATCTTTACAACATCAATGTCATAAATTTATTATACAAAACGTCCATGCTATATATATTTATTATATTGTACAACAACATCAATGCTATTCAAATTTATTATACAACATGTAAACAACATCAATGTCGTAAATATATATATATATATATATATATATATATATATATACAACATATCAATGTCAACAAGTCTTGTGAGACACTAGCTCTCGTTTAATATTCGTCATCATGATCTTGTCGTGATTCAGATTTCAAAACGAACCAGGGAAGATTGTATTTATGATTGGATTATCTCTGGTTTGTTTATCTATTGGTTACTACGGAGACAGAAGATGATATCTCACATAGAGTATATTGTCTATTGTCTTTCCACAGGTAGATGATGGAATTGATTGTTCACTCTTGCCGTTAAGTGTAGGGGTGGGAGCTTTAATTTGCATTCCGGGACCATATAAGTCACCCTTGTGTTATATCCATGTTTATTTAGTGTGGTCTTGATATTGTCTATCCATCTTGTTCTTGATCTTTCCTTATTTCTAGCGCCTGATATATTTTATACTGTTATTGCTGGTTGGTTATATTCCATTCTCAATAAATGCCCGAACTACTGCATTTTATTTTACATAGAGTTTATTTGCGTAACCATTATTATGAAGACGGACATTCATCTCACAAATACATGTTTTGTCAGGTACTAGCAATCTCTCTCTCTCTCGATACCCGCCTAGACCGATGAACCAGATTTTACCATGAATGATACCGTTGTTTTAAGGGACTCCGTCCCTCCGTAAAGCTTCTCGCGAAGCTCATTGTTATCGGGCCAAGTTTGTTTTCTTAAACCTGCTTTTTTTGACAGTCTTGCAGTATGTGTTCTGCTGTCATATCTGTCTTTTCACAGGGCACAGGCTAGTTGTGCCAATTTTAAATTTGTTAAACATATGGGCTCGAAGCGTGTTATTGCCGGGACAGAGGCGGAATATAGCAACATGTTCGCTCGGACAGACCATAATACCCATCACTTATGCTGTGTTGTGGGTGGTCTTTTGACCACTTTTCTTTATACTGCCAGCCGATGGTTGTTCTGGCCTCCTCATAGCTGATCTCATGATCGATCTGCGGTAATCACCCACCTTCTTTGGCTAGCCTGTCGGCTTCCTCATTACCGCTTATTTTGCAGTGTGATGGTATCCATTGAATGACTGTGCGTTTAAGTGAATTTACTAGTACACCCAGGATCGCTTTTAGCTCATTGAGCTCTGTTTAGCGGTGCTTTTTAGTGGTGTGATAACCGAGAGGGCATCGGTGAATATCACGACTATGTTGCATGAGACGCTTCTTCTCTCTAGGATAATTTCAGCGGTTGTTCTTATTGCCTCTTAGTGTTCTTAGTGTCTCTGCCCGGTAGTTGTTTGAAAACTGACCTGTGGCAATAGCCTTCTTAATCGTAACTTTCTTTGAGAGTTTCAGCACTATTTCTTCTCCGCCATCACTAATTGCATTTTTTGTCAATCCATCGGTGTACACGTGTACCCATGTACTTACAGGGTACTCGGTCGCTATGTATTTTTCTGTGGCCGCTCCTCTTTCGCTGTTTTCTTGCTGCCATTTCTGTAGTATATCTGGAATTGATTCCCTTAATTCCGACATTTTTGTCTTCCACGGCCGGCTCTTATCGGTTTCCGGTATTGATTTGACTTTACATTTTGCTAGGACCGGATGGTCTTTGGTCAGTGCTTTGGCATTTTTTGCGAAACTTTTCTCTTTATCCTGCTCCTTCCTAGTCCGTTCATTCTGACATGCATAGGGTGGGAATGAAGCCGTTTCAGTTTTGTCCGCCAATATCAAAACTTTTCTGTCCCTGCGGTCTACCATTGGCTAGCGGCCTTAATCAATAACAAAAGTGGGAACATCATTCTGTAAGAGACATTTGATCACCAATTTTCTGAAACATAAACAAAATGTATAATAGTAAACATACATCAAACTCTTCAATTGTAAAATTGTAAGAAATGTATCGTTTTTTTCCCTTTAAGTTGAATAAAAATTTACTCACATACTACTTCAGTGTACTTATCACCGGCCCTTCACTCCTGGGGAGTTAGCCCTAGGTGTCGGTTGGTTAATGGATGATGGGAAGCAGCTTCATGACAGAAATATCTGTTGGTTAGTGGATGATGGGAAGCAGCTTCATGACAGAAATATCTGTTGGTTAGTGGATGATGGGAAGCAGCTTCATGACAGAAATATCTGTTGGTTAGTGGATGATGGGAAGCAGCTTCATGACAGAAATATCTGTTGGTTAGTGGAGGATTGGAAGCAGCTTCATGACAGAAATATCTGTTGGTTAGTGGATGATGGGAAGCAGCTTCATGACAGAAATATCTGTTGGTTAGTGGATGATGGGAAGCAACTTCATGACATAAATATCTGTTGGTTAGTGGATGATGGGAAGCAACTTCATGACAGAAATATCTGTTGGTTAGTGGAGGATTGGAAGCAGCTTCATGACAGAAATATCTGTTGGTTAGTGGATGATGGGAAGCAGCTTCATGACATAAATATCTGTTGGTTAGTGGAGGATTGGAAGCAACTTCATGACAGAAATATCTGTTGGTTAGTGGATGATGGGAAGCAGCTTCATGACAGAAATATCTGTTGGTTAGTGGATGATGGGAAGCAGCTTCATGACAGAAATATCTGTTGGTTAGTGGAGGATTGGAAGCAACTTCATGACAGAAATATCTGTTGGTTAGTGGATGATGGGAAGCAACTTCAATGACAGAAATATCTGTTGGTTAGTGGATGATGGGAAGCAACTTCAATGACATAAATATCTGTTGGTTAGTGGATGATGGGAAGCAGCTTCATGACAGAAATATCTGTTGGTTAGTGGAGGATTGGAAGCAACTTCAATGACAGAAATATCTGTTGGTTAGGGGAGGATGGGAAGCAGCTTCATGACAGAAATATCTGTTGGTTAGGGAGGATGGAAGCAGCTTCATGACAGAAATATCTGTTGGTTAGTGGATGATGGGAAGCAGCTTCATGACAGAAATATCTGTTGGTTAGTGGATGATGGGAAGCAGCTTCAATGACAGAAATATCTGTTGGTTAGTGGATGATGGAAAGCAGCTTCATGACAGAAATATCTGTTGGTTAGTGGATGATGGGAAGCAACTTCATGACAGAAATATCTGTTGGTTAGTGGAGGATTGGAAGCAGCTTCATGACAGAAATATCTGTTGGTTAGTGGATGATGGGAAGCAGCTTCATGACAGAAATATCTGTTGGTTAGTGGATGATGGGAAGCAACTTCATGACATAAATATCTGTTGGTTAGTGGATGATGGGAAGCAACTTCATGACAGAAATATCTGTTGGTTAGTGGAGGATTGGGAAACAGCTTCATGACAGAAATATCTGTTGGTTAGTGGATGATGGGAAGCAGCTTCATGACAGAAATATCTGTTGGTTAGTGGATGATGGGAAGCAACTTCATGACAGAAATATCTGTTGGTTAGTGGATGATGGGAAGCAGCTTCATGACAGAAATATCTGTTGGTTAGTGGAGGATTGGGAAACAGCTTCATGACAGAAATATCTGTTGGTTAGTGGATGATGGGAAGCAACTTCATGACACTAATGTTTGTTGGTTAATGGAGGATTGGAAGCAACTTCAATGACAGAAATATCTGTTGGTTAGTGGATGATGGGAAGCAGCTTCATGACAGAAATATCTGTTGGTTAGTGGAGGATTGGAAGCAACTTCAATGACAGAAATATCTGTTGGTTAGTGGATGATGGGAAGCAGCTTCATGACAGAAATATCTGTTGGTTAGTGGAGGATTGGAAGCAACTTCAATGACAGAAATATCTGTTGGTTAGTGGATGATGGGAAGCAGCTTCATGACAGAAATATCTGTTGGTTAGTGGATGATGGGAAGCAGCTTCATGACAGAAATATCTGTTGGTTAGTGGATGATGGGAAGCAGCTTCATGACAGAAATATCTGTTGGTTAGTGGATGATGGGAAGCAGCTTCATGACAGAAATATTTGTTGGTTAGTGGATGATGGGGAAACAGCTTCATGACAGAAATATCTGTTGGTTAGTGGATGATGGGAAGCAGCTTCATGACAGAAATATCTGTTGGTTAGTGGATGATGGGAAGCAGCTTCATGACAGAAATATCTGTTGGTTAGTGGATGATGGGAAGCAGCTTCATGACAGAAATATCTGTTGGTTAATGGATGATGGGAAGCAACTTCATGACAGAAATATCAGTTGGTTAGTGGAGGATTGGAAGCAGCTTCATGACAGAAATATCTGTTGGTTAGTGGATGATGGGAAGCAGCTTCATGACAGAAATATCTGTTGGTTAATGGATGATGGGAAGCAGCTTCATGACAGAAATATCTGTTGGTTAGTGGAGGATTTGAAGCAGCTTCATGACAGAAATATCTGTTGGTTAGTGGATGATGGGAAGCAGCTTCATGACAGAAATATCTGTTGTTTAGTGGATGATGGGAAGCAGCTTCATGACAGAAATATCTGTTGGTTAGTGGATGATTGGAAGCAGCTTCATGACAGAAATATCTGTTGGTTAGTGGATGATGGGAAGCAGCTTCATGACAGAAATATCTGTTGGTTAGTGGATGATTGGAAGCAGCTTCATGACAGAAATATCTGTTGGTTAGTGGATGATGGGAAGCAGCTTCATGACAGAAATATCTGTTGGTTAGTGGATGATGGGAAGCAGCTTCATGACACTAATGTTTGTTGGTTAATGAGGATGGGGAGAAATTTCTGAACTGAGATGTTGTAATGGTTACTAAACTAGAGAACTGAGATATTGTAATGGTTACTGAACTTGAGAACTGAGATGTTGTAATGGTTACTGAACTTGAGAACTGAGATGTTGTAATGGTTACCAAATTTGAGAACTGAGATGTTGTAATGGTTACTAAACTTGAGAACTGAGATGTTGTAATGGTTACTGAACTTGAGAACTGAGATGTTGTAATGGTTACTGAATTTGAGAACTGAGATGTTGTAATGGTTACTAAACTTGAGAACTTAGATGTTGTAATGGTTACTGAACTTGAGAACTGAGATGTTGTAATGGTTACCAAATTTGAGAACTGAGATGTTGTAATGGTTACTAAACTTGAGAACTGAGATGTTGTAATGGTTACCAAATTTGAGAACTGAGATGTTGTAATGGTTACTAAACTTGAGAACTGAGATGTTGTAATGGTTACCAAACTTGAGAACTGAGATGTTGTAATGGTTACTAAACTTGAGAACTGAGATGTTGTAATGGTTACTAAACTTGAGAACTGAGATGTTGTAATGGTTACCAAATTTGAGAACTGAGATGTTGTAATGGTTACCAAACTTGAGAACTGAGATGTTGTAATGGTTACAAAACTTGAGAACTGAGATGTTGTAATGGTTACCAAACTTGAGAACTGAGATGTTGTAATGGTTACCAAACTTGAGAACTGAGATGTTGTAATGGTTACTAAACTTGAGAACTGAGATGTTGTAATGGTTACTAAACTTGAGAACTGAGAACGTTACTCCGTTTTTTTACAGATGTAATCTGATGTGAAGTCCAACCATCTCAGGTCTATAGGTTTCCGTACATCGCCAGGATAATACTCAACCTGCGGTCATAAGTATAAACTTGACGGCCTGACACAGGAATAAGAGTCAAACTTTTACTTCATGGAAACATTGAAACAACAATTCTACGCTTGTACTAACAAATTTGTTTTGTTCTATGCTTATTCATGTGGTCTATTGACTTGTACAGTACTTTGTGTCGATGATTGGGACTTTCTATTGCCATGTTTAAATTGTTCCCACTTTGCTATAAGAGCAGGGATTGTGTACAGAACTGGATTTGTTGCAGAATTTAAAGGAATAATGATAACAGTTGTCCAAGCGTAAACGTCAATGTTGATCTCATGTTCACCAAGAGACAATAGTCCCATGATAACTATAGGAAACCAGCAGAGAAAGTTTGACAGAGCTACAAGAAACAACTGTTTGGCTACTAGTACATCTTGAACCCATCTAGAAGATGTGCTTCCAGAAATTCTGTTCTTTGACATGGCTTTGAAGATGGCTCTTTGACCATAAGCGATGATAATAAACATGAGGAAATTGTGTACAATAAACACGCCAAATGAGTACTGCCATCCAGTGAGTCGTTGAGTTGTCAAAGGTAAGCCAAGACACATAACATTAGAAGAATTTATTTCAAACTTGAACACAATTGGAATCAGTGCAAGAAGGAAACCTATGATCCAACATGAACTAACAGTAATAATTTTGTTATTATAAGAAAACTGTATCTGACCAAATGGAAATTTCATTACCAGAAATCTGTCTAGAGTAATAAAAAATACAAAATATGCTGACGTTTCACAAGAGAGAGTAGCCAGGAAACCTGCAAGTCTGCAGACATTACTTTCTCTCCAGTTTTTGTCATACAGAACATAAACGTCACGATAGTAATAATCTGCTCCAGCAATAATGAACAGATAGACTCCCATAATAAAGTCTGATATACCCAAGTTTGTTACAAACAGACCATATCCTGTTCTGAGAACTGACCTGTCCCAAATGACACGATATACAATAACAGTTACGTTTCCTAGAACTGCAAGAACTGCAACAAACCAAAGAAGAACACGTTGAACATTCTCTCCAATCAGAAAAAAGCATGACGAAATGGCTTCATCAGGGGCGTGACATGTGTAGGAAGGGATGTTGACACCTCTGACCTGCTGACAACACATCTCAAAATTGTTAGTGTAAAGATGTTGACCAATGGTCAGTCCATTAAATAAATTTTCATAAAAGCTCACCATGGACAGCCCTCGTAAATCAAGTGACCGTAGCATTAGGTTAGAGGGAAACAAGTATTTAGGAAACTCGTAGATGGAGGTAAAGCTCAGATTTAGATGTTTAATGTTTGGTAAGCTCTGAAAGACACAGACATTTAAATATGACAGACTTGTATGAGAGAGATCGAGTATTTCAAGAGATTTGAATTGTAAACATTTAACATCAACAAGTTCTTTATTGTAAGACAAGTTGAGATATCGAATATTTTCTAATGCTGGATACTGTCTGACACTGTAATTGAAGATCTCTATCAGATTGTAACTAATATCCATTGTTTGGATCAAGGGAGTTAAGAAATAAAGCAAATATCGTAAATTGTTAATTTTGCATTGAGACAATTTAACTCCTATTACGTTCTCTAATCTTGCTGAGTTATAATATACAAACTTCAAGAAAGATAGATCTATTCCAGACAGGTCCAGATATCTAGTTCTGATGTCAATGAAATCTAAAGATGATAAACTAACTGTTCTGTTGTAGTCTGATACCATGACAGCCCATGTTACACAGTGGAAACCTATTATACATGGAATCTTACAGTCTAGTTCATCGTCCTGATGTGGACAATCAGCATGTCCGTCACAAACTAGGTCAGGATGTACACATATTTTACTATTCCAACAAGCAAAGTTGCCAGTACACGAGACAATATTATCATTTTGTTCATCTTCTCCTGTAGGACAGTCTACTTTCCCGTCAAGGACGTAATGTATAGGGATACAGTAAGATTGGGGACATTTAAAGTATCCCTCTGAACACTCAAAGTCTGTACAGTTTCTTAGATGAGATACGTCTCTACATCCAATAATACCACCGTACATGTCCTTGATATAAACACACCTGGGAGCCCAGATACTATTCTTAAATGGGTCAAAACAAGTTTTTATAGTTTCCAGCTTACCTATTGTTTCATCCAGGTGTCCGTCCTGTCCAGTACAGTCTGTATGATTATCATTAAGGTGGGAGTAAAGGACACACTGATCTAGATTGCAAATAAATGCACAATTCATTCTATTAATAAATGTATAAAAAAGTCGACTCTCGTATTCATCGCTCATATCATATAATGTAGACCAATCTAGAACTAAACAATCAATTTCGCCATCATATAAATACTGTAACATCACACATGAATTATCATCCTCCCAGCATAATCCACCGCTACACTCGTTTTCTAATTCTTGTTTATCTCGTTCATCATAGCGTGTTACCATGCACAAACGTTCATCTCGTTTGTTGTTGCAGTGATCGATATAATCACAGACCTGGGCATAAGAAATATATCGGGGAATACCTGCATCTTCTCCACAATCAAAAAGGGGAAATACTTCTCTCTCCAACCCATTAACAAATGTTATAAAATGTGTACTCCCAACTTGAGTAGAGACAGATACAATATTATCACCTAATTTTATAAAATATCCTTTACTTAAAGCGTTAGTGAGACTTTTATTTGAAGCTGGTTTTGTTCTCAACAAGTTCTGACCATCAAGTCTACGAGGAAGAATTTTCTCACATAAAATGAATTCACACAAATAACTCTCACATTCAACATCCATCCATCCGTCATCAACAATATTTACGTCTCTGAAATACTTAGTGCCATTCTTTTGATATTTCAAGACAAACTCCCAAACTCCACATGCATTACTACGGCCACCAGATGGACTGCCTTGCATCCAGATATTCGTAACCAGGGGGCGGCAAGGAACATGATTCCGAAGTGACCATTGAAACTGTTTTGCTTGGCTGGTTATGTCACGATAAAGACCAATACAAACTCGATTGGAAAACGTAGAACTACTGTTTGTGCCATCATTTCGATATTGTACATGACCTCTAATGTACTGATACAACTGTTTCTGTACAAAGTCTAGTTCTTCTTGAGTTTCAAGTGCCGCAATAGCACTATCTACGCTTCTGCACTCGTTCATAGCTCCTCTGTTTATGTGAAAAAGCACTGTATAACAAGAAAGATAATCCTTACCGTGACTATGCACAAAGGGAAACCAATCTTCTTTACACTGATGACAAATGAACATATGGATAAATTCATCGTCAATCCGATTTAAAAGAAGTGTATCCGTCAGATGAATGGTTTCATTGTCATGTTTATTACGAAACACTAGAGTAAATATCTTGATATCTGTTTGATGTTGTTGTACAATATGTGGTATGTTTCTACTTTCTTCATAAGACAAATCTTCACCATCGAGAAATATAATAGCAATGTGGGTCACGTTCTTCCTGACTCCAGACATTTCCGAAAACAAACGCTGAATAAATTTAATTTTGTTATCTAGAATCTCCTGTACAGATAAGTATGGCGTATTTCTTCCCAGATTGCAATCACCTCCATATCGTTCGTTCTTGATCAAGTCCATGGAACTCTTTAATTCATCAAAGTACCAGGAACTGACGTTAAAATTCGGATTGTCAATAGAAAACTTGTCACAAACTTCAGTAAACGTTATTCGTGAACCTGTCTTTATGTTTGGAAAGTTTAACAGATGCAGTAGAAATAAACCACTACCAAGATGTTGATGAAAATGATCATATTTTTCAAGTTTGATACTAGATAAGTGTATGGTATCAGCGACTGTAGGATGTGTATGCAGGAACAGTATATCCATTAAGTCACTGCCACAATCAAGTAAGGGGAAGCTGTTTGCTTGAAGTACGGGAATTACTGAAAAGAAAAAACACATATTTAATATTGAGAAAATGTTTTAAGTAACAGTAACTTTTGTTCCCTTTCCTTCTTTGTTAAGTCTAGACATTACCAGTAACTGTTTGACCTATTATCTTCTTTGTAAAGTCTAGACATTACCAGTAACTGTTTGACCTATTACCTTCTTTGTAAAGTCTGGCCGCTACCAGTAACTGTTTGATCTCTTACCTTCTTTGTAAAGTCTGGCCGCTACCAGTAACTGTTTGATCTCTTACCTTCTTTTATTATGGTCTGGCCACTACCAGTAACTGTTTGATCCCTTACCTTCATTGTAAAGTCTGGCCGCTACCAGTAACTGTTTGATCTCTTACCTTCTTTGTAAAGTCTAGACATTACCAGTAACTATTTGATCCCTTACCTTCTTTGTAAAGTCTAGACACCATCAGTAACTTTTTGATCGCTTACCTTCTTTGTAAAGTACAGACTTTAACAGTAACTGGTTGATCTCATATTTTCTATGTAAAGTCTATCCACTACCTGTAACTGTTTGATTTCTTTCCTTCTTTGTAAAGTCCAGTTATTAACAGTAACTGTTTGATTTCTTACCGTGAATATATAATAATTGATATATAATGATGGATATATAATGATGGATATATAATGATGGATATATAATGATGGATATATAACGATGGATATATATTGATGGATATATAATAATTGATATATAATGATGGATATATAATAATGGATATATAATAATGGATATATAATGATGGACATATAATGATGGATATATAATGATGGATATATAATGATGGATATATAATGATGGATATATAATGATGGATATATAATGATGGATATATAATGATGGATATATAATGATGGATATATAATGATGGATATATAATGATGGATATATAATGATGGATATATAATGATGGATATATAATGATGGATATATAATAATGGATATATAATGATGGATATATAATGATGAGTATATATCTCTCTGTCGATCCCCGCTTAGACCGTTGAGTCAAAATGTATCATGAATTGTACCGATGTTTTTAGGGACACCGTCTCTCCGTACAGCTTCTCGCAAAGCTCTGTGTTAGCGGGTCTGGTTTCGCTTCTCGGGCCTGCTAACATCTGGCAGTCTTGCAATATGTGCTCTGCCGTAATGTCCGCCTTTTGCAGCTGCAGACTATTTGTGCCAATTTTGAATTTGTTGAACATGTGGGCCTGAAGTTTGTTATGGTCAGTACGGAGGCGGAATATAGCAACTTGTTTGTTGCGGGATAGACCATAGTATCCATGACTGTTGCTGTGTTGTGGATGGTCTTTCGACCATTTTTCTTTATACTGCCATCCAATGGTTGTTTTGGTCATAGCTGATCTCGTGATAAGTCTGCGGTAGTCGCGTTCCTTCTTTCGCTAGCCTGTCGAGCTTGTTCATTTCCGCTTATATTGCAGTGTGATGGTATCCACTGAAGAGAGCATCCATGAATATCACGACGTGTCTTACAATCGATTTGTTGCTATGGGCATTGACTCCTCTCTCGCCCAGATTGCCAGATCGTCGGTATACATGGCTGAGTGTACTAACTTTGATAGGCATGTTGCTTTGTCGTTGACAAAGATTATAATGAAAGTTGGTGAGAGGACTACTCCTTAGGCGACTCCTTGCTATAGAATGGCCTTCGTGTTTCTGTACCCCTGAACTTAAACGCTTGATGTTCTGTTCTCTAGGTATCTATCAAGCCAGTTGTACATTTTTTGATACCAAGGTTTAGCAGTTTTAGTGTTAGCCCATCTTTCCAGACTGTGTCGAACTCCTTCTCCATATTCACCAAAACTGCCAGTGTTTGTTTCTTTTCTTGGAAACCATTTTCGATTTCCTGAGCCATATAGGTTACCTAATCTTTGGTAGATCGGTACTTCCGAAAGCCTCCCTACTGCTCCAGGAGAAGCCCTTTGAGTGCCATGATAGCCATTTGTTCACCATGCGTTCCATGAGTTTTTTCATGCAGCTTATGAGGCTTATGGGTATGTAACTCGTCAGATCGAGTTGATCTTTGCCTGGCTTTAGAATGTGTACCATGATCGCTTCCTTTCATTCTCTTGATACTATGCCTATCCTCCACGATGTGTTTAGGACGGCCAGTAGAGCTGTCTTTGCTCTAGTCCCCAAGTTTTTAAGCATCTCTTTTGTGATCCCATCCTTTCCGGGCGATTTTCTGAGCTTAAGCTCCCTCAATGTCTCTTCCATTTGGTTTCAGGTAAATGTGTCCGTTAGGTGACTATCGGCTTTTCTTGGCTCGTCTTGGAGGGCTCTAGCTTTTTTCTTTGTTACCTCGCCCAGAGTCTTTGGCGTGCTTACTCTGCTGACTTCGGCATATTGTTTCATTAGAATATTTGCAGCTTCCTCCACGAGCCATCTTATTGACAAAGATCGCATGTGTTTCTTTTCATGCGTTTTGAGATTTTCAACATTGACATCTGACAGTACCGCATGTTATTTCCAATTTCGTTTTTTGTAGTTCCACCGGGGCAACCACATTTTCGGCTCAGGTACAAAGTGGAGATCTACTTGCAGCGTGACGGGCCTATAGTCGCTATCTCCGAGTTGCTTAGTAACCGTACGTACTGTTTTTGTGGAGAGGTCACTCGTTGTGAACGCCAGATCAGGGGTGATAGTCGTATGCCACCGTCTTGAGTAGAATGTTGGCGGATCGTCTGGGGCATTGATAATTAATAGGTTATCATCTATCTCCCAGTCCTCGACTTCTGCTTCTCTGCTGTTTGTTTCTTGGTAGCAGCATCTTTCTAAGTGGCTGTTGAAATCACCGACTACCATGCATACTGTGTTATTTATTGTTATCGTCCCAAGTGATAGCGAGATATCGCTTAGGCAGTATAGGTTATACAGAAGAATTTGTGTTTCGTCACATGGAGGTCTTTGAGAAGAATTTCCGTCGTTGTTGTTTTGGCTCTTAAGCGAGCCAAGTTTAGGAGTGAGCCATCAGATCTAGTGCGGATGAAAACATCACCATCAGCGTCCCCTACGGAGTGGTTCAAAAGGACTGCGAACAAGATGCCAAAGAGAGTATGGGAAGGACACAGCCCTACTTGACTCCACTTAACCTCGAAACTGTCAAATGTGCTGCCATCGAACTGTATGCTGGCTTTCATGCCCTCATGGAAGGAGACAATCAACTGGAGCAACTTTGGGGGACAGCCAATATGCTTTAATATTTTATAAAGACTTGGCCTGCTGACAGTGTCAAATGCCTTAGTCAGATCCACGAAAGCAATACATAAAGGCTTACTCTGAGCTCTGCACTTCTCTTGTAGCTGTCGAAGGGTAAATATCATGTCAGTTGTTGACCGTCCAGCTCTGAATCCACATTGTGACTCTGGAAGAACACGCTCCGCCAGTTTCTGTAGTCGTTTTGAAAGGACTAGTGCAAAAGCCTTCCTGTGACACTTAAAAGAGAGATGCCTCTGTAGTTGTTACAATCCACCTTATCCCCTTTGTTTTTATAGAGTGTCACTATCTTTGCATCCCTCATGTCCTGAGGAAATACTCCCTCTCTCCAGCACTGAATAAGGAGATTGTAGAGGTGGGGCAGGAGGACATCCCTATTATATTTGAGGATTTCTGCAGGAATGTTGTCTAGTCCTGATGCCTTGCCATTTGAAAGTTTGTTGATTGCTTCGGAAAGTTCCAACTCTGTGGGTTCGGTATCCAGCTCGGTTAGTTCATAATGTTTCGGTATGATCTGATCGAGGACTGGGTGTGCTGGTTTCTCCACAGAGTAAAGATTTGAATAGTGTTCCACCCATCTTTCGAGCTGTTTGGTCATATCTGTTATTGGCTCACCTGTTTCTGATCTTAGTGGTGCAATTTTTGTTTTGTTTGGTCCCAAGCTACTCTGGTATTTTCGTACATTGCCTTGGTGTTGTCCATATCTGCAGCATTTTGTATCGCAGAATATAGATTTGACCAGTATTCATTTGCACGCCTCCTCGATTCTCATTGCAATACTGATTTTATGTGCTGAAGACGATCCTTTTGAACTTTGAGAGGGTGTCCTTTTTGTAATTTATTAGGGCTCTTTTCTTTTCCTCAAGTAGGGGGTTGAGTGTTGTTTCATTTTGTTCCACCCAGTCTTTGTTGGAGAATTTATCGGTGCCAAGGGAATCAATGGCACAGTTATAAATATTATATTTTAGAATGTTCCACTTTTAGTTTACGCTACATTCTCCCATTTCATTCTCACACAGAGCAGTAAATGCCTTTTTGAAAGTCTCCCTATTCTCTGACATCCCCGTTTTAGTGACGTTGACTTTGGGTATGGGTGGTCTTCTTGTTGAATGGGTTTTCCTTAGAAGTATTTTGACTTTGCTGATAACTAGTGCAGGATCTGTATCGCAGTCCGCGCTGTGGAAAGTACGTGTGACTTTCACTGTGTTGAGGTGTTGTCTGCGTGTGAGTACAAAATCAAGCTGATGCCAGTTACCTGATCGTGGGTGGCACAAGTACACTCTGTGCCTGTGTTTGAATGCAAAAAATGTATTTGTCAAACACATGTTGTTTTGGGAGCAGAATTCAAACAGTCTTTGACCATTATCGTTGCTATTTCCAATGCCATGATGACCCAGACATACTGGCCATGACTGGTGATCAGATCCTATGCGTGCATTTAAGTCACCCAATATATACAGTTGTTCATCCACTGGAGATGAGTTAACGACATTCTGCAATGAGTCATAAAACTTGTCTTTATCGTCTGCTAGGGTTGGTGCGTAGACACATATGATGTTTAGGAGTCCACCTTTTACATTGAGTCGTAGGGATATTACTCGCTCTGATGCAGCTACTGGTGTATGAATAGCTTTCACAAGTCTATAGTGCACAGCAAAGTCGACTCCGTATAGTCTAGATTGATTTATGCTTATGCCCTGCCAGAAGAATGTGTAATTCTTGTCTTTTATTAAGCTACAATCTGGGAGCCTGGTTTCCTGTAGTGCAGCTATGTCTACCTGCAGTCTCTCATGTTCTCTGTCCATGACAGCTGTTTTTCTGTCTTTTGTTTTCGTTGTGTCTAGGTTGACAAGTCCGGGACACATGGGTCAAATCTAAGATGTTTATTTGTCTCGTTTCTCTGTAACTGTTGCTTTCCGTGGTGTGCCCGAACCGAAAGCAAAGATGAAGTGTCGTCTCTCTTTGTGCCTAGCCTGGGCAGCTGATATGAAGAATGTGCCTTGTCCATTTTGCACAAACCCCTTCTCTCTACCCTACTGTTTCATCAAAAGGAAAGACACAGTCTATACGTTTGGAATCAAGCAAGGTTTGCAGGAGATGCCATCAAATGGCAAGGAATACACACTTAACCATCAACTGCCTTAGGATCTGTCCCTCCGGATTTTTGCCATCAACTCAACTGCTTTAGGCTCTCTCCTTCCGGATTTTAGGGTCCCTCCTTGGATTTATGGTCCCTCTCACCGGACTTACCAATATAAGCATGAATTTTCAAACATGTGAACAAGATTTTACTTACCAATAGAAATATAAACTATCATCAAACATATGAACAAGATTTTACTTACCAATAGAAACATAAACTATCATCAAACATATGAACAAGATTTTACTTACCAATAGAAACATAAACTATCATCAAACATATGAACACGATTTTACTTACCAATAGAAACATAAACTATCATCAAACATATGAACAAGATTTTACTTACCAATAGAAACATAAACTATCATCAAACATATGAACAAGATTTTACTTACCAATAGAAACATGAACTGTCATCAAACATATGAACAAGATTTTACTTACCAATAGAAACATGAATTTTCACCAAATATGTGAACATGATTTTACTTACCAATATAAACATGAATTTTCATCAAATATGTGAACAAGATTTTACTTACCAATAGAAACATGAATTTTCATTAAATATATGAAAAAGATTTTACTTACCAATAGAAACATAAACTATCATCAAACATATAAACAAGATTTTACTTACCAATAGAAACATAAACTATCATCAAACATATGAATAAGATTTTACTTACCAATAGAAACATAAACTATCATCAAACATATGAACAAGATTTTACTTACCAATAGAAACATAAATTATCATCAAACATATAAACAAGATTTTACTTACCAATAGAAACATAATCTATCATCAAACATATGAACAAGATTTTACTTACGAATAGAAACATAAACTATCATCAAACATATGAACAAGATTTTACTTACCAATAGAAACATAAACTATCATCAAACATATGAACACGATTTTACTTACCAATAGAAACATAAACTATCATCAAACATATGAACAAGATTTTACTTACCAAATAGAAACATAAGCTAACATCAAATATATGAACAAGATTTTACTTACAAATAGCAACATAAACTATCATCAAACATATAAACAAGATTTTACTTACCAATAGAAACATAAACTATCATCAAACATATGAACAAGATTTTACTTACCAATAGAAACATAAACTATCATCAAACATATAAACAAGATTTTACTTACCAATAGCAACATAAGCTAACATCAAACATATACACAAGATTTTACTTACCAATAGCAACATAAGCTAACATCAAACATATAAACAAGATTTTACTTACCAATAGAAACATAAACTATCATCAAACATATGAACAAGATTTTACTTACCAATAGAAACATAAGCTATCATCAAACATATGAACAAGATTTTACTTACCAATAGAAACATAAATTATCATCAAACATATGAACAAGATTTTACTTACCAATAGAAACATGAATTTTCACCAAATATGTGAACATGATTTTACTTACCAATAGAAACATAAACTATCATCAAACATATGAACAAGATTTTACTTACCAATAGAAACATAAACTATCATCAAACATATGAACAAGATTTTACTTACCAATAGAAACAAACTATCATCAAACATATAAACAAGATGTTACTTACCAATAGAAACATAAACTATTATCAAACATATGAACAAGATTTTACTTACCAATAGAAACATAAACTATCATCAAACATATGAACAAAATTTTACTTACCAATAGAAACATAAACTATCATCAAACATATGAACAAGATTTTACTTACCAATAGAAACATAAACTATCATCAAACATATGAACAAGATTTTACTTACCAATAGAAACATAAACTATTATCAAACATATGAACAAGATTTTACTTACCAATAGAAACATGAATTTTCACCAAATATGTGAACATGATTTTACTTACCAATAGAAACATAAACTATTATCAAACATATAAACAAGATTTTACTTACCAATAGAAACATAAACTATCATTAATGATGTGAACGATAACATAATAAATGCCATATTTCTATGATAGTACCAGTTACTCGAAGATGCTGCTACCTAACTCATTTATTCTAAGTTTACCAAGCAACCGCCCCTCGCTCATAGAAGACTTGAAGACACCAGCAAAACACAAACAACATCATTCTATTGAACAACAGTTTGAGATGAATATCTGATATTACAACATGCACTAAAACATTTGAGCCACTGAAGACTCATTAAAATATAATTATATTCGTGCTGATAGTGTTTCTCTTGTCGTTGTACTTGTTTCATTAATTATTCAATTCTAGTCTTCAGCGAATCATAAGCGAAACACTAAGAGCGGGACAAGCAGGGACAATTTCATTAAGAAAATGTATTATTTTTTAGAAGCATTGGGTTTGTTACATTAATTATTCGACTCATCAGCAAGATGCAATCAAATCATTCATTTTCTGTACATGACGCTCAAGATACGAGAAATAATTTAGTAGAACTACAATAATTTGTTTCAGTTTCAGTTTAGAATATCTTCATTGTATTCCGAACATGTAAATGGGTGTTCCAATCTCCTTCACGATATCTTTAATATCATCCAGCTACTAACCGTACCAGTTCCATGTTGATTGATGAGTCCACTCATATACCTGTTGTGCTGTTCTTTTCTGACCACTCTAATCTTCATTCTAAACTCTTGCAATCTAACAGTTAACAGGGATTGTTTTAAATGAAACTTCTCTTTGTGTCT
The DNA here is from genome assembly GCA_020796225.1 of Arion vulgaris. Lineage (NCBI taxonomy): Eukaryota > Metazoa > Mollusca > Gastropoda > Stylommatophora > Arionidae > Arion > Arion vulgaris. The sequence goes on from CM036758.1 coordinate 40,669,489, forward strand.
ACACTTTATGAGTGGATTGAGGACACGTTTCATCGTTGCGCAGTGACAGGTTGTAAAACAGATCCATTTGTAGCTGGATGCAGCGAAACTGTCTGTCTCTTGCTTTTGAGAGCGGTAACAAAATGGCTTATCTCCAGGTCTATAAAACTTAACCTACGTTTCCAAGTGTATTGTAAATCGTCAGCAGTTCTGTTGTTTCTGCAGTTTAAACGTTCTTAATGATTTCATTTGACACTCCACCCACTCCTGATAACTTTCTTTTTTTGAATTTGTGTAATGCTTGCTTTAATTCTTTGTCAATAATTTGTGTCTCCATAACTTCTGCAAATGACTATGTCTCGTACTAAATTGTGCTGTTTCGCACAAATCTGTTGTTGTGTTCTAAAACTTCAATATTGATGTCTTTACCAAAATAGTCTCAATAATTAATAGCAGATTACAAATATAACTGCCATATTTAGTCTACAAAATGTAGATGTGTCTGTTGTGTATATAATATAAAGATAGCTTCCATATTTAGTCTACAAAATGTAGATGTGTCTGTTGTGTATATAATATAAAGATAGCTTCCATACTTAGTCTACAAAATTGAGATGTGTCTGTTGTGGATATAATACAAAAATAACTGTCAGATTGAATCTGTAAAATTGAGATGTGTAGAAAATCTGGTATTACATCTTATTTTGTCTTCTGCTTGTGCCAGCTAGAAATTCAGGTATAGTAGGTGCGCCTGGTATGGCTCTTCTGACTGACTTATGCGTGAATGCCTGCTTTCCTTATTATCAGTGACCCCAACAGGTGTGCCTTCTCCGACTTCAGCTGATTTATCCACAGAGTACATAAGAAAGTAGTGCTCCACCTAACGTGTGTAAGCTGTTAATAGAAGGGAAATAACTAAGTAAAATCAGTTTGATCTAATCAACTTAGAAACATTAGGATAACAAACTCAGCGAGAACTGTTTAATGTGTTGATAGTTAATAGTAAATAGTTCTGGCTTTAACCTAGTATATACTAGATTACAAGGGCAGTAAGAAAGTAAATCAATTATATATCCAACAAACGTTCATTGGAATACAAGGGAAGTAACAAAGTTAATCAAGTCCGTGTAGTGAACCTACTTGCACTGGAATACAAGAGAAGTAACACAGTTAATCAAGTCTGTGTAGTCAACTTACGTGCACTGAAATACAAGGGAAGTAACACAGTTAATCAAGTCTGTGTAGTCAACCTACTTGCACTGAAATACAAGGGAAGTAACACAGTTAATCAAGTCCGTGTAGTGAACCTACTTGCACTGAAATACAAGGGAAGTAACACAGTTAATCAAGTCCGTGCAGTCAACTTACGTTGACTCTTGGTGCATCCTGGTAACAATTGTATCTGGATACAGAAAGTTATCATCTCAGATGTGATTAAGCCTGTTAGAGACCCATGCTAGTCTGCTTATACAGAAAGTTATCATCTCAGATGTGATTAAGCCTGTTAGAGACACATGCTAGTCTGCTTATATAGAACGTTATCATCTAAGATGTGGTTAAGCCTGTTAGAGACCCATGCTAGTCTGCTTATACAGAAAGTTATCATCTCAGATGTGATTAAGCCTGTTAGAGACACATGCTAGTCTGCTTATATAGAACGTTATCATCTAAGATGTGGTTAAGCCTGTTAGAGACACATGCTAGTCTGCTTATACAGAACGTTATCATCTAAGATGTGATTAAGCCTGTTAGAGACCCATGCTAGTCTGCTTATATAGAACGTTATCATCTAAGATGTGATTAAGCCTGTTAGAGACCCATGCTAGTCTGCTTATATAGAACGTTATCATCTAAGATGTGGTTAAGCCTGTTAGAGACACATGCTAGTCTGCTTATATAGAACGTTATCATCTAAGATGTGATTAAGCCTGTTAGAGACCCATGCTAGTCTGCTTATATAGAACGTTATCATCTAAGATGTGATTAAGCCTGTTAGAGACCATGCTAGGTCTGCTTATATAGAACGTTATCATCTAAGATGTGATTAAGCCTGTTAGAGACCCATGCTAGTCTGCTTATATAGAACGTTATCATCTCAAGATGTGATTAAGCCTGTTAGAGACACATGCTAGTCTGCTTATATAGAACATTACTCATCTAAGATGTGATTAAGCCTGTAGAGACACATGCTAGTCTGCTTATATAGAACATCTTATCATTCTACTGTGATTTAAGTAAGCAACATCTTCTGTTATAGAACACTGTTACATACTTGCACTTAGTCAAGCAACTTCTGTAACAATGTTCATACTGGCACATTAGTCAAGCAACTCTGTAACATGTTCATCTGGCACATTAAGTCAAGCAACTCTCTGTAACAATGTTCATACTGGCACATTAAGTCAAGCAACTCTCTGTAACAATATTCATACTGGCACATTAAGTCAAGCAACTCTCTGTAACAGTGTTCGTACTGGCACATTAAGTCAAGCAACTCTCTGTAACAATGTTCATACTGGCACATTAAGTCAAGCAACTCTCTGTAACAATGTTCATACTGGCACATTAAGTCAAGCAACTCTCTGTAACAATGTTCATACTGGCACATTAAGTCAAGCAACTCTCTGTAACAATGTTCGTACTGGCACATTAAGTCAAGCAACTCTCTGTAACAATGTTCATACTGGCACATTAAGTCAAGCAACTCTCTGTAACAATGTTCGTACTGGCACATTAAGTCAAGCAACTCTCTGTAACAATATTCATACTGGCACATTAAGTCAAGCAACTCTCTGTAACAATATTCATACTGGCACATTAGGTCAAGCAACTCTCTGTAACAATGTTCGTACTGGCACATTAAGTCAAGCAACTCTCTGTAACAATGTTCATACTGGCACATTAAGTCAAGCAACTCTCTGTAACAATGTTCATACTGGCACATTAAGTCAAGCAACTCTCTGTAACAGTGTTCGTACTGGCACATTAAGTCAAGCAACTCTCTGTAACAATGTTCGTACTGGCACATTAAGTCAAGCAACTCTCTGTAACAGTGTTCGTACTGGCACATTAAGTCAAGCAACTCTCTGTAACAATGTTCGTACTGGCACATTAAGTCAAGCAACTCTCTGTAACAATGTTCGTACTGGCACATTAAGTCAAGCAACTCTCTGTAACAATGTTCATACTGGCACATTAAGTCAAGCAACTCTCTGTAACAGTGTTCGTACTGGCACATTAAGTCAAGCAACTCTCTGTAACAATGTTCGTACTGGCACATTAAGTCAAGCAACTCTCTGTAACAATGTTCATACTGGCACATTAAGTCAAGCAACTCTCTGTAACAATGTTCATACTGGCACATTAAGTCAAGCAACTCTCTGTAACAATGTTCATACTGGCACATTAAGTCAAACATCTATCTCTGTAAAAATGTATCTACTGTTACTTCAAGTCGAGAATTTATTGATTTAAATTTAAACGAAAGTTCTGAATACCTATACCATCAGAAAGTCGACATAAATTCGTCATATTTGAATACTAAACACAAACTAGACTGTCTGAGACAAGAAACCAATTAACAAACATATACTCCTTGATGTATGAAGAGAAAACAATAAACATATACTACTTGATGTATGAAGAGAAAACAACAAACATATACTACTTGATGTATGAAGAGAAAACAACAAACATATACTCCTTGATGTATGAAGAGGAAACAACAAACATATACTCCTTGATGTATGAAGAGAAAACAATAAACATATACTCCTTGATGTATGAAGAGAAAACAACAAACATATACTCCTTGATGTATGAAGAGAAAACAACAAACATATACTCCTTGATGTATGAAGAGAAAACAACAAACATATACTACTTGATGTATGAAGAGAAAACAACAAACATATACTACTTGATGTATGAAGAGAAAACAATAAAACATATACTCCTTGATGTATGAAGAGAAAACAATAAACATATACTTCTTGATGTATGAAGAGAAAACAACAAACATATACTCCTTGATGTATGAAGATAAAACAACAAACATATACTCCTTGATGTAAGAAGAGAAAACAATAAAACATATACTCCTTGATGTAAGAAGAGAAAACAATAAAACATATACTCCTTGATGTATGAAGAGAAAACAATAAAACATATACTCCTTGATGTATGAAGAGAAAACAACAAACATATACTCCTTGATGTATGAAGATAAAACAACAAACATATACTCCTTGATGTATGAAGAGAAAACAACAAACATATACTCCTTGATGTATGAAGATAAAACAACAAACATATACTACTTGATGTATGAAGAGAAAACAACAAACATATACTCCTTGATGTATGAAGATAAAACAACAAACATATACTACTTGATGTATGAAGAGAAAACAACAAACATATACTACTTGATGTATGAAGAGAAAACAACAAACATATACTCCTTGATGTATGAAGAGAAAACAACAAACATATACTCCTTGATGTATGAAAAGAAAACAACAAACATATACTACTTGATGTATGAAGAGAAAACAACAAACATATACTTCTTGATGTATGAAGAGAAAACAACAAACATATACTTCTTGATGTATGAAGAGAAAACAACAAACATATACTCCTTGATGTATGAAGAGAAAACAATAAAACATATACTCCTTGATGTATGAAGAGAAAACAACAAACATATACTACTTGATGTATGAAGAGAAAACAACAAACATATACTCCTTGATGTATGAAGAGAAAACAATAAAACATATACTCCTTGATGTATGAAGAGAAAACAACAAACATATACTACTTGATGTATGAAGAGAAAACAACAAACATATACTCCTTGATGTATGAAGTGAAAACAATAAACATATACTTCTTGATGTATGAAGAGAAAACAACAAACATATACTCCTTGATGTAAGAAGAGAAAACAATAAAACATATACTCCTTGATGTAAGAAGAGAAAACAATAAAACATATACTCCTTGATGTATGAAGAGAAAACAATAAAACATATACTCCTTGATGTATGAAGAGAAAACAACAAACATATACTCCTTGATGTATGAAAAGAAAACAACAAACATATACTCCTTGATGAATGAAGAGAAAACAACAAACATATACTCCTTGATGTAAGAAGAGAAAACAACAAACATATACTCCTTGATGTATGAAGAGAAAACATCAAACATATACTCCTTGATGTATGAAGAGAAAACAACAAACATATACTTCTTGATGTATGAAGAGAAAACAACAAACATATACTCCTTGATGTATGAAGAGAAAACAACAAACATATACTCCTTGATGTATGAAGATAAAACAACAAACATATACTACTTGATGTATGAAGAGAAAACAACAAACATATACTCCTTGATGTATGAAGAGAAAACAATAAACATATACTCATTGATGTATGAAGAGAAAACAACAAACATATACTCCTTGATGTATGAAGAGAAAACAATAAACATATACTCCTTGATGGATGAAGAGAAAACAACAAACATTTACGCCTTGATGTATGAAGAGAAAACAACAAACATATACTTCTTGATGTATGAAGAGAAAACAACAAACATATACTCCTTGATGTATGAAGATAAAACAACAAACATATACTACTTGATGTATGAAGAGAAAACAACAAACATATACTCCTTGATGTATGAAGATAAAACAACAAACATATACTACTTGATGTATGAAGAGAAAACAACAAACATATACTCCTTGATGTATGAAGATAAAACAACAAACATATACTACTTGATGTATGAAGAGAAAACATCAAACATATACTCCTTGATGTATGAAGAGAAAACAATAAACATATACTCCTTGATGAATGAAGAGAAAACAACAAACATATACTCCTTGATGTATGAAGAGAAAACAACAAACATATACTTCTTGATGTATGAAGAGAAAACAATAAAACATATACTCCTTGATGTATGAAGAGAAAACAACAAACATATACTTCTTGATGTATGAAGAGAAAACAATAAAACATATACTCCTTGATGTATGAAGAGAAAACAACAAACATATACTTCTTGATGTATGAAGAGAAAACAACAAACATATACTCCTTGATGTATGAAGAGAAAACAATAAAACATATACTCCTTAATGAATGAAGAGAAAACAACAAACATATACTCCTTGATGTATGAAGAGAAGACAACAAACATATACTACTTGATGTATGAAGAGAAGACAACAAACATATACTCCTTGATGTATGAAGAGAAAACAATAAAACATATACTCCTTGATGAATGAAGAGAAAACAACAAACATATACTACTTGATGTATGAAGAGAAAACAACAAACATATACTCCTTGATGTATGAAGAGAAAACAATAAAACATATACTACTTGATGTATGAAGAGAAAACAACAAACATATACTACTTGATGTATGAAGAGAAGACAACAAACATATACTTCTTGATGTATGAAGAGAAAACAACAAACATATACTCCTTGATGAATGAAGAGAAAACAACAAACATATACTCCTTGATGAATGAAGAGAAAACAACAAACATATACTCCTTGATGTATGAAAAGAAAACAACAAACATATACTCCTTGATGTATGAAGAGAAAACAACAAACATATACTACTTGATGTATGAAGAGAAAATAACAAACATATACTCCTTGATGTATGAAGAGAAAACAACAAACATATACTCCTTGATGTATGAAGAGAAAACAACAAACATATACTACTTGATGTAAGAAGAGAAAACAATAAACATATACTACTGGATGTATGAAGAGAAAACAACAAACATATACTTCTTGATGTATGGAGAGAAAACAACAAACATATATTCCTTGATGTATGAAGAGAAAACAACAAACATATACTCCTTGATGTATGAAGAGAAAACAACAAACATATACTCCTTGATGTATGTAGAGAAAACAACAAACATATACTACTTGATGTATGAAGAGAAAACAACAAACATATACTCCTTGATGTATGAAGAGAAAACAACAAACATATACTTCTTGATGTATGAAGAGAAAACAACAAACATATACTTCTTGATGTATGGAGAGAAAACAACAAACATATACTCCTTGATGTATGAAGAGAAAACAACAAACATATACTTCTTGATGTATGGAGAGAAAACAACAAACATATACTCCTTGATGTATGAAGAGAAAACAATAAACATATACTCCTTGATGTATGAAGAGAAAACAACAAACATATACTCCTTGATGTATGAAGAGAAAACAACAAACATATACTTCTTGATGTATGAAGAGAAAACAACAAACATATACTTCTTGATGAATGAAGAGAAAACAACAAACATATACTCCTTGATGTATGAAGAGAAAACAACAAACATATACTTCTTGATGTATGAAGAGAAAACAACAAACATATACTTCTTGATGTATGAAGAGAAAACAACAAACATATACTCCTTGATGTATGAAGAGAAAACAACAAACATATACTTCTTGATGTATGAAGAGAAAACAACAAACATACATATAGTTTAATTATAGTTTAGTCCATAGATCATCATTATTACTGCAGATCAAACAATTTAGTTCATCATTCGTAAAGTCTCTTTTTCAGAATGTCTCTCAGCTTATACTCTGGTCTAGAAACTGTTTTCGCTGCTTTCATATTAAGGTAGAATTTGTATTACAATTTTCAGATATTATGACTTAAAGAATACAAAAATTTAGTTTTCAAAAATATGTCAACACATTGCCATGGAAACAATAAAAATGGCCGCAAACAGAAAATTTCAAATCCTAAGGCTCTGAAAGTAATGAATATAAATAAATTCCGTTTTCCTTCTAAGGTGAGCAAGTGTAATATCTAAAATATTACACATGCTTTTATAGGATATTTTAATTTTTTTAAAGATTTGTTGGGTAAACATACTCCCCAAAAACAGCTTTTTGTGACCGAATTTTGAGGGCAGATTTACCCAAAAATTTATAAAAATGTAATATTTAATATATCCTAAAAAACATGTGTAATATTTTAGATATTACAATTGCGCACCTTAGAGTGAAAACAAAATTCATTTACATTCATTAGATTCAGAGCCTTAGGGAATTGAAATTTTGTTTTAGGCGGTCATTTAATTGTTTCCATGGCAACGCTGACTTTTTTAAACTAATTTTTTCTACTCTTCTAAGTCATAATCTTTCAAAATGGTTATACAAAATTTACTTTAATATGAAAACAACGAAAATAGCTTCTTGATCCCCACACTACAGAATTCCCCCCTTATGACGAATAACTTTATCAGTACGCAGTTATTTCCTCAGTTGTACACAATTAATTCAAGAGAGAACAAAATAATAAATTAACAGATCATAACTGCTCGTCAATAACTAAACATATATATATCTATATCTTATTATATACTAATTTGATGAAAACTGTACAATATATTACAATAACAAGGTTTTAAAAGTAGTAGAAATAAAAAAGTAGAAGCAAAAATAGAAAGACTTGCATAAAGGAAATAACTCGAATGGCGCTATGTACGGCGAATGGCTTTCAAGGAAATTGGCATTGGCGCAGTGTGCGCGTGGTATAGAAGTACTGGCAATTAAGCAGCTGATAGAAGGTAACCCAAGTGAGGGTGAAGTTATTTATACCGATGAGTTTGTGCATCGTGGTGAGAACTCAGGCTGATGTTTCTTGGCCAGCGCGCATGGTAGTGCCGTTGCAGAACGAGATGTAGATACAGGACAGCTATTTTCTGTATAAGTATGCAGGTTGGGACCGTTATTGAAGCCCTCCATCTCTGGTACTAAGTGTCATAGTCCCCCATCCCCAGATGGCAGCGGAGGAACAGACAGTTAGCCAGATAGTTAGTGTAGTATAATTAGATATTATATAGTTGAGACTATGTGTTGCACTCTCTAAGTAGAAGTGCAACACATAACTACGAGACAATGACGTTTTTTGTGTAGTTAGGGAGTGACGGTGAGAGTAAATTAGTAAACATAGAGACAGATGGACGAACGTGTGTCTACTCATGATGAACATCACAAAAATAAATATATATGAAGTCTGAAAGACAGCGTTTGTCTATATTATCGTCCAAGTATACCATCATTAAATACCACAATCATCACTACAATATGGACCCCCTACTACAAATGGTGTGAGAAAAATGAAACAAGACCTGCCCGCTTAGGTACGTTCGTGGACCAGAAGCAATGTGAGTCTGGTGTTGATTGTATGTTTTTATATATTTCATCTACACCTGCTACAACTTCCACGATATGCTCGTTTTTCTAATGATGATTGTCCTCGTATACTGATGTGGATGATATTGATTTCACAAGATCCTCTTTTCGCCTTTCTGACTGGCATATAGATGGCTATGTTTTTTTCGCATTCCTGGTCAGGATTGCATTTCAAATGACCATTTCTTCAATCAAGTTAGAGACCTAGAGCCAGCCCTTTGCTTGTCATTCGTTACATTTGGGCGACCGGTGTGGTGTGCTGCCCCGGTCAGGATCCTGCATTTCAAGTTCGGCGCTAACAGTTCTTCAATCAACCTTGGATCCCCCATGCTTGACTGTCTTAACCTGGCCTAGTATGCAATAATTACGTAAAACAAGTTCACTATTGGATTATACAAAACTATTGGACGGTTGAGGATGCTATCTCGGGATGATGTGCTGTATACATGCCTATCTGCGTGGAACACCTGTGCTTATGTTTTTAATAGTGTGAGTACTTATTTCTACATCATTTTGATACACTATGCTTGCTCGATATGCTAATAACAATTTTTATGTGTACAGCCATTCCTGTTTGTACAGGTTTTTTTACTATCTGGTTTGCTAATTATTTTCAGGGCATATATTTCTAACCACTATACTCTTTGTTACTCTTTGTCGTTAAAATTTGTATACTATTTATTTTGAAATATCACAATGGTATGCTATATGTTCTGATCGCCATTGCGTAATATTTATGATGGCTCATAGGTATGACAGAGGAGGTCATGGGTTAGATGTAGAGGCGCGGTGGGGGCCGGCGCCACAGGATTATCCTGGGAAAACCTTGCGTACATTCAGTGATGGTGACGGGCCCTCCATGGAGGATTTTGCCAGGAGCGTACGCTCTTATTGGAGACTTTACGGACTAACGGGTGAAGATAAACTGTATACCATCCTGGACAATGTGTCGGCCTCCGTCCGAAGTGAGCTACAAATCCAGATGCTCACCATACAAGACCCTGAGCAATTATTGATGACAATGGTTAGGTTGTATGGCGACAACAGGTCGCTCACTGAGCTCTTTTCTGTATTTTATAGGGCGTCCCAAATGGCTGGGGAATCATGCCGCGATTATTCTCATCGCTTGGCTGATATATATGCTAAGATCACTGCGGCACAGAAAGAGGAAGGACAGGCGGTGATGGACCTCCAGTTATTACGCGACCGTTTTGTCGATTCATTGCGAGATCGCCTGTGTAAGGCCGTGTTATTGGAAAAAATATAGCAGTTTCCGCCTACGACCTTCCTACAGGTTCGTGATGCGGCCATACGATGGGAGCGCAGTCCCATCCCTGCGTCAGACGCCCATACAATTTCTGAGATGCATCGTCGTATGGACGTCCTGGAATCGAAGGTGGCGGAACGTCACTCTGAGAAACGCTGCCGAGACCCTCCCAGACCCCTCCCTACCACACCTCATCCATGGAAGAAGAATTTTCGTCAGAATCGATTAAGGGGTTATGATAGTCGCATGGAGAGGAGAATTTGGGAGGACATTTTGTTCTTCTTTCCACAGCCAGGACATCAGAAGGAGCGCACAACCCTGGGTGTCCGGGGGCAGGACCCATGAAACCCGGCCCATTGACACATCTGATGTGATTGGGTATGAGGCGAGGGAGGAGCGGCAATTCTTCCCATTAGTCCTCTATATCGATAGGCAGTTGCCAGGTAGAGCCGAGAGATACTTGTAATGATTTGTTCGATAGCATATTGAACGAACAACTGAATTTTTTCCCAGGCTTCGAATGACGTGTACCAGGAAAAACAAATTGTTGATATGACTTTTTCCGATGTTGATGTATTATGTACGATACCAAATTTTTTATTAGATTTTCCCTGTGTAGAGGAAAATCACAAATTAGTTTCAAGCGTCAATGGTTCAAATGCTGAGCCGAATTTATTGCATTTTTCAAGGATAAAAGAAGTTGATTGGCAAGATAGCGATACAATGATGTCTATTATAGATTGGTCCGATATTAAACCCATTGCTTTGATATCATCCGACGATGTGACATGTGAAGAACCGAACTTCTTATTACAGTTTTCTTGTGTAGAAGTGGTTACTTCTCAAATTAGCAATACAGTCAAATCCGTTGTCGATTGGCCCGATGATGAGCCTTATGTCTTAACAGATCCTCCCTTGATAGCGGAAGTAAATTTTCAGGAAATCCATAGGGTGAATGAGTCTTTCATCTGTGAGACAATTGTAGCGCAGGATATAAAAGAGGATATCGGTAGAGAAAATTACAGCTTACTTGACGATATGGGACATGATCAGGAGGAAGCTGAAATGCAGGAGGTCGTTGGTGGATCAGGTGAGAAACAGTTGGCGGAACCTACAAGCGCTGCGCCACCCTCTGAAAAGTCCCCCCACGTCAATGACCGACAGATAGGTAATTTCAGTTCTGTAAATTTTCAGCGATCGGAATTTAACAAGGATGGAAATCCTATACTCCACCCTCACGGTATACCATGCGTTGTGTTAAATAACGTGAAAGCAACCAGTACATGTTATATTATTACTAAAACAAGTTCCATTCAAACAAACAATATTAAAGCAAAAGTCAAACGGCGAGGAAATCACAAAACAGTCCAGGTTACTTCGAAAAAATTTAAACAAGCTTTAGTGAACAAAAATAGTAGGAAGCGTATATTTAGAAAGTGTGCTGACCGTAGCGGTCAGTCTAGAAGAGTGCGGAGGAAAGAAAGGTGGCCTAAGTCTATCTTTAGAAGAGATCCTGCAGATAATTTAAAACAGGAGCAGGTTCGAGATTCGACTGAACAGAAATCGAATCGACTGACGGTGTCTTGTCCCATTGACACTTCAACGACAACACAAGTAATGGAGGTCACTGAGAATGTGCGCGACAAGGAAGATATCATAATTTCAGGATCCAGCGAGTGTGCCTACGAGCATACTAAAAGTAATAGTCTCCCAGTAGACATTGGAGGTGAAGATAAATGTACCTCACTTCAAATAAGTTTAGGAATTTATGGGACAGATGCTAAATCTCTGAGTTCAGAATATAAGCAAAATATGAACTGCAACGCTAAAATTGATTTTCATATCTGGCCAAAATCAGATACAGTGCGCACTGGTTCTGATGTGCAAAATAGTGTGCATCTTGACCGAAATTTTATCGGTCAGATGGACAATGCGTTGTTCCATTGCGTACATTCCAGGTCCAGGTGTGTGCGATGGAATACTGTAGTGATGGGGTTCTTGTTGCTATTTTTTAGCGTTGGTACCCTATGTTTACATCCTCAGAGTTTGCATGGGTTGATTCCTTCATTCTACGGGCCAGGGTTTGGTACTGGTTTACTTCATTTAATGTTTGGGGCCTACGTTTTCCTAGATAAATTACTTCGGGACAGACATTTGGGGATGGTACACGTGATACCATTGACATGGCTCCCAGGAATGGTTCCGTGGGAAAGATATGTGATCATGATGAGGACAACCATGATTTGTGTGGGTTGTACAAAACCACGGGAACTCGAGACCTAGACATACCAGGCTTGCCGTCGAGAATGATGTTTTACCAGATAAAGAAATTAAATGTGTTTTTGGTTAAGTCCCTGGTTGCGGCGGGACAGGTTGTGTTATGGTTATATGAGGTCAAGATAGATGAGACCTTCATTGGGGAATTCCTTTGATTCCCTGGCTATATGGTGTTAATTTAATCCATAATTGGGATATATATATTGGTACTAAAATATTGTATATGTCCGATTCTATTTGGGTTATTGAGTGGACAATTACTTTCATTTGCTGGAGTTTCTGCAATGATGACTCCTGGATGTAAAATGTTTTGACTGTAATTTACTCCGATAAGGGTTACTCCTTGGTATATATAAATTGGAACTCAAATATTGGGGGGTTGATACTATTTGATTTGTTGAGTGGACACTGAAGTCTCATTGACTTCAGTTTCTGCAATGTAGATTCAATAAGTGGAATATTGTGGAATTTAATACCTCGTCGAGGTTGCGCTGTGTCGAATGAAATATTTGACACATTTGGAATTGTTACTTTATTCCTTTGGGGTGATTTAATTGCCTCCTGAAGGTTATATGATGTCGATCCGAGTGTTTCGGATCCTTGGAGTTATGATTTGTTTAATTGGCGGATTTGGTGTGGACTTGCGTCACGTGTACGTAATCCTACACATTGATGTGTTAATTATGTTAATAAGAAGATGGTAAATTTTAACAGTAGAAGGTTAGGAGATAGTGGAGCAACTTTGAATATTGGAAATTTATAATGGAGTTTAATATTTGCAGCTCAATCATTCCCTGGGATTGGGAGATAGTTAATAATACCTCGTGGAGGTCTTATAATGTTGTTGGTTGAACATTATGTATGTTTTTTTTAATGAAATATGCTGAATGTTGGGAGATTTTCTATTACCCTGGTATCGGGAGTTGATTATTTTTTTTTAACAGAGGTCAGATATTGTTGGTGATTTGGACATTATAAAGAGATGTTTTTCATATCATGTTCAATTTGTAACTTGTTTTTTTGTTTGAGATTTCAGATAGTGTGACAAGACTCTGACAGGCGAAAAGTGACATAGTGATAGTGACATAATGATGCAAGCTGCCATCAAACCCATCCTACATCATGTGAGGTTAGGATGTCCCAGTGCAGCCACCTCACATTGGCCAAGTGTTCTGCTATTGGGTCGCCGTCGGAGTCATATGGCGCATATTTTTCCATTTCATTAATGACATGTTGCTGATTAATTTCTTTATTCCATGGTTTCAGCACTAGTGCACAGAGGGTTTACTGTTGATGTTAGCCATGGTCACATATGACCAGTTGACGAGTCACGTTCAACGACGTGTGGTGACTAGTTCCGATTTAGCTCGTTCAACTTGGTTCTCCTGAGATCCCGTCAGGATTTTCTTTTTCTTTTTCGACCATGGTTGACTGTTGTAGTTAGTTGTTGTGGAGCCACGTTTAACACGTGAGGTGACTTGTTCCCTTTCAGCTCGGACAACTCTAATAACCCTGATGGACTCTACCTGTGCGATGTTTTGGGGATTTCGCCGCCGTGGCGACGGCGAGGTCTCCAGGGGGGTGTCATAGTCCCCCAGATGGCAGCGGAGGAACAGACAGTTAGCCAGAAAGTTAGTGTAGTATAATTAGATATTATATAGTTGAGACTATGTGTTGCACTCTCTAAGTAGAAGTGCAACACATAACTACGAAACAATGACGTTTTTGTGTAGTTAGGGAGTGACGGTGAGAGTAAATTAGTAAACATAGAGACAGATGGACGAACGTGTGTCTACTCATGATGAACATCACAAAAATAAATATATATGAAGTCTGAAAGACAGCGTTTGTCTATATTATCGTCCAAGTATACCATCATTAAATACCACAATCATCACTACAATATGGACCCCTACTACACTAAGTTTACTGTGGCCGCTGTTATATCTGACTTTGAATTGATCCTTCGGACGATCCAGAATGGCAGAGTGTGGTCTGAGTGGGTGTCATCTAGTTTAGATAAATAAGGGGTATGTTCTTCCTTCTCTTGGCAAACTTCTCTTGGCGAGCTACTATTAGATGAGGACACTCAAACTGACGTTTAATCAGTCTAGCCATGTATGGATGTTAGAATTAAACGCTGTACAAGTAGAGCAGGATGCATGTAGGGCAGAGAAACGAGTGAATCAATGAGCAAAAGAAACCATCAGTATGTATACCTTTCTTCTTCGATCGTTCTAGGCTTGTTTTTATCATTCTCTTTGTGATATATAAACAGCCAAACATCAGAACGTGATGTACGTGCAACAACCTTCAGCACATATTGGAGCACAATTGCTTATCCTTTGGTGGGGTATTCGATTTCAGCCAGCTATTGTGTGCGGTTCGATCTCCGCTAGCCTCTCCCAGCCAAAACCCACAAGTCAGTGGGTTGTTCTTTTCTTTCAGGGCAGCGACCCTTAGACGGCCTGCCCTCCCGTGCTTAAGAGCGCCATCTTCCCAACAAAACCGGTCGTTTTAATGAACACCTTGGTTGGTCGCCCGCTCAGGTTTGTTTGCGGTTTGCCCTAATCAACCTACAAGGCAGCAGCAGTTCCCTGCGAGCGGAAACGCGCACTGACTTTACCTCTGCTGGGTTTTCCAGTTATTTGGGTGGGACACACAACCTCTGCAATGCTGCCGCTGCCTCGCTTGCCTTGCTTGCCCCGCTTGCACTGGTTAGCCTTTGCTGGGCTTTCCAATTGCATATTTGGGTGGGACGCACAACCCTCTTGCATGCCTTGCTCGCCGCTGCAGTGCTTATCTCGCCTTCCGCGCTTGCCGTTCCGGCCTGCCCCTCGGTGGCGCTCACTATGGCTTTGCCAGCCTGCGTGCTCGCTCTGTCTTGGTGCCTACCCAAGTAAGTCTCTGAAGGTTAAAACGTCAATATATGACATCCACCCATACCGAAATCTACCATTTTCTGAAGCATCGACTGAGAATCAATAGAACTACTGCCCCAATAAACGTAGTCGCAGAGCGACACTAGATGACAAAATTAACTTCCTCAAAGTTATGGCGGAGGTGGATATTAAACAACGCCTGCTACTTTTTCTTTATCAGGGACTGGTGTTGAGTGTGGTGGACTATGACCTTGGTCTTCTGACAGTAAACAGAACATCGCTGGATAAGTTATACAGGATCTAAAATGAAGCGATGAGGCCTATACTTGACTACATACGTGACACTTCATGTGAGGCAATGCGTTATGTCCTTGGATTGCCGACGATGGCCATGAGACACAAAGTCGCAAAGGTAAAAGCTTATCTGTGAGCTTCTGCAGGCACAAATCATCCTCTGCACAAATCCATAAATGAAAATAAAGGCAGGCGATTGAAGATAAGCCGATTCTGGATGGCCGAGGAAGAGGATGTTATTAAACAGGTCTGTACTCTAGATGAGCTGAGGCATGGTGAAGAATGGATGCTTATATCAGAGGATATGACTGCTTACGCCAGGGTTGTCAGTACACTTGGGAGACGCTGTAGAGAATGGATCCCGGGCGTCGTCAATGCGGAAATTTTTGCACACGTTTATCAGCACTCCCATCCAGGTGAAATCATTATCTACACCGATGTCTCTGTCAAATGGTCGCACACTTCATGAGGACTGCTGGGCTTTCGAGACAACGACATTGAGCATGATTATGGAGATCACCGCTGCCTCCAGGGCTCTGCCATGGGTGGCTGAGCAACAGGTTACCCATACGATCATCATATCAGACTCAATGAATATGCTTCAAATGATTGAATCTGGAAGTATGCGTGTGGAATGGGTGGACATCATTCGGAGATCACATCTTAAGAAAATGACTTGGCTGTACACGCCTGGACATGCTGGAGTGCGGGGTAACGAGCGCGCTGACTCTCTTGCAAACAATGCCCCGACTCAATCGGATAGAAGTATGGACAGAGTCGATATCATCAATGCGGTACGCTCTCAATTATGTGACATGGGCGGGTCTCAGACACGGACCGAGTTCGAGAATTAGGCGTTAAGTTTGGACATGCCAGACAGTGTCGTCTTCGTGGTAGAGAGAGAAGATATAGTAATCAACTCCTCATGAGTACTGTGAGCAAATTGACTTTGATATGGCTGCTGCAACGGAGGACAGAGCACGAATGGGAATGCCCAATGTGCCATGACGTCGATCGCATAACATAACATAACATTAACCTCCTCAAAATCTATCAAACATGACGTAGTCGTCCTGTATGTTCCACTTCGCTCTGCAACAACCATGCGCGCTAGCCAAGAGGACACTAACCTGATTTCTCACCACGATGTACAGACCCATCAGTATAAACAGCAACATCATCAACACTTATATTATCTTATATTAGCTGCTTAACTGCGAGTTCAACCTTCATGTTGTCCCAATCTCTACATTCTCTTCCAATAGTAATGATAACTTTGTGGCTGTTGTGTTCTGGACCAAGTTTATATCAACTGTAAAAGTTTACTAACAACACACAATTTAATATTCTTGTATACAACACAAAGAAACATTTGTGAGTTTATCAACTTTATTTGTCTTCACATCAATAGACAAAAGTAGATATCAAATATCTTACAAACTACATGATTTGCTAGTTAGTTGAAAAAGCTAATAAAAATGTAATTATAAAAAATAGAAGAGACAATTTGTCTATGAAATATGTTTAAAATTTCTTCTTCGAAGGCTCCATATCGAGCACTTGTTAATCATTCTTTGTGATCTGTATGTGATCTGAGCTTAAGAGAGGTTGTACGTTGTGCCAGTTATGCGTCTAAAAGTAGGCACACCTCCGATTTCTTGCGAGCTTTTATTTACTAGGTAGCTTACCTAAGTCTCTAGCTCAGTCATCTCTTACGACATGCGTGGAAGGTCAGTGTTACACATTGCTCCTATGCGAGTCCCTACAACACACTGAGGTTTAACATTTAATTAACAATAAATATTTATAAGAAAAAATTGAATAGTTCTTACAAAAACACAACATTAATTACAAAGAAATTAGTCACATAATATTAGTCACATAAATTGGTCACATCAAGTTAGTCAGATACAATTAATCACATAAATGATCATGTAACATTAGTCACATCAAATGTAGTCAGATAACATTTGTCACATAACATTTGTACATATCACTTTGTCACATCAAAATTGGCTCATTCACTAAGGAATGATAATATATTAGTACAAATTTGAGAAACACAGAGACTTGTTAGAGCTGACTGATAAAATTATGTTCTAGGTGGAGCATGCTTGCTATAGATGTTGGAGCAGGTTCTTGCTCTGGTTAGATCTGGTAATGTTGTTAATGCTGTATCATGGTTGGGTAGAATGATGGGTAGCATGGTTGGTAGCATGATTTCATTAGCATGGCTGAGTAATCGTTGGTTAGAGTGTAGATGGTTGGGTAAAGGGTCTTGTTACATGGTGGGATAGCATGGTTAGGTACATGGTTGGGTAGCATGTTGGGTAGCATGGTTGGGTAGCATGGTTGAGTAGCATGGTTGATGAAAGGTTTGTATCATGGTTTGGGTAGCATGGTTGGGTAGCAAGGTTGGGTAGCATGGTTGGGTAGCATGGTTGGGTAGCATAGTTGGTATACATAGTTGGGTAGCATGGTTGGGATATCTATATGAATTGCCCCAAGGACAAATTACCACATAAACATGATATTTGAATACAATCCTTTTCTACGAGCCGAAGAGTGACAAAAGCTCAAAGTGCTTCTGCACAGGCAAAAAGATAAGAATTGGAGATCTAAATTACAAGTACCTCTGAAGTCGGATCAAGTATGGCCTGAATTGCGAGGGATAATAGTGATATGGAAAGCAAACCTTCACAAAAATCATTAGAAGTGTCATATTAGGACGCAATTGCTAAGCTTAAATGTTGGCGAACAGCATTATAAATGTGTCTGTATGTGAAGATTTCTGGGGGGATAAGGTTAAGTCTTGTCTCTCTTGTTCACTTTATTAAGTAGCCGAGTGAGATCTTCTATTACCATGTTCAAACTTGTCTCTCTTGTACACTTTATTAAGTAGACGAGGGAGATCTTCTATTACCATGTTTATACTCGTCTCTCTTGTACACTTTATTAAGTAGATGAGTGAGGTCTTCTATTACCATGTTTATACTTGCCTCTCTTGTACACTTTATTAAGTAGATGAGTGAGATCTTCTATTACCATGTTTAAACTTGTCTCTCTTGTACACTTTATTAAGTAGCCGAATGAGAACTTCTATTACCATGTTTAAACTTGCCTCTCTTGTACACTTTATTAAGTAGACGTGTGAGGTCTTCTATTACCATGTTTATACTTGCCTCTCTTGTACACTTTATTAAGTAGATGAGTGAGGTCTTCTATTACCATGTTTATACTTGCCTCTCTTGTACACTTTATTAAGTAGATAAGTGAGATCTTCTATTACCATGTTTAAACTTGTCTCTCTTGTACACTTTATTAAGTAGCCGAATGAGAACTTCTATTACCATGTTTAAACTTGCCTCTCTTGTACACTTTATTAAGTAGACGTGTGAGGTCTTCTATTACCATGTTTATACTTGCCTCTCTTGTACACTTTATTAAGTAGATGAGTGAGAACTTCTATTACCATCTTTAAGCTTGTCTCTCTTGTACACTTTATTAAGTAGACGAGTGAGGTCTTCTATTACCATCTTTAAGCTTGTCTCTCTTGTACACTTTATTATGTAGATGAGTGAGGTCTTCTATTATCATGTTTAAACTTGTCTCTCTTGAACACTTTATTAAGTAGACGAGTGAGGTCTTCTATTACCATGTTTAAACTTGTCCCATTTATCCAAGACGGCAGGGATCGTGTACAGAACTGGGTTAGCTGCAGAATTTAAGGGAAGAATAACAACAGTTGTCCAAGCAAAAGCATCATTACTGATCTCATGTTCACCAAGAAACAATAGACCCATGATACCTATAGGAAACCAGCAGAGAAAGTTTGACAGAGCTACTAGGAACAACTGTTTGGCTACTATTATATCTTTAACCAATCTAGAAGATGTGGTCTCAACATTTCTGTTGCTTGACATGGTTATGAAGATGGCTCTTTGACCATAAGCGATGATAATAAACATGACGAAATTGTGCACAATAAACACGCCAAATGAGTACTGCCATCCAGTGAGTCGTTGAGTTGTCAAAGGTAAACCAAGACACATAGCATTCGAAGAATTTATTTCAAATTTTAACACAATTGGAATCAGTGCCAGAAGGAAACTTATCATCCAGGACGAAATAAGGGAAAATATTTTACTTTTGGTAGAAAACTTTATTTGACCAAATGGAAACTTCATTACCAGAAATCTGTCCAGAGTGATAAGAAAAACAAAATATGTTGACGTTTCACACGAGAGAGTAGCCAGGAAACCTGCAAGTCTGCAGACATTACCTTCTCTCCAGTTCTTGTCATACAGAACATAAACGTCACGATAGTAATAATCTGCTCCAGCAATAATGAACAGATAGACTCCCATAATAAAGTCAGATATACCCAAGTTTGTTACAAAAAGACCATATCCTGTTCTGAGAACTGACCTGTCCCAAATGACACGATATACAATAACAGTTGCGTTTCCTAGAACTGCAAGAACTGCAACCAACCAAAGAAGTGCACGCTGAACATTCTCTCCAATCAGATAAAAGCATGACGAAATGGCTTCCTCAGGGGCGTGACATGTGTGGGAAGGGATGTTGTCGCCTCTGACCTGCTGACAACAGATCTCAAACTTATCAGTGTTGAGATATTCACCAATGGTCAGTCCATTAAATAAATCTTCATAGAAGTACAACATGGGCAGTCCTTGCAAATCAAGTGACCGTAGGATTAGATTAGAAGGAAACAAGTATTTAGGAATCTCGTAGATGGAGGTAAAGCTCAGATTTAGATGTTTAATGTTTGGTAAGTTTTGAAAGACACAGACATTTAAATATGACAGACCTGTATGAGAGAGATCGAGTATTTCAAGAGATTTGAATTGTAAACATTTAACATCAACAAGTTCTTTATTGTAAGACAAATTGAGATATCGTATATTTTCTAATGCTGGATACTGACTGACACTGTAATTGAAGATCTCTATCAGATTGTAGCTAATGTCCATTGTTTGGATCAAGGGAGATAAGAAATAAAGCAAATATTGTAAATTTCTAATTTTACAATGAGACCATTTAACCTCTAATATGTTCTCTAATCTTGATGAATTATAAAGAAATCTCAAGTCAGATAGATCTACTCCAGACAAGTTCATGTACCTTTTTTTGCTGTCAATGAAATCTAAAGTTGCTAAAGGAACCGTAATGTTGTAGCCTGATACTGTGACTCCCCATGTTACACAAATAAAACCTTCTCTGCAGGATACCGTACAGTCTAGTTCATCGTCCTGATGTGGACATTCAGCATGTCCGTCACAAACTAGGTCAGGATGTACACATATTTTACTATTCCAACAAGCAAAGTTGCCGGTACATGAGACAATATTATCATTTTGTTCTTCTTCTCCTGCAGGACAGTCTATTTTCCCGTCAAGGACGTAATGTATAGGGATACAGTAAGATTGGGGACATTTAAAGTATCCCTCTGGACACTCAAAGTCTCTACAGTTCTGTAAGTGAGATACGTCTCTACATCCCATGATACCACCGTACATGTCTTTGACATACACACATCTAGGGGCCCAGATAATATAACCCAATGGATCTCGACAAGATTCTACAGTTTCCAGTTTTCCTATTGTCTCATCAATGGGTCCCTCGGGTCCAGTACAGTCTGTATGAGTATCATTAAGTTGTGAGAAAGGGATACACTTATTGACGTTACAAATAAGTGCACATTTCTTGTCTTTTGTTATATTTAAATTAAATTTATCATGCTCGTCATTGTACTTAGTGGTTGTATTTAAATTAAATTTCTCATGCCCGTCATTGTACTTAGTGGTTATATTTGTAATACAAATCAAACAATCTACTTCACCATCATTGATATATTGCTTAGGTAGACATGAACTGTCACAACAATATTCACCTGAACACCAGGTTTTTTTAACATCTTTATCGCAATTGTCATCACGTGGTGCTAACATGCAGAGGTTTTCATCTCGTTTGTTGCTGCAGTGATTGATATAATCACAAACCTGGGCATAGGAAATATATCGAGGAATACCTGCATCTTCTCCACAATCAAACAATGGAAACGATTCTGATGCAATTGAATTGTTAATTAAATGCTTTGTTCCATCTTGGATCGAGACAGAAACAATATTAGTTTCCATTATTCCAAAATATCCTTTCCTTAAGGCGTTAATGAAACTTTCATTACTTGCAGGATTTATTCTCATCAAGTTCTGACCATCAAGTCTTCGTCGTAGTGCGCACTCGCACAAAACAAAATTACTTAATACATTACTGCATTCAACGTCGACCCACCCGTCTTCAACATTTTTGTCAATATAATTTGCATTGTCATTCGTACGATTGTTCCAGTTGAATGTCCACACAGCGCAGGCTTTGTCCCGACCACCCGATGGTTTACCACGCATCCATTTATTAACCACCAGGGGGCGATATCTAACTGGTTTTCCATGTGCCCATTGAAACCGTTTTGATGAGCTCGTTAAGTCTCGTTGGAGACCGATGTAAACTTGAGCTGAGAGGCTTGAAGTTAAGTTCTGGTCATTATATTTAGTTGCATATTGTCGGACATAGTCATATAGTATTCTCTGAACAAAGTCTATCTCTTCTTGAGTTTCAAGTGTTGCCAGACGTCCTCTAATATTGCACTCCTTTACAGCATCAGCCCAGTTGTGTTTTTCGTGAATGTCAATCACTACATAGCAAGATGTATAATTTATACTGTAACTATTTAAATGTCTACATAGTGTTTGCATACACAGATGACAAATAGCCATGAGCACATACAAATAGTTGTCTATAGTGTCGCCCGACGGTATAAGTAGTACGTCATTCAGATGAATGACCTCATTGTCATGTCTATTACGGAACACAACAGTAAATATCTTGATATCTTTTCGATGTTGTTGTACAATATGTGATATGCTTCTACTGTCTTCATAAAACAAATCTTCACCATCGAGAAATATAACAGCAATATGGGTCACGTTTTCCCTAACTCCAGACATTTCAGAAAATAAACGATGAACGAATGAGATTTTACTGTCAAGAATCTCCTGTACATATAAGTATGGAGTATTCCTTCCCACGTGGCAAGAACCTCCATATGGCAGCACAATTTCATCGTTGTATAAAAAGTTAGGTGATTTATGAAAGTACCAAGATGTGATGTTAACATCAGAATTGTCGAAAGAGAATGTGTCACAAATATCAGCATACATCACTCGCGACCCACGTGCTTGAAACAGCAGATTAACCATAATAGTTCTCTGTTCAAAATGGTCGTAGACTTCTACAGCATCATCAGATAAATGTTTGGTATCAGCAACTCTAGGAGGTGTATACAGAAACAATATGTCCATCTCGTCAGTGAGAAAATTAGGTAAAGGAAAGTTACTTGACTGCATTCCAAGTATTGCTGAAAATAAAACATACATTATTTAAAAGCATACAGATAATGATTTATATTATGTTTAGAAATCCATACACATATTTTACAAATTATAATAGTACAACTCTTCAACAGATTCTTTTGAAATTTGAAATATTGAATATTTGATACTAATGATATTAATTCAATAGTATTAGAAGCTGTTAGCTAATTTCATCAGCAGAAAACCGTGTTGGCAGAGTGGTTGAACACATTTACTCCCCTGTAGAAGAAACAAACAAACAGAAGTGATGTGACGATATCTCCCATGATGGTTTCAATCTGTCAGATACCACATTATTCTTTTGTAGTTGTTATAGCGGAAATATAATCAATGACTTGCGGAACGTGTAACGACAGTTTCGAGCAAGCGGCATTAATTAATCTTGCCTAACACAATCTTTCAGCGTACATAGTATATATATATATATATATATATATATATATATATATATATATAAACAGCTTATAAAGATGTAATTTTCTGCTAATTTCACTATCGGCATAATCCCGCTACTCATTCTTCACATACTCGTTATTAAATACTAGTTACTAAGTACCAGTTACTCAAATATTGCTGGTCACCAACTAACACCCACATGTATATAATGTGTTTTATTGCTAGGAAATATATATATATATATTGTTTGATAAGTAAACTGAAACTTGCTGCCATCAAACATAGAACAGGGTATAGATAGTTTAACTAGATCATTCTCAAATAATGAACAGATATAGTACAGACAAAATAAAAAGGCCAGATTAAAAAGATTATTCCAAGCAACATGAAGTATAAAAGTATCAATTAAATGTAGAACTACAAGTTATATAGTTTTGGAAAATAAATTCCTAACTTTAAAATGCAATGTTATTTAAATCCTAACATATACCAGCGAGGATTGAAAAATGATATAGAAAGTAAGTTGACTGCATTTGAAAAAAAGATTTCTGCTAAACATAATGAACATGAAATGGAACGAGTTCCGGAGAAGTGATGACATCAGAGAAATGTCTGGTTAACCACTAGCAACGACTACTATAAGAAGGAGAAAATGGAGATATGTTGGACATTCCTTGAGAAGAAATGATCAAAGAATACCAAAAGCAGTAAGTGAAGTGGGAGGCAAAGGATTCAATCTAGACAGGACGCCCTAGGTAATCAATGAACAAGCGTTGCTGAGAGAGGCAAGAAATTTTCTATTCAATTACATGGAAGAGATTGAGCGACTTACTCAGGATAGATCGACATGGAGAAATTATTTGCATAACGTATAAATGTTAAAAAATAAATTATGATACGAACTGGCAAAACAACATTAGCTTTTAAAAGTCTAAATAAAATGTGAAACTGCAAGTTATATAGTAATAAAACTAAATTCATCATCATCAAGGTGCGTATCCTTTATAGGATGTTGCTCTCTTTGCAGCACATCTGAAATTCACCCTGTCTCTTGCCAGTTCGCCCACTTCGTCGATGGTCATGTTCATGGTTTCTTTAATATCTTGTAGCCATCTTCTTCTTGGTCTGCCTCTGCTTCCTAGGACCCTGCCCTCTAGTATTGTTCTTTCCAGGCCATCGTGACGATTAATGTGACCAAAGTATGTAATTTTTCTGTATTGTATGTTGTTTATCAGCCAATTCTCTTTAACATTCAGTTCTTTCAGGACATCAGTGTTCTTTCTTTTTTCTGTTCATGGTATTCGTAGGATCTTTCTGTAGCATTTAGTTTCGAAGGACTGGATTTTCGTTCTTAATTTATGTGTAATAGTCCATGATTAACAACCATAAGTAGCCACTGGGAAAATGCATGCTCTCATTATTTTTAATTTTAGTATTTTGCAGGTGCTTTGCCACATGTTCCTCATTGTGTTTAACTTCTTGATTGCTATTGCCAATCTTCTTGAGATCTCTTTGGAACAGTCACCGTTATTGTTAATTATTGAGCCCAGATATTCGTAGCTCTCTACACATTGTAGTTCTTCATTGTTTACTTGGATGTTAGGTGAGCCTTTTGCTTTGTCAGTTGACATGATTTTGTTTTTGTGTATTCAAATATAGATGTTGGACGAATTTTCAATTCAAATGTTGTATCAATCCTAACATATGCCAGCGAGAGTTGGAAAATGACTAAAGATATAGAAAACAAGTTGAATGCATTTGAAAACTGATGTCTGCGAAAAATAATGAATATAAAATGGAACGAATTCAGGAGAAGTGATGAAATCAGAGATTATGTCTGGTCAACCACTAGTGACAACTGTTATAGGAAAGAGAAGATGCAGATATTTTGGGCACACCTTGAGGAGAAATGATCAACGAATATCAAAGCAGGCATTGAAGTGGGATGCAAAGGGTTCAAGAAAGAGAGGTCGACCTAAAGAGACCCTGAAACGAACTTTGCTGAGAGAGGCAGGAAAATCGATCTCAGTTCCATGGAGGAGATTGAGCGAGTTGCCCAGGATAGAGCGGTGTGGAGAAATTTCTTTCAGGCCCTATGTAACGTATAACGGTACGAGAGGAATTATTTTATTATTATGTAACGTATAACAGGTACGAGAGGAATTATTTTTATTATTATGTAACGTATAACAGGTACGAGAGGAATTATTTTTATTATTATGTAACGTATAACAGGTACGAGAGGAATTATTTTTATTATTATGTAACGTATAACAGGTACGAGAGGAATTATTTTTATTATTATGTAACGTATAACAGGTACGAGAGGAATTATTTGTATTATTATGTAACGTATAACAGGTACGAGAGGAATTATTTTTATTATTATGTAACGTATAACAGGTACGAGAGGAATTATTTTTATTATTATGTAACGTATAACAGGTACGAGAGGAATTATTTTTATTATTATGTAACGTATAACAGGTACGAGAGGAATTATTTCTATTATTATGTAACGTATAACAGGTACGAGAGGAATTATTTCTATTATTATGTAACGTATAACAGGTACGAGAGGAATTATTTTTATTATTATGTAACGTATAACAGGTACGAGAGGAATTATTGTTATTATTATGTAACGTATAACAGGTACGAGAGGAATTATTTTTATTATTATGTAACGTATAACAGGTACGAGAGGAATTATTTTTATTATTATGTAACGTATAACAGGTACTAGAGGAATTATTTTATTTATTATGTAACGTATAACAGGTACTAGAGGAATTATTTTTATTATTATGTAACGTATAACAGGTACGAGAGGAATTATTTTTATTATTATGTAACGTATAACAGGTACGAGAGGAATTATTTTTATTATTATGTAACGTATAACAGGTACGAGAGGAATTATTTTTATTATTATGTAACGTATAACAGGTACGAGAGGAATTATTTTTATTATTACGTAACGTATAACAGGTACGAGAGGAATTATTTTTATTATTATGTAACGTATAACAGGTACGAGAGGAATTATTTTTATTATTATGTAACGTATAACAGGTACGAGAGAAATTATTTTTATTATTATGTAACGTATAACAGGTACGAGAGAAATTATTTTTATTATTATGTAACGTATAACAGGTACGAGAGAAATTATTTTTATTATTATGTAACGTATAACAGGTACTATCATCAGGTGTCGTTCCGGCTGTCGTTGGCGATCATGGATTTCTTCAAATCTATGTTCCTTGGTATTTGCTATCATCTCAGATGTTGACGCACTTCCGTGCCATGAAGTCAGGCTGTCTAAAACGTTCTTTCTCTATATTTCTCTGTCTCATCTCCCTTCGATATTACCGGTTGTCACAATGTGATCTAAGCCTCGTCTACGCATTACATGTCCGAAAAATGATGTCTACTTTTTTCTTATATTGATGATAAGTTTTCTGTTTTTTGGCTTCATTTAACTCCACCACATTCTTTATTTCAGCATTCCATGGGGATCTCGTCATTCTTCGGTAAACCATATCTCTGTGACCTCCAGAGATGTTTCTGTATGTGTGTTTACTGTCCATGACTCGTATCAGTATGTCAGTATTGGTTCTATGTAGCACTGAATAACTCTCATTCTGACCTCAATTGACAGTGACTTGTTGCATATAATCCCACACACTTCTGGAAAGCAGATTTTACTGCTCTATTCTGTTCTTTATTTCTGTTCTGTATCTGCCATCTGATGTTACCAGGATTCCAATGTATTTAAATTGATGTACTTGTCTTAGCTCCGTCCCACTTGCTATGATGG
Source organism: Arion vulgaris (assembly GCA_020796225.1). NCBI lineage: Eukaryota > Metazoa > Mollusca > Gastropoda > Stylommatophora > Arionidae > Arion > Arion vulgaris. The sequence continues at coordinate 40,697,155 of CM036758.1, forward strand.
TGCATGTTATCGGTGTTTGCTTGACACAGTTCTTTGTTATTACTTTCTATCACAGCCTTGTCAACTAAATTCTGGAGCCCTGTATCATTTCTTGCTATTAAGACAGTATTGTCAGCGTATCACAAGTTATTAATGTTATGTCCTCCTACGGCAATTCCAGCGATATCTAGTAAAGAGGAAACCGGGGCACAGTGTGTCACATTTTGGATAAACAAATTCGGTTCTTAGATATCTTAAAATATATTTAAGTTGAGTGTACCAGTGAATATGGTGACCACTTAGATTGCCAGTAAAAAATATATTTAAGTTGAGTGTACCAGTGAATATGGTGACCACTTAGGTTGCCAGTAAAAAATATTTTTAAGTTGAGTGTACCAGTGAATATGGTGACCACTTAGGTTGACAGTAAAAAAATATATTTAAGTTGATTGTACCAGTGTATAGTGTGACCACTTAGGTTGACAGTAAAAAAATATATTTAAGTTGAGTGTACCAGTGTATAGTGTGACCACTTAGGTTGACAGTAAAAAAATATATTTAAGTTGAGTGTACCAGTGAATATGGTGACCACTTAGGTTGACAGTAAAAAAATATATTTAAGTTGAGTGTACCAGTGTATAGTGTGACCACTTAGGTTGACAGTAAAAAAATATATTTAAGTTGAGTGTACCAGTGAATATGGTGACCACTTAGGTTGACAGTAAAAAAAATATATTTTGTGTTAATTAAACTAACAACTCTCGGGCATAAAAGTGATAATAAGCATCCTTGTATAACTTACTTTTTGATCTTCTGGAAAGTTCCTATCTGTGTGTCTATTCTAGAAGCTGCTGTTTGCTGATAATATATATTATAAATAATTCTTATATCTTTGCTATCAATGTTTAAACTATATAACGTGTTGTAGGTAGAGTCTTAATGGTTTACATTGTCGAACGCCTTGGTGTAGTCTATACAATACAAGTATAGATCAACAAGTATAGTATAATGCTACGAGAGGAATACATATACTCTACATTCGTTATCCACTGTATCTCTCTCTTTCTCTCTTTCGTTCATTCTTCACGGCCAATTTCATCATTCTTTTTGTGATGTACAATTGGTCCACTGGCAAGAATGGAGTGATCTACGTCGGGTCGATTGTGCGCCTATGGTGACTAGGCCCGCCCGTCCGATTTCAGCCAGCTTTTGATTTACTAGGTGAACTTTTCCTAGGGTACGATCCTTTCTGCCGACTAAGTCGGCCCGGATCTATGCCTTTTCGATCAGCTTTGCCGTATATTTGGTCTTTGTGATCTGCGCCAAGACATTGAGTTACACTGTTATGCCCTTTCTGACTGTGAGGTTGTTCCGAATTAGAAACAATTCTCGGGGCTTATAAGCTTGTCCTCGGACGGCGTCTTACTCGTATAAGACACCGTAAAATATTGGCCTTTGCGAATGTTCGGACCGGACAGTCTGTCAGATCTATACATTGTCGACCTTACTTTACCGTTCAGATTTGAGTTTGATCCGGAGTAGGAGCATTCTCAGCCTTTTCTAGACACGCGTCGGTACATGGAAATTTGCAGTTAGCCTCGGAAGACGACGGCCTGGGGCCAGGCACAGACAATGTAGAGGGTCGTTTAAATCGGCGCTAGCAGCGCAACTGAGGATTTTGCGCTCACCACCATCACCTGCCCCAGTTCTTCCGGGGATGTTAGTTGTGAATTCAATAGTACCTTGCACGGTTGTCAATTCCGTTAGGTACCACTCACCTCAGTTCTTCCGGGGATGTTAATTTTTATCTCAACAATACCTTGCACGGTCTTCCCAGGGAGGGTAGTTTCGTTATGCACTAGAAAGCAACTTGTTGTTTTGCGCTCGGCAAACCATGCCCAGTACATATATCTGCACCAGACCACCTATGCGGAGTCAGCTGCGATCTTTCCTCGTACCGACACGAGGGTAGACTTTTATTCGTTACGGATCTGACATTTATTTTTGCCAACGAGCTGGCAATGTTTGCCCTTTCCTCAGGGCTTCGAGCTTTGCCCAGCGTGGAACATGTTTCTTCACTAGATGCGCCTCTCTTCCTTTCATATTCACAAGTCTCTTCATCGACAGAGAAACTGGTGATTTGTGGCGGTACCTTTGGCTTATACGTCGATCACGTGTATGGAGTCTCTTGCTCCGGAGATTACGATTTGCGTTCTTGCCCTGGTGCCTACCTCACCATGTCCGTCAATTCCCTCTGGGCTGTCCGAGCTTTTCCTTCGGTCGGGAGACGAGCATTGATAGTCACTCTTGGAGTTCGCTCGTCTATGTTGCGAGCGGATCCCATCAAGCATGACTACCTTTACATCGCTACTTGCACCAAAGTAGCTCTCCCCGATCCCTGGCCCCCTTAGCCAGACCAGAATCTGAGTCTGTTTCCAGGGTCACCGCGTGGAGGTTGGGGCAGGGTCTTGGTTAGCGCCCCCTCACTAATCTTGGCTTATGTTACCACAATGCCCATAAGCCTTTGACCCCATCCACTGTATCGAAGTAGCAATATCATTTAAGGAGATATGTCGATTGGTAATCTGCTTATGTAACCCAACCATTTTTTGCGTTGTTTCTTGATGAAGTTCAGTACTGATGTTGAACCCAATTTTTCCTGACGTATTTTTCCTAAACCGGTCTTTCCTTGAAACTATCAGCTTTCTGTGTAGACTCTTCATCTTTGTCGTGACTAGTTTTCTTCTATCAGTTGATGTCAACGTTCAGGTTTGACACTGACATAAATATCGTGCTGTAAGATGCTGCTAGTAGAACTAATAATAACAATACTTATGTTATCTCCAACATGTATTAACATTATCGATAAAATGTTTGCAGACAAAAACACAATATTAATTTAATTATGAAACTATTATCAAATGAGTTGGAAAATGACTATAGTTATAGAAAGCAAGTTGAATGCATTTGAAAATAGATGTCTGAGAGAAGTAATGAAAATAAAATGGGACACATACAGGAGAAGTGATGCAATTAGAAAAATATCTGGTCAACCACTAGTAACAACTATAATAAGAAGGAAAAGATGGAAATATGTTGGACACATCATGAGAAGAAATGATCAAAGAATATCAAAGCAGGCTTAGAAGAGGGAGGCAAATGGTACAAGAAAAAGAGAACACCTTAAGATACCCTGAAACAAATTTTGCTGAGAGAAGCAAGAAATATCGGTCTCACTTCCATGGAAGGGCTTGAATGAGTTGACCAGGAGAGAGCGGTATGAAGAAATTATTTGTTGGCCCTATATAAGATATAATGATACAAAATAAATTATTATTGTTACCAACTAGTAACTAAACATAACTATATAATAAACATACACAGAAAATATGACATACGCTATGATGTACTTACTGTGTAAAATGTAAACAGTTGTAAAACCGAGGAAAGATAGCGTAATGAAAGTCATAATTGAAGAGTAAACAAGTTTGCGTTAAACACTGGTCGTTAGTTAGATAGTATAATAGTAAGTGTCGGACACTGGTCACTAGTTAGATAGTATAATAGTAAGTGTCAGACACTGGTCACTAATTAGATAGTATAATAGTAAGTGTCAGACACTGGTCACTGGTTAGATAGTATAATAGTAAGTGTTGAACACTGGTCACTAGTTAGATATTATGCAAGTAAGTGCCGGACACTGGTCACTAGTTAGATAGTATAATAATAAGTGTCGGACACTGGTCACTAGTTAGATAGTATGCAAGTAAGTGCCGGACACTGGTCACTAGTTAGATAGTATAATAATAAGTGTCGGACACTGGTCACTAGTTAGATAGTATAATAGTAAGTGTCAGACACTGGTCACTAGTTAGAGAGTATAATAGTAAGTGTCAGACACTGGTCACTAGTTAGATAGTATAATAGTAAGTGTCAGACACTGGTCACTAGTTAGATAGTATAATAGTAAGTGTTGGACACTGGTCACTAGTTAGATAGTATAATAGTAAGTGTCAGACACTGGTCACTAGTTAGATAGTATAATAGTAAGTGTCAGACACTGGTCACTAGTTAGATAGTATAATAGTAAGTATCGGACACTGGTCACTAGTTAGATAGTATAATAATAAGTGTCGGACACTGGTCACTAGTTAGATAGTATAATAGTAAGTGTCAGACACTGGTCACTAGTTAGAGAGTATAATAGTAAGTGTCAGACACTGGTCACTAGTTAGATAGTATAATAGTAAGTATCGGACACTGGTCACTAGTTAGATAGTATAATAGTAAGTGTGAGACACTGGTCACTAGATAGAGAATATAATAGTAAGTGCCGGACACTGGTCACTAGTTAGATAGTATAATAGTAAGTGTCGGACACTGGTCACTAGTTAGATAGTATAAAAGTAAATGGCGGACATTGGTCACTAGTTAGATGGTATAATAGTAGGTGTCGGACACTGGTCACTAGTTAGATAGTATAATAGTAAGTGCCGAACACTGGTCACTAGTTAGATAGTATAATAATAAGTGTCAGACACAGGTCACTAGTTAGATAGTATAATAGTAAGTGTCAGACACTGGTCAATAGTTAGATAGTATAATAGTAAGTGTCGGACACTGGTCAATAGTTAGATAGTATGCAAGTAATTGCCGGACACTGGTCACTAGTTAGATAATATTATAGTAAGTGTCAGACACTGGTCACTAGTTAGATAGTATAATAGTAAGTGTTGGACACTGGTCACTAGCTAGATAGTATGCAAGTAAGTGCCGGACACTGGTCACTAGTTAGATAGTATTATAGTAAGTGTCGGACACTGGTCACAAGTTAGATAGTATAATAGTAAGTGTCAGACACTGGTCAATAGTTAGATAGTATAATAGTAAGTGTCAGTCACTGGTCACTAGTTAGATAGTATAATAGTAAGTGTCGGACACTGGTCACTAGTTAGATAGTATTATAGTAAGTGTCGAACACTGGTCACAAGTTAGATAGTATAATAGTAAGTGTCAGACACTGGTCACTAGTTAGATAGTATAATAGTAAGTGTCAGACACTGGTCACTAGTTAGATAGTATAATAGTAAGTGTCGGACACTGGTCAATAGTTAGATAGTATAATAGTAAGTGTCGGACACTGGTCACAAGTTAGATAGTATAATAGTAAGTGTCAGACACTGGTCACTAGTTAGATAGTATAATAGTAAGTGTCAGACACTGGTCACTAGTTAGATAGTATATAGTAAGTGTCGGACACTGGTCAATAGTTAGATAGTATGCAAGTAAGTGCCGGACACTGGTCACTAGTTAGATAGTATTATAGTAAGTGTCGAACACTGGTCACAAGTTAGATAGTATAATAGTAAGTGTCAGACACTGGTTACTAGTTAGATAGTATAATAGTAAGTGTCAGACACTGGTCACTAGTTAGATAGTATAATAGTAAGTGTCGGACACTGGTCACTAGTTAGATAGTATAATAGTAAGTGTCGGACACTGGTCAATAGTTAGATATTATGCAAATAAGTGTCAGACACTGGTCACTAGTTAGATAGTATAATAGTAAGTGTTGAACACTGGTCACTAGTTAGATAGTATGCAAGTAAGTGCCGGACACTGGTCACTAGTTAGATAGTATAATAGTAAGTGTCGGACACTGGTCACTAGTTAGATAGTATAATAGTAAGTGTTGGACACTGGTTACTAGTTAGATAGTATAATAGTAAGTGTCGGACACTGGTCACTAGTTAGATAGTATAATAGTAAGTGTCAGACACTGGTCACTAGTTAGATAGTATAATAGTAATTGTCTTCACTAATGTTGTATCCTTTGTTTGATGAAGACCTTTTGGTCGAAATGCTGCTGTGTATTGTTATTGTTTTTGTATTTTGTGAAACTAAGTAGTTAGTTTTTACGAGTTTCACTAATGTTGATATGTAGAAATATTGTATGTTGAACATTTTACTATAAACCAACACATCATAGATACTGCATCGTTCCAACTTTGAACAGCCACATAATCATCTCTACAGATTTAATCATCATGTTTCTGATATGCAATGAGAAGGGGAGGATTGTGACAATCGGTAAAATCTAGGGAAGACGAGACAGAGAAAGACAGAAGGTGAGAAATTGTTAGACAGACTGACTTTATAACACGGAAGAACGTCAACATCTGAGATGATAGTAAACACCAGGGACAAAGATTTGTGGAGATTAATGATCGCCTACGCCAGCCGGCATGGTACCTGATGATGATGATAACAGGTTGAAACTGTAATTTTAAATAACCAGTTCATCATCTCAACATATTTCAATTTGTAGTTAATATTAAATAACCACTTCATCATCTCAACATATTTCAATTTGTAGTTAATATTAAATAATCAGTTCATCATCTCAACATATTTCAATTTGTAGTTAATGTGGCCTGGGGCCAGGCACAGACAATGTAGAGGGTCGTTTAAATCGGCGCTAGCAGCGCAACTGAGGATTTTGCGCTCACCACCATCACCTGCCCCAGTTCTTCCGGGGATGTTAGTTGTGAATTCAATAGTACCTTGCACGGTTGTCAATTCTGTTAGGTACCACTCACCTCAGTTCTTCCGGGGATGTTAATTTTTATCTCAACAATACCTTGCACGGTCTTCCCAGGGAGGGTAGTTTCGTTATGCACTAGAAAGCAACTTGTTGTTTTGCGCTCGGCAAACCATGCCCAGTACATATATCTGCACCAGACCACCTATGCGGAGTCAGCTGCGATCTTTCCTCGTACCGACACGAGGGTAGACTTTTATTCGTTACGGATCTGACATTTATTTTTGCCAACGAGCTGGCAATGTTTGCCCCTTCCTCAGGGCTTCGAGCTTTGCCCAGCGTGGAACATGTTTCTTCACTAGATGCGCCTCTCTTCCTTTCATATTCACAAGTCTCTTCATCGACAGAGAAACTGGTGATTTGTGGCGGTACCTTTGGCTTATACGTCGATCACGTGTATGGAGTCTCTTGCTCCGGAGATTACGATTTGCGTTCTTGCCCTGGTGCCTACCTCACCATGTCCGTCAATTCCCTCTGGGCTGTCCGAGCTTTTTCCTTCGGTCGGGAGAGACGAGCATTGATAGTCACTCTTGGAGTTCGCTCGTCTATGTTGCGAGCGGATCCCATCAAGCATGACTACCTTTACATCGCTACTTGCACCAAAGTAGCTCTCCCCGATCCCTGGCCCCCTTAGCCAGACCAGAATCTGAGTCTGTTTCCAGGGTCACCGCGTGGAGGTTGGGGGCAGGGTCTTGGTTAGCGCGCCCTCACTAAGCTGGCTTATGTTACCACAATGCCCATAGCCTTTGACCCCATCCACTGTATCGAAGTAGCAATATCATTTAAGGAGATATGTCGATTGGTAATCTGCTTATGTAACCCAACCATTTTTTGCGTTGTTTCTTGATGAAGTTCAGTACTGATGTTGAACCCAATTTTTCCTGACGTATTTTTCCTAAACCGGTCTTTCCTTGAAACTATCAGCTTTCTGTGTAGACTCTTCATCTTTGTCGTGACTAGTTTTCTTCTAACAGTTGATGTCAACGTTCAGGTTTGACACTGACATAAATATCGTGCTGTAAGATGCTGCTAGTAGAACTAATAATAACAATACTTATGTTATCTCCAACATGTATTAACATTATCGATAAAATGTTTGCAGACAAAAACACAATATTAATTTAATTATGAAACTATTATCAAATGAGTTGGAAAATGACTATAGTTATAGAAAGCAAGTTGAATGCATTTGAAAATAGATGTCTGAGAGAAGTAATGAAAATAAAATGGGACACATACAGGAGAAGTGATGCAATTAGAAAAATATCTGGTCAACCACTAGTAACAACTATAATAAGAAGGAAAAGATGGAAATATGTTGGACACATCATGAGAAGAAATGATCAAAGAATATCAAAGCAGGCTTAGAAGAGGGAGGCAAATGGTACAAGAAAAAGAGAACACCTTAAGAGACCCTGAAACAAATTTTGCTGAGAGAAGCAAGAAATATCGGTCTCACTTCCATGGAAGGGCTTGAATGAGTTGACCAGGAGAGAGCGGTATGAAGAAATTATTTGTTGGCCCTATATAAGATATAATGATACAAAATAAATTATTATTGTTACCAACTAGTAACTAAACATAACTATATAATAAACATACACAGAAAATATGACACACGCTATGATGTACTTACTGTGTAAAATGTAAACAGTTGTAAAACCGAGGAAAGATAGCGTAATGAAAGTCATAATTGAAGAGTAAACAAGTTTGCGTTAAACACTGGTCGTTAGTTAGATAGTATAATAGTAAGTGTCGGACACTGGTCACTAGTTAGATAGTATAATAGTAAGTGTCAGACACTGGTCACTGGTTAGATAGTATAATAGTAAGTGTTGAACACTGGTCACTAGTTAGATATTATGCAAGTAAGTGCCGGACACTGGTCACTAGTTAGATAGTATAATAATAAGTGTCGGACACTGGTCACTAGTTAGATAGTATAATAGTAAGTGTCAGACACTGGTCACTAGTTAGATAGTATAATAGTAAGTGTTGGACACTGGTCACTAGTTAGATAGTATAATAGTAAGTGTCAGACACTGGTCACTAGTTAGAGAGTATAATAGTAAGTGTCAGACACTGGTCACTAGTTAGATAGTATAATAGTAAGTGTCAGACACTGGTCACTAGTTAGATAGTATAATAGTAAGTGTTGGACACTGGTCACTAGTTAGATAGTATAATAGTAAGTGTCAGACACTGGTCACTAGTTAGAGAGTATAATAGTAAGTGTCAGACACTGGTCACTAGTTAGATAGTATAATAGTAAGTATCGGACACTGGTCACTAGTTAGATAGTATAATAGTAATTGTCAGACACTGGTCACTAGTTAGAGAGTATAATAGTAAGTGCCGGACACTGGTCACTAGTTAGATAGTATAATAGTAAGTGTCGGACACTGGTCACTAGTTAGATAGTATAAAAGTAAATGGCGGACACTGGTCACTAGTTAGATAGTATAATAGTAGGTGTCGGACACTGGTCACTAGTTAGATAGTATGCAAGTAAGTGCCGAACACTGGTCACTAGTTAGATAGTATAATAATAAGTGTCAGACACAGGTCACTAGTTAGATAGTATAATAGTAAGTGTCAGACACTGGTCAATAGTTAGATAGTATAATAGTAAGTGTCGGACACTGGTCAATAGTTAGATAGTATGCAAGTAATTGCCGGACACTGGTCACTAGTTAGATAGTATTATAGTAAGTGTCGAACACTGGTCACAAGTTAGATAGTATAATAGTAAGTGTCAGACACTGGTCACTAGTTAGATAGTATAATAGTAAGTGTCAGACACTGGTCACTAGTTAGATAGTATAATAGTAAGTGTCGGACACTGGTCAATAGTTAGATAGTATGCAAGTAAGTGCCGGACACTGGTCACTAGTTAGATAGTATTATAGTAAGTGTCGAACATTGGTCACAAGTTAGATAGTATAATAGTAAGTGTCAGACACTGGTCACTAGTTAGATAGTATAATAGTAAGTGTCAGACACTGGTCACTAGTTAGATAGTATAATAGTAAGTGTCGGACACTGGTCACTAGTTAGATAGTATAATAGTAAGTGTCGGACACTGGTCAATAGTTAGATAGTATAATAGTAAGTGTCAGACACTGGTCAATAGTTAGATAGTATAATAGTAAGTGTCAGACACTGGTCACTAGTTAGATAGTATAATAGTAAGTGTCGGACACTGGTCAATAGTTAGATAGTATGCAAGTAAGTGCCGGACACTGGTCACTAGTTAGATAGTATTATAGTAAGTGTCGAACATTGGTCACAAGTTAGATAGTATAATAGTAAGTGTCAGACACTGGTCACTAGTTAGATAGTATAATAGTAAGTGTCAGACACTGGTCACTAGTTAGATAGTATAATAGTAAGTGTCGGACACTGGTCACTAGTTAGATAGTATAATAGTAAGTGTTGGACACTGGTTACTAGTTAGATAGTATAATAGTAAGTGTCGGACACTGGTCACTAGTTAGATAGTATAATAGTAAGTGTCAGACACTGGTCACTAGTTAGATAGTATAATAGTAATTGTCTTCACTAATGTTGTATCCTTTGTTTGATGAAGACCTTTTGGTCAAAATGCTGCTGTGTATTGTTATTGTTTTTGTATTTTGTGAAACTAAGTAGTTAGTTTTTACGAGTTTCACTAATGTTGATATGTAGAAATATTGTATGTTGAACATTTTACTATAAACCAACACATCATAGATACTGCATCGTTCCAACTTTGAACAGCCACATAATCATCTCTACAGATTTAATCATCATGTTTCTGATATGCAATGAGAAGGGGAGGATTGTGACAATCGGTAAAATCCAGGGAAGACGAGACAGAGAAAGACAGAAGGTGAGAAATTGTTAGACAGACTGACTTTATAACACGGAAGAACGTCAACATCTGAGATGATAGTAAACACCAGGGACAAAGATTTGTGGAGATTAATGATCGCCTACGCCAGCCGGCATGGTACCTGATGATGATGATAACAGGTTGAAACTGTAATTTTAAATAACCAGTTCATCATCTCAACATATTTCAATTTGTAGTTAATATTAAATAACCACTTCATCATCTCAACATATTTCAATTTGTAGTTAATATTAAATAATCAGTTCATCATCTCAACATATTTCAATTTGTAGTTAATATTAAATAATCAGTTCATCATCTCAACATATTTCAATTTGTAGTTAATATTAAATAAACACTTCATCATCTCAACATATTTCAATTTGTAGTTAATATTAAATAATCAGTTCATCATCTCAACATATTTCAATTTGTAGTTAATATTAAATAATCACTTCATCATCTCAACATATTTCAATTTGTAGTTAATATTAAATAATCAGTTCATCATCTCAACATATTTCAATTTGTAGTTAATATTAAATAATCAGTTCATCATCTCAGCATATTTCAATTTGTAGTTAATATTAAATAACCACTTCATCATCACAACATATTTCAATTTGTAGTTAATATTAAATAACCAGTTCATCATCTCAACATATTTCAATTTGTAGTTAATATTAAATAATCAGTTCATCATCTCAACATTTTTCAATTTGTAGTTAATATTAAATAATCAGTTCATCATCTCAACATATTTCAATTTGTAGTTAATATTAAATAATCAGTTCATCATCTCAGCATATCTCAATTTGTAGTTAATATTAAATAACCACTTCATCATATCAACATATTTCAATTTGTAGTTAATATTAAATAAACACTTCATCATCTCAACATATTTCAATTTGTAGTTAATATTAAATAATCAGTTCATCATCTCAACATATTTCAATTTGTAGTTAATATTAAATAATCAGTTCATCATCTCAACATATTTCAATTTGTAGTTAATATTAAATAACCACTTCATCATCTCAACATATTACAATTTGTAGTTAATATTAAATAACCACTTCATCATCTCAACATATTTCAATTTGTAGTTAATATTAAATAACCAGTTCATCATCTCAACATATTTCAATTTGTAGTTAATATTAAATAATCAGTTCATCATCTCAACATATTTCAATTTGTAGTTAATATTAAATAATCAGTTCATCATCTCAACATATTTCAATTTGTAGTTAATATTAAATAATCAGTTCATCATCTCAGCATATCTCAATTTGTAGTTAATATTAAATAACCACTTCATCATCTCAACATATTTCAATTTGTAGTTAATATTAAATAATCACTTCATCATCTCAACATATTTCAATTTGTAGTTAATATTAAATAACCAGTTCATCATCTCAACATATTTCAATTTGTAGTTAATATTAAATAATCAGTTCATCATCTCAACATATTTCAATTTGTAGTTAATATTAAATAATCAGTTCATCATCTCAACATATTTCAATTTGTAGTTAATATTAAATAATCACATCATGATCTCAACATATTTCAATTTGTAGTTAATATTAAATAATCACATCATGATCTCAACATATTTCAATTTGTAGTTAATATTAAATAACCACTTCATCATCTCAACATATTTCAATTTGTAGTTAATATTAAATAATCAGTTCATCATCTCAACATATTTCAATTTGTAGTTAATATTAAATAACCACTTCATCATCTCAACATATTACAATTTGTAGTTAATATTAAATAATCAGTTCATCATCTCAACATATTTCAATTTGTAGTTAATATTAAATAATCAGTTCATCATCTCAACATATTTCAATTTGTAGTTAATATTAAATAACCAGTTCATCATCTCAACATATTTCCATTTGTAGTTAATATTAAATAATCACATCATGATCTCAACATATTTCAATTTGTAGTTAATATTAAATAATCAGTTCATCATCTCAACATATTTCAATTTGTAGTTAATATTAAATAACCACTTCATCATCTCAACATATTTCAATTTGTAGTTAATATTAAATAATCAGTTCATCATCTCAACATATTTCAATTTGTAGTTAATATTAAATAATCAGTTCATCATCTCAACATATTTCAATTTGTAGTTAATATTAAATAATCAGTTCATCATCTCAACATATTTCAATTTGTAGTTAATATTAAATAATCAGTTCATCATCTCAACATATTTCAATTTGTAGTTAATATTAAATAATCAGTTCATCATCTCAACATATTTCAATTTGTAGTTAATATTAAATAATCAGTTCATCATCTCAACATATTTCAATTTGTAGTTAATATTAAATAACCACTTCATCATCTCAACATATTTCAATTTGTAGTTAATATTAAATAATCAGTTCATCATCTCAACATATTTCAATTTGTAGTTAATATTAAATAATCAGTTCATCATCTCAACATATTTCAATTTGTAGTTAATATTAAATAATCACTTCATCATCTCAACATATTTCAATTTGTAGTTAATATTAAATAATCAGTTCATCATCTCAACATATTTCAATTTGTAGTTAATATTAAATAATCACTTCATCATCTCAACATATTTCAATTTGTAGTTAATATTAAATAAACACTTCATCATCTCAACATATTTCAATTTGTAGTTAATATTAAATAATCAGTTCATCATCTCAACATATTTCAATTTGTAGTTAATATTAAATAATCAGTTCATCATCTCAACATATTTCAATTTGTAGTTAATATTAAATAACCAGTGCATAATACCAGTGGAGAAAAAGGTATGGAAGAGACGCTGGCGAAGGATAGGAATACATTGAGAAGACCGACCGGAAGCATTGCAAGACAGGCACTGTTTTGGAACCCGTCAGGAAAGAGGAGTAGGGTAAGGTCTAGACAGACTTGGAAAAGAGAATTGGAGGCTGATATTAAAAGGATAGGTAAAACATAGAAGGAATTGGAAGGGATGGCAAGAGAGAGGAAGGGCTGGAAGAAGTTTTTGAAGACCTGTGCTCCGTTGGGAGTTGAAAGGTGAAGAAAAAGAAGTTCATGAAATGTAAAACGTTAACTATCTCTCTGTGTCACTCCGTGTAGGTCTGTCTTTTTGTTTTTTCCTCTCTCTCTCTCTCTGACTCGCTCTCTCTCTCTCTCTCTCTCTCTCTCTCTGACTCGCTCTCTCTCTCTCTCTCTCTCTCTCGTGCCTTACACTTTAGTCGTCGACTGTTGTTGAAAGTTTCAACATATTAACTCAATATATTCAACATATTAACTCAATATATTCAACATATTAACTCAATATATTCAACATATTAACTCAATATATTCAACATATTAACTCAATATATTCAACATATTAACTGCTAAATGCAGCAGCCTACGTTTGCTTGTGTGCTTTATTTGATAACATGCCGTAGATTGCTTGTTTTTCTTCGTGTTAGCTTATCATCAAAATGTATTCATCATCAAATAGCTTGTCCTGAGCAGAACTTTGACACCCAACAGTCCTCTGGATTTTCTCTCACTCATAGGCTAGATGTCCTGCCTCTGCAGCCGTCATGTTCAAACCATCAGTTACATCATGAATCCATCTTCTCCGTGGTCATCCTCTTCTTCTCTTTGTCTGTATGTCTCCTTCCATGATGGTCTTCTCCAGCCATTCATGTCTTTTATATGTCCAAAATATCTCAATTTTCTCTTTCTTATTTGTAAAAACGTATTAAGTATATCTATAAAATGACATCCCATTCATTTTCTTCTTTGATTTACACAAGCACTATTGATTTACACAAGCACTATTGATTTACACAAGCACCATTGATTTACACAAGCACTATTGATTTACACAAGCACTATTGATTTACACAAGAACTATTGCAAGGATAAAGTGATTTAAACAAGAACTATTGCAAGGATAAAGTGATTTACACAAGCACTATTGCAAGGATAAAGTGATTTACACAAGCACTATTACAAGGATAACGTGATTTACACAAGCACTATTACAAGGATAACGTGATTTACACAAGCACTATTGCATGGATAAAGTGATTTACACAATCACTATTGCAAGGATAACGTGATTTACACAATCACTATTGCAAGGATAAAGTGATTTACACAAGAACTATTGCAAGGATAAAGTGATTTACACAATCACTATTACAAGGATAAAGTGATTTACACAAACACTATTGCAAGGATAAAGTGATTTACACAATCACTATTACAAGGATAACGTGATTTACACAATCACTATTACAAGGATAACGTGATTTACACAAGCACTATTACAAGGATAACGTGATTTACACAAGCACTATTGCAAGGATAACGTGATTTACACAAGCACTATTACAAGGATAACGTGATTTACACAAGCACTATTGCAAGGATAACGTGATTTACACAAGCACTATTACAAGGATAACGTGATTTACACAATCACTATTGCAAGGATAAAGTGATTTACACAAGAACTATTGCAAGGATAAAGTGATTTACACAAGAACTATTGCAAGGATAAAGTGATTTACACAAGAACTATTGCATGGATAAAGTGACTTACACAAGCACTATTGCATGGATAAAGTGATTTACACAAGCACTATTACAAGGATAACGTGATTTACACAATCACTATTGCAAGGATAAAGTGATTTACACAAGAACTATTGCATGGATAAAGTGATTTACACAAGAACTATTGCAAGGATAAAGTGATTTACACAAGAACTATTGCAAGGATAAAGTGATTTACACAATCACTATTGCAAGGATAAAGTGATTTACACAAGCACTATTGCATGGATAAAGTGATTTACACTAGCAGTATTGCAAGGATAAAGTGATTTACACAAGCACTATTGCAAGGATAAAGGGATTTACACAAGCACTATTGCAAGGATAAAGGGATTTACACAAGCACTATTGCAAGGTTAAAGTGACTTACACTAGCAGTATTGCAAGGATAAAGTGACTTACACAAGCATTATTGCAAGGATAAAGCGATTTACACTAGCAGTATTGCAAGGATAAAGTGACTTACACAAGCACTATTACAAGGATAAAGTGATTTACACAAGCACTATTACAAGGATAAAGATATTTACACAAACACTATTACAAGGATAAAGTGATTTACACAAACACTATTACAAGGATAAAGATATTTACACAATCACTATTACAAGGATAAAGATATTTACACAAACACTATTACAAGGATAAAGTGGTTAACAATGTTTGGTAGTTAATACGTCACCAGTTTTAGTTTCTGCTCTATTAGTCCTGAATATATATGTTACTTCTTTGAGTTTATGATTCATTGATTGAGTGACTGATTGATTGATAGGGCTTTCATGATTGCATTTCAGTGGGTAACCATATGTGCTCTGATATCTTTCTTACAAAGAAGATCTCAGCAGCAAGATGAACGCCATAGCACCGCTCAAGTACCTCGATGTAATTTAGAAGATGATAACACATTTTTAAGCAACATTTTTCCCAGCATGCGCTTCTCGATTTTCAACTTCCAAGGGTTCTTTTACGGGCTCAACTTGAACACAGGACATATGTTTTATCGTCCGTCTCCGATAGGACTAGAAACTTGATCACACCCACACTGAGATCAGGAATTTATGGAAACAATACTGATAGCTCCACGAAGGAGCCAACCGAGTACTTTTGGGACAAGAGTCGAGCACCGAACCTCTATGCTACAACCATTTGCTAACTCACAGAACATATATAACCTCTATGCTACAACCACTCCCTAACTCACAGAACATATATAACCTCTATGCTACAACCACTTGCTAACTCACAGAACATATATAACCTCTATGCTACAACCACTCCCTAACTCACAGAACATATATAACCTCTATGCTACAACCACCTGCTAACTCACAGAACATATATAACCTCTATGCTACAACCACTCCCTAACTCACAGAACATATATAACCTCTATGCTACAACCATTTCCTAACTCACAGAACATATATAACCTCTATGCTACAACCACTCCCTAACTCACAGAACATATATAACCTCTATGCTACAACCACTTCCTAACTCATAGAACATATATAACCTCTATGCTACAACCACTTCCTAACTCACAGAACATATATAACCTCTATACTACAACCACTTCCTAACTCACAGAACATATATAACCTCTATTCTACAACCACTTCCTAACTCACATAACATATATAACCTCTATGCTACAACCACTCCCTAACTCACAGAACATATATAACCTCTATGCTACAACCACTTGCTAACTCACAGAACATATATAACCTCTATGCTACAACCATTTCCTAACTCACAGAACATATATAACCTCTATGCTACAACCACTTCCTAACTCACAGAACATATATAACCTCTATGCTACAACCACTTCCTAACTCACAGAACATATATAACCTCTATTCTACAACCACTTCATAACTCACAGAACATATATAACCTCTATTCTACAACCACTTCTTAACTCACAGAACATATATAACCTCTATGCTACAACCACTTCCTAACTCACAGAACATATATAACCTCTATGCTACAACCACTCCCTAACTCACAGAACATATATAACCTCTATGCTACAACCACTTCTAACTCACATAACATATATAACCTCTATGCTACAACCACTCCCTAACTCACAGAACATATATAACCTCTATGCTACAACCATTTCCTAACTCACAGAACATATATAACCTCTATGCTACAACCACTCCCTAACTCACAGAACATATAGAACCTCTATGCTACAACCACTTCTTAACTCACAGAACATATATAACCTCTATGCTACAACCACTCCCTAACTCACAGAACATATATAACCTCTATGCTACAACCACTTCCTAACTCACAGAACATATATAACCTCTATGCTACAACCACTCCCTAACTCACAGAACATATATAACCTCTATGCTACAACCACTCCCTAAAAAGCTGCAGTATTATCTGCCTTGTATTCGCCAACTAACCGACGCTAGACCGTTCTATAACTCACAGAACATATGTTCTACTGCTGTATACACAGTTAACTGAACTATATTCGCATAATGTAATTGAAATAATTCAGGGGTCTCTGTTGCTAAGTGTTTCAGATCGCCTTGCGTTACGAAAGTAGAGAGTTCGAATCCGGACCTTTCAGTTCTGTCCACACTGCATTTGTTTCCAGATACCCATAGGATTGTTGCCCCAACTACGTAGTTCATGTTTTATGCAATACTCTCGGCAGATGATCATTTCTGTGGAGAGGTTCTGTGTCATATGGATAAAACACGATGCAATGAAGTCAATCGTTCGGATTTAGACTCTATAGATGAAATAATTATTTTATGTGTCTACACACAGTTTAGTACTGGTGAAGTCAATGGAATATTTCTACTGTACATACGTTTCATCAGTTGCCACTCATGTACTGTACATACGTTTCATCAGTTACGACTCATGTACTGTACATACGTTTCATCAGTTACGACTCATGTACTGTACATACGTTTCATCAGTTACGACTCATGTACTGTACATACGTTTCATCAGTTACGACTCATGTACTGTACATACGTTTCATCAGTTACGACTCATGTACTGTACATACGTTTCATCAGTTACGACTCATGTACTGTACATACGTTTCATCAGTTGCGACTCATGTACTGTACATACGTTTCATCAGTTGCGACTCATGTACTGTACATACGTTTCATCAGTTGTCACTCATGTACTGTACATACGTTTCATCAGTTGCGACTCATGTACTGTACATACGTTTCATCAGTTGCGACTCATGTACTGTACATACGTTTCATCAGTTGCGACTCATGTACTGTACATACGTTTCATCAGTTGCGACTCATGTACTGTACATACGTTTCATCAGTTACGACTCATGTACTGTACATACGTTTCATCAGTTACCACTCATGTACTGTACATACGTTTCATCAGTTGTCACTCATGTACTGTACATACGTTTCATCAGTTGCGACTCGTGGTCAATTTTTGATGGTGGGGCCAGACAAACATTTTCACGAAAAATCATGGTTTTTGGGTTAGATCATATTTTAATTTTTTTTTTTTTTAGGAACCCTTTCATACCTCGTGGTATATAGGTCAATACAGTGTAAGGCCTGTATTTTTCATTGACCGTCGGCACACGATGGGTGATGTGGTCAGCATCACGCCTGCCGCCTTTACTTTCCCAGAGCATGTCTGGTACCCAGTTGAGGCTGGGTCGACCTGAAAGCCGTCGTGGTCGGGAAAAATTCCACGCGCATTGCGGGAGCTGAACCCAGACCACCAGCCTTGCGAAGCGAGTTCACTAACAACTACGCTACAGCGGTTCTCTCATATTTTAATACTTACTATTATTTGTCTATTTTGGGAAGCTATTCCCCTTTACTAGAATATTCTGGGACCGGAGGCCCAAAAAACAAAATTAGACAACGCATTGCCAGGGTCAGTGAGCTATCACTAATCAAGACCCTGTCCAACCTTCTAGTGGTGACCCGTGAAAAATACATAGGATCCTGTCTGGCTAAATGAGCAGGTTTCGAGAACTATACTTTAATCACTTAGCCACAGTGATCCCTAAAGTGTAGACTTACATTGTACAGAGCCATCAGTTTCAGTATATTTGTCCGCTCCTAGCAAGACTGTAAAGTGTAGACTTACATTGTACAGAGCCACCAGTTGCAGTATATTTGTCCGCTCCTAGCAAGACTGTAAAGTGTAGACTTACATTATACAGAGCCATCAGTTGCAGTATATTTGTCCGCTCCTAGCAAGACTGTAAAAGACCGATGCAATATGTTTGCATCGTGTCGACGCAAGGAAAGACTGTAGTAATCTCTATACCAGAAGCGAAGGGCAGGGGACTTGGTAGAGTAAAGTTGGTAGAGGAGCGTCTGGTCGAATAGATTAGAACGCCACTTCCATGTCGTTGTTCAATTCACGGTAAAGCCAAAGATTTTTTCTTGTTGTCGTCATAAATTTAAAACAATATACTAACCTGAACAGCTTCGCGGCGACTGCACTAGCCATTTAATTTTTCAGACTCTTGTTCTACACCGCCCTAAAAATCGATACTACAAGCAGTAACAACTTTATTTGTTAGAGTTAACATAGCGCAAAACTTAAAGTTTCATTTTAGTGCATATGAAACAGGCTTTTTTTGTGAGAATTGAGGTGGACAATATTGGTCGAGTGAAAAAAACACACAACTTTACATACGATCTTAATGCGATGTGTGGAAACCTACATATCTGGTCGGATCAGAGGAGATATGATCAGATCGGGAGGAGGGGAGGGGGTGGTCAAAGGCGCATATGGACAACGTCGTTCGAGGATTAGTGAGCTGGCGCTAATCAAGATCATACACCACCTCCACGTGTCTCTGAAAACACTATCGTGATGACACATGGGAAGATTGCGACGAACTCCTTATCAAAGGTCTAGTACAGACACATTTACTGGGTAAGGTTGGCCAAGCACAAAACCTAAAGTTGCGTTTTAATGCCTAACGAAACTGCCCTCCATGGGACAACCTGGCAATGTACTGTTGCATTAATAACTAACATCCCTGGATGAACTGAGGTGAGTGATGTTGGTGAGCGTAAAATCTCAACTGCGTTGCTAGCGCCGATGGAAACGACCCTCTAAAATAACTGTACGCAGCCCTAGTCCAGTGTTTCTCGAGGACAGTAAAAATGCAGAGCAAAACTTTGCAAATTGCCAAGTCCCTACAAGCGTTCCGAAACGGCTGAGAATACTGTTACTCAGGAATAACCTCACCGTGGATAGAAACCTGAGACCGATAATGCAAAGGTTTGACTGGTAAAAACCCAAACAGTGGCTAAGGACAATGCCGTTCGGACACTGATCATCCTAAACAGAGTAAGATGACGTTCAAACACCATGACTCAGATCATATAAGTAAGAAATAACAGCTTATGAGTCGTCTGTGAACGAAAGTCAACTCCCATGGAGCAAATGGCAGCACCAAAAATGGTTAGCGGGAGGCAAGGACCAATAAGAACGATTTGTAACGAATAAACAGTCTTGGCAAGTGTCTCTGAAAACAATGTAACGTATCGTGACGACACATGTGCCGATTGCGGCAAACACCGTGTCAAAGGCCTAGCGCGTGTACATTTACTGGGTAAGATTGGCCGAACGCAAATCCTAAAGTTGCGTTTTAGTGTCTAACGAAAGTGCCATCCCTGGGATAACCGGGCAAGGTACTGTTATATTAACAACTAACATCCCCGGAAGACCTGAGGGAAGGGGTAAGAATGCTCCTAAGCCGGAGCGACCTCACCCAGTCAGCGCAAAGTAGCTAATGCTCTTTGACGTAGATCCAATACCAAATATACGGTATTAAAAGCTCATTAAAGAATGTTTATCATACGATGCGTACGAAACGATCTCATCAAAGGCAGGAAATCAAATAGAGAAGTCACAGTTCACTAATTAACTCTGACCGTATAAGTACCGATGGTACGAGGACTCAAGGCAAGAGTTATACAGACAATAGGTTTCCTTTAACGATCACACTTGGAGGATCTAAGCTTCAAGTACTTCTGAAGTTGGCAAGGCTGTCCGCATGGTTGAGAGATATCTGTAAAATTGTAATTTAGGACTCACGCAAATTTCAGTCAGGAGTGCAATACCAGGCGTCATGACTTTCGCCTGAATTGATAGCTGGCGTTCACGAGAGATATCGCCAGGAAACAGAGAGAGACTGCGATGATACGTAATAAATTGGTGTTTCAGGACAAAGACACGTATATATGGTATTACATAAGCAATCAAAAATGAATAATAAAATGATAAAACTGAAAAAAATCCGACGTTTCGATCGTAGACCTTTGTAAAGAGGGTAAATACAAACAAGGAATGCTAAATAAACTAACACATATATCTTAATAAGAAGGAATGCTAGAGATGGATATGGCAAATGATGGAACAGTGAGATGGATACCTGCTCCCTAGCACACCTTACAAACACTGAGATTCTACACGAGGCGGTGTCAACACATCGAGTAGCGGAAGCGGATGTATCAGAACGTCTCAGATAGAAAAGGAGGAAGTGCAAGGGTAGGACGGATGAAGATGAAAAAGGTGAACAACTCTTCTATATGGGAAGCATTGGGAGGGAAGTAATAAGAGGCGTACAAACTCGAAACACAGCGTCCCCACAGAAAAAAAAATAATCTACCTAATAAGTGTTTGCCAGAGGATAAAGTGCGAGAAATGGTAATAAGAATGGTTGAGTAGGGACAAGACGAGACATTGCACCAGACCTTGTGGTGATGGGAACTAGACAAATGTAAGGCCGAAGAGACATAGGCCCTACTCAGCCAACATGCATAATAGATGGAACAGGAACGGACAAATCCATAAACCAACGTAGGATGGCTATAGCTATTGTCACGAGTGATTCCTAAAAGATGAGAGCGGAACCGTATAAATATGTAGAGTAGGAATTGCGATGTCAAGATTGGTTACGTAGGTGCATATTCGAGTTGAAAGAGCGAAGCATGACGGTATAATGGCTAGTGATGCCAAGGGATGATTGGGGGTAGAACGAGGCAAAGAGGGGTGGGTAGCTAAAAGAAAGGGAGGGGCGGAGTGAAAGGGGAATTGGTGGGTAGGGATGAAAAAGAAAAAAATAAGATAAAATAAAATAAAAATAGAGACTCTAAGCGTACTGAAGTCGTACACTGATCCCTTTCGGTGGCATCACTCCGAGTTGGACGATCAGGTGATATTCCAGCTCTAGCCGGCTTCGGTCATCTAAGGAGCACGGAACCAGGCCGGTAATCTCTCTCCCTTTTTCTCTCGTTCATTCTTCACGGACAATTCTTTTCATTCTTCTTGTGATATATAATTGATCCTTTGACAAGAACGCTTCATCTACGTTGACGATTATGCTGCCATGGTGACTGGGCCCGTCTACTCACTTCAGCCAACTGTTGATTTACTAGGGTAACTTGCCCTATGGTACGATCCATTCTACCGAATATTTCGGCCAAGATCTACACCTTTTCGATCAGCTTATGCCGTATATTTGGGCTTTGTGATCTAAGCCAAATAGTAAGTTACTACTGTTATGTACTTTCTGACTGTGAGGTCGTTCCAGATCAGGAACATTTCACGGGTCACATAAGCTTGTCCTGGGACGGTGTAATACTGGTATAACACACCGTGCAAAGTGTCGGCCTTCGCAAAAGTTCGGATCCCGACAGAATATCAGATCTTTGCATTGTCGGCCTTACTTTACTGATAACTTTGAGTTTATTCCGGAGTATTAACATTCTCAGCCTTCTCGAGGGGCGTGTCGGCACGTGGCAATTTGCAGTTTTTACCCTGCATTTTCCTCTCTCCCGGGAAACACCGGAGTTGGGTGAAGCACAAATAATATAGAGAATCGTTTCAATCGGCGCTAGCAGTGCAAACTGAAAACTTGCGCTCACCAAACATCACCCTCCTCAGTTCTTTTGGGGATGTTAGTTGTAAACGCAACAGTACTCTGCCCCGTTGTCCAAAGGAGGGCAGTCCCGTTAGGCATAACCCGCCTCAGTTCTTCCGGGGATGTTAATTGTTATTTCAACAGTACCTTGCACGGTTGTCCCAGGGAGGGCAGTTTCTTTAGGCACTAAAATGCAACTGAAATATTTGCGCTCTGTCAACCTCACCCAATAAATGTATCTGCGCTTAGAGCGTGATACGGAGTTAACCGCAATCATCCCATATGTCGACACGATACAAGACAGCGTTATAAAAGCTACATGTCTAGACGTTTTCGTTCCTCGAGGTTGCCCGGACAAGCAGCTCTACTCGGACGCAGGGCTCCAAGTTTCGTCCCATATGGACCCACGTTCCTACTATGGATGCACCTCTCATCCCTACATGTTCGTCTGTTCGCCTTTACCATCTGCCGGGATGTTGGCAATTGTGGTGCGACCGTTGTGTTCACATTGTCCGTATCACGAGACTGCACTGACACTCAGCTTGACTTGGGCGCAGGGCTCCAAGCTTCGCATCATGTAGGGCCCACTTCTCTACTATGGATGCATCTCTCATCCCTTTAATTTTAGTGCGGTTATTTACTCCGGATGAGTTATCATTCGTTTGCGGACGACTGCTGTTTTTACTTTTTGGGAAATTTGACAAATTTTAGAAGGACATCGGCCAGGAGATGCGTGCATTATTCAGGGATTTTCGGACCTGCATTGCTTTTCCGTGCTTGCACTACTACCACTACATGTAGTTATCTCCGATCCCTGCCCCCCTTGACCAGACCGGAACTACAGTATGTTACCAGCGTGATCACTTGGAGGTGGGGGACAGGGTTTTGATAGTGCACTAACCGTGGCGCAACGTTGTCCCCATGCGCCTTTGACCCCAGGCGCTTTTGACATCTCGTCTACATCTGTGGATGGGTACATGGAAATGGACCGCAACAGGTGTGGATGCGTTGTTGGAGATATCCCAGAGGTGCTAGCAGTAGCGGTCAGCAAGACGTACGCCTGTCTCCCCTATATACACTAATTCGCAGCGCCTGCACAGAATGGCATAGATGAGGTTGCCGGAGATACAGGATAAGCCATGGTGAATAGCGAACTGTGTCTTAGAACAGGAGATAGTGGAGTCCTGAAAAACGTTAATGAACCTGATCTTCCTGATTTACCTGTGTCCTCTCAGTAATGGAAATACAGGAGTGACACTTCAAATTGCCTTGTGAACAATAGCAAACACAACAATAAGCGTCCAAAAACGGTTGAGAATGTTCCTAATCCGGAACTACCTCACCGAGTCAGAAAAATTGCAAAGCATGATCACGATCGTCGGCGTATATCATATACAAGCCCAAAAAACAACTAATAAATTATCAATAAAAAGTGTTGAAAATGCGATGCAAAAAAAAGTTAAACAATATAAGGGATTTTGAAAGGACAATCCTAAACATTTTCAAACGCCAACAATTTCAAACACACAAACCAACTAGCTATACTATAGATTAAACATACAAACTACTAAACAAACTATACTATAGATTAAACATACAAACTACTAAACAAACTATACTATAGATTAAACATACAAACGGGGTCAAAGGCGCAGGTGAAGGTGTGCCAGGATTAGTTAGCCGGCACTAATCAAGACCATGTCCCCTACTTCCACGTGGTGACCCTGGAAACAGACTTCGGTTCCGGTCTGGCTAATGGGGGCAGGGATCTGGGAAAACTACTGATAGTGGTAGCAGTGCAAGTACGAAAAAGAAATGCAGGTCCATACGAACAAAATGCACGAATCTCCTGGCCGACGTCCATCACTATATTGCTGAAGTTCCGGAACAAAAAGAAACAGCAGCGAAACGTCTGTGATATAAGCCCTACTCACCCGCAGTAAGGGGTGAACACAAATCGCCATCTCCGGGGCAGGAGACTCCATACACAAGCTCGACGTGTAAGTCAAAGGTCCGCCAGAAATTACTAGTTTCTCTGCCGATGGGGAAAACTAGTAAACATGAAAGGATGAGAGGTGCATCCGGTGACGAAACGTGTGCCCACATAGGGCGAAACTCGAAGCCCTGAGGATGGGGCAAACATTGCCAGCTCGGGGCAAGAATAAATAAGTCAGATGCGTAACGAATAAAAGACTACCCTCGTGTCGGTACGAGGGAAGATTGCAGCTGACTCCGCATCGGTGGCCTGGTGCAGATACATGTACCGGGCAAGGTTTGCCGAGCGCAAAACATAAAGTTGCGCTTTAGTGCATAACGAAACTACCCTCCCTGGGAAAACCATGCAAGGTACTGTTGCGATAACAATTAACATCCCTGGAAGAACTGAAGTGTGTGATGCCTAACGGAACTGCCAGCCTTGGGACAACCGGGCAAGGTAATATTACAGTCACAACTAACATCCCAGGAAGAACTGGGTCGGGTGATGGTGGCGAGCGCAAAATCTCAGCTGCGTTGCTAGCACCGGTTGAAACTGGCCTGGGGCCAAGCACAAATAATGTAGAGGGTCGCCTCTACATTATTTGTGCATACCCCAGGCCGGTTTTCCGAGGCTAACTGCAAATTGTCACGTACCGACACACGTCTAGAAAAGGCAAAAATGTTCCTACTCTGGATCAAGCTCAAAAGTTAACGGTAAAGTACGGTCGACAATGTAAAGACCTGACAGGCTGTCCGAACATTGGCGAAGGTCGATACTTTACACGGTGTCTTATACGGGTAAGACGCCGTCCGAGGATAAGCTTATAAGCCCCATAAAATGTTCCTAATCCGGAATGACCTCCCAGTCAGAAATGGCATAACAGCGTAACTCACTGTCTTGGCGTAGATCACAACGCCCAAATATACGGCAAAACTGATCGAAAAGGCGAAGATCCGAACCCACATAGTCGGCAGAATGGATCGCACCCTAGGGAAAGCTCACCTTAGTAAATCAAAAGCTGGCTGACACCGGATGGGTGAGCCTAGTCAGCATAGGTGCACAATCGACCCAACGTAGATCACTTCGTTCTTGTCAAAGGACCAATTATATA
This sequence comes from Arion vulgaris, assembly GCA_020796225.1. Classification (NCBI taxonomy): domain Eukaryota; kingdom Metazoa; phylum Mollusca; class Gastropoda; order Stylommatophora; family Arionidae; genus Arion; species Arion vulgaris. The sequence goes on from CM036758.1 coordinate 40,723,260, forward strand.
TCACAAAAAGAATGATAAAATTGGCCGTGAAGAATGATCGAAAAGAAGAAGAAACATACAAACTACTAAACAAACTATACTATAGATTACACATACAAACTTCACAATCAAACTATACTATAGATCACACTTATACACTACTTAACAAATGATACTATAGATCACACACACTACTGAACAAACTATACTATAGATCACACATAAAAACTACTTAGCAAACTATATTATATAATATATAAAGAAAATATACTATAGATTAAATAAACCACATTTTTAATAACTAAAAAGATTTTGTACTCACCATCAAACACACAAACTGCAATCAAACTGATGAAAGAAATCACAAAGAATGCCATATTTTGATGGTCACTGACTAGATGTTCACTAAAACACACACTACTGCCCGGCTGTTACATCCACGGAGATACTGTCATGGACCGACTGCTACAGCGACTGAGATGTTGCCATGGACTGTCTGCTTCAGTTACTGAGATGCCGTCATGGGCTGGCTGCTACAGCTACTGAGATGCCGTCATGAACCGACTGCCACGGCCACTGAGATGCAGTCATGGACTGGCTGTTGCAGCGACTGCGATGTTGTCATGTACCAACTGCCGCGACGACTGAGATACAGTTATGGACTGGCTGCTACAGCGACTGAGATGCTGTCATGTACTGGCTGCTACAGCGACTGAGATGACGTTATGGACTGGCTGCTACAGCGACTGAGATGAAGTTATGGACTGGCTGCTACAGCGACTGAGATGCAGTTATGTACTGGCTGCTACAGCGACTGAGATGCAGTTATGTACTGGCTGCTACAGCGACTGAGATGCCGTCATGGACCGACTGCTACAGCTACTGAGATATTGTCATGTACCGACTGGTCGCTTATGTAAGAACTGGCAGACACTTACAAAAATCTCGCAATTTGATTGGTTACTAACAACGTTGATATTATTGCTCAAATATTCTGCACAAAAATATTTAACAAAGTCAAAGCTTATTAAAATATAATGTACATTTACGTTGCCATTTCCTTGTCTTCGATTTTCGTGACTGTCAAAAATATCAACAGAAATATCATCGAATAGTTCAACCAACATATTCACTATTTTATTGTTACCCAACTTCTGAACTGGACAGTCCGAGAGATTAAATGAAATATCAACCGATCTTATATTTCATCCAATTAATTAATGAATAACCTTTAGTTTTGAAGGCCCGATTTTTGTTAGAGAACAAATATTTATTGTTATGTCTATCTTTCTGTGCCAATTTGAAATGAGAAATGAACTTTTGAACATACAATTCAGATGAATATTTCATTTGTAAGCGAAATACCATTTCTAGATGAACAAATATGATATTTCAAATATTATACAAATTAAATATACCAATATAATGTTAGCAAGACTTATGAAACTATATCAACCCTCGATTGACATTCAGTTAGAGGACCCCTGGTCATCAAGTAGATTTCTAATTTATGATTTGTAAGTTCAGTTTTGATTCCTAGTCGTTGATATGGAAACATGACGATATACATCATCGACATTCGTTACTTTAGAACCTCTGAAATCGGAGAATGCTTGCCTGACTGGCGAGAGACACTGATGATAGAGAAAGCAAGCCTTCACGCAAAAATCAGACAGAAGCACCATACTAGACGCCCTGTCTACGCCTGAATTCATAGCAAGTGAACGAGAAGAAGAAGAAGTTACTATAGAAACAAGAACAATTATCTCACAAACGCGTTTGTTAAATTCTAATCAAAACTATCGTCACAGAATAATTGTGACACGCCCAGTAACATGTTGTCAACAAAGAACTATCAGATACAAAACCAACAATATTATTTTTGATATCTAAAACGGTGAAGGGTATTAGTCAGATTCTAAAATTGTCAAATTATGAGTAATGTATTCAAGAATGAACAAGAAGATGAACAGAAGAATTCCTGTTTGTGAAATGGGAATAAACAGAAAAAATAGTGGAGTGTCATGACAATAAAAGAAATCTAATACAGTAATTAGACAGACATCAAACAGTTCTGACTCTGAATGAACACGACTTTGCTAGCGCATTTCCGACATGTTTGGTCTGGTATTTTCCGGTTTCGTTTGCCGAGCAACTGAGTTAGTGCTTGAGCAATGCTGTGAGCTATGACTGTTACATGGAATGCTTTTTGCTGTGTCAACTGTGCGTTTGTTGTGTGTATTCAGAAAATGACGGTCAGCGGTTATGACGAACAAGCTCAATCTGCCGTATGCAGTTATATTGCGAGTGCAGAAAACCGGATTTTCTCATGATTGATGTTCCCTCGACAAGAATTGCAATTCAAGTGATGAACAGTTTTGTGTTGCTACATTAGCGACGGCCATATGCATTTTATGCGGTGCCGGTTTCTTTTTGTGACGGCACGCGGCAGTTTCATTCTGGAATTAGTTCACACAGGAAACATTTCACAGTTGTTGGCATTTCGTGCGATTTTCATTGGCACAGGAACAGAGCAATTATGTGGTGACCCGTTGCAGTGAAGTTGGAACCGTACTTATGAACTATGAACTAGACAGACATCAGACTCTCTAAGATTATCAGAGTATAAGTAATGTACCAAAGTAGAAATATGTGACAGAGCCAAGCTGGCACTAGTCTTAGAAGGGGCCGAGGGTAAAATACGAGTGAAGAGTAGAGATGTGAAACAGAGGGTGGCTATTGATAGACGTTATTGACCCCGAGCTTGAAACCTAGAACTTGAGCAACACCGGTTTCCCTGGTTTACAGGTCCTAGTTACACGAGGACCAGGTTTAACATGGTACTCAAGAGCTAAGCAACTATTCGAAAACCAGACTCCGACTTAAGAACGGATACACAGCTATTTGACACAGATGCAGAACAGACAGGCCAAGGAGAAGATATGTCCGAGAGTTATAGAATAACAGGGTATGGATATCGGAGCTGTTACAGAGAGGACGTACCCAAGAAGAGTTTTGCAGAATTTTGACAGTGTGGAGAGAAGGCTGTGTATTCGAGACCAACTAGAGAATAAAAACATCAGCGACAATAAAGGAGAATATTGAAGAAATTAACCTAGAGACAGAAGGAACTTTCAAGCGAGAGGGCGAACCTAGATGGAGCGAAAGATTGAGTTTTATTCATAAACACCAAGAGGACGAAACATGGCGTAAAGATCAGTAACAAGTATTCACAGAGATACGAACTAAGCTATATGTATGTTATAGTTCGTGGTAGCGTTGGGGTACCTTTTGGGAGTACGGGGAGGGGTACCTTTATTGAGAGACTAAGAGCTGGTTGTGATGCCTGGTGATTACAGTGACACTGGTCCCTCGACGTTTGCATTCTATCTAGTGGATACATTAGAACTTGGTACAACCTGGTTTCTGCTATTACGGTTTGAGGTTGACGACGTGTTGTTATCAAGTTGTAGCTAAAGGTAAGACCAGTCTATTCTGCTTGACATTCAACAAGCGTACTTTACAACATTAAGTATCGACAAACTAATTGTGAACCACCAAATGCAGTGAGGTTTTTAATACATGAGAATGTAATCCAAGGATTATGTCACATGACTGAGAATAGCTGCTTCGTAAACTAAAATATCATACTCTTAGATTATATTAGAATAAATAATCTTACAAAAGCCACGGTGTCATGGTTTCCACTCCAGGTGCCATCTTGTCTGTTGTTCTCCTCTTTTTCTTCTCTCCCACCTACGTCAAACTCTTGCACTGCCCTTCTGTCCTCGCTACTGTTTTGCACGTCAAAGTGTGCAGCCTTTCTTTAGTATGTTTCGTCTGCTACTATTACTGGTCTACTATCCATTACAGTCCTATGCTTATGGCATATTATCATATATATATTATATTATATATACTATATATTCCTTATGTCAGGATGTGTTGATTGGTACTTTGGCATAAACGGCCTCAGTACATACACTATTCACCATACTTCGTAGAAATATTTTTCGGGCGAAATTTAGATCAGCTAAAGAAAACGTTTCGAAATCGGATCAATATTGGTTTTAAAAATAAATACAATCGAAATCTTGACGTCCGATCCGACATTTCAATCTGCCATATTTGTTACATTCCTGACACGCGGTGAAGAAAGCTTACCAGTCGAAGGGATATAATCACAAACATAAGCATGGCCTACGTCCCTTAACATGCCACGACGTTACGACTGATGAATAAACCTAACGAAATTTTCAATCATTGGAGACCTTATTTACACACACACAAAACCCATCAGTTGCGTTGCATTTTTCCGTTTGAGGTGATTTACACAAACTGTATAATTTTCAAGTTCTTTGCCATCTACAGAGGTACTTGAAGATTAGCTCCTTCAAGTGCGATCATTTCATGAAACCTGTAGTCCGCACCACTTATCGTGAAACCAGTGACATTTAGTGAAGTTCAACTTCTCTAACGGATTTCCCGCCGTTGTGTGCCTGTAGCGAAGTCGTTCCTTTGCATCGTGTAACAAACACGCCATCTTTTTTGATCTTTTTAATTTCGATATTATTTACAAAAAATACACCATCAGTTGCGTTGCGTTTTTCCGTTTGCCTTGATTTGCACAAAATGTATAATTTTCATGTCATTATAACTTCACTTTTCTGTTTCAAACTACGCTATAGAAATTTTTGAAATAAGTATGTTAAATTTAAAAATAATTATTCTATTTTGTTAACATTCCGCAGGTCAGCAAAAATAACTTGGTTGACATACTAAAATATATATATTTAGAGAGGAGGAACCCTCATTTTGCAATAATTCTCTAGAGTTACACGATCTTGTTTGTCTGTTGTGTAAAGTATTGACATATGTGCTATTTTGAACTCGTCGCAGTGAACCTTGACACAATTTGTTCAAGGTACGATTTGTTTCATTGCACTGACCTTATGCAGTAGGAGTCTGCATATGATATCTTCGCATTGTTGTGAGATGGCGAGGTGGCACTTACAACTTTGTTTGTCCGAGAGTGGGTACAGGCTTCCAGCAGTCTTTGATAGCTCTTGTCATACTGTTAGGAACTGTGCAGTTTGTAGCATTGTTGTGAGATGGCGAGGTGGCACTTACAACTTTGCTTGTCCGAGAATGGGTACAGGCTTCCAGCAGTCTTTGATAGCTCTTGTCAAACTGTTAGGAACTGTGCAATTCGTAGCATTGTTACATAGTGCGCGGTGGCACTATTAACTTTGTTGTACGGAAAAGCTTCAGTGAACCGAAGCAGATCTGTGATCGCTTTATTTAGAGACTGTTAGGAAAACTAGTATAGTTCGTAGCTCGATTTCTTCATCTTCTTTGCGTTCGTTCTTTTTCGGCCAATTTTATCATTCTTATTGTGATGTATAATTGATTCTTGACAATAACGTTTTATTTACGTTGTGCCAATTATGCGCCTATGATGACTAGGCCAGCACATCTGGTTTCGCCAGCATTTTATTTAATAGGGTAGCTTGCCTTAGAATTTGCTCTTTATGATCATCTTTCGCCGTATATTTGGACTTTATGATCTATGTCAAAGAGTTGTGCAGCCTTTCTGACTTTGTTCTGGATTAGGAATATTTCTCACTCTTTTTAGGGAACATAAGCTTGACCTGGAACGGCATCTTACTCGTGCAACACATCGTGTAAAGTGTCAGCATTCACCATTGTTCGGAGTTGGACAAATCTTTACAATGTCGGCCTTACTTTTCTGACCCCGTTGAGTTTATTCCAGAATAGGAACATTATCAGCCTTTTAGATGCCCGTGTCGGCACTTGGAAATTTTCCCAGTTTCTACTCTGCAAATTAATTGGACTGGGACTGCACAAAAATAATGTAGAGGATCGTTTCATTCGGCGCTATCAGCGCAACTTTTATTTTATGCTCTCCAAGCACTATCCACGCCGGTTTCTCCGGGTTGGTAGTTGTAAAAACAACAGTACCGTGCCCGGTTGCTTCAGGGAAGGCAGTTCCGTTAGGCTTTAAACACAACTTTTGGATTTGGGCTCAGCCAACTTTACCCAATAGATATATCTGCGCTTGACCTCTTGTACGGAGTTATAGTCCGTTTACAAATGTTTGCCCTCAGTCAAGTTCAATTTTCTCAAAATGTATATGTTGTATTGATTTGAAATTTTGCATGCAGTCTTATATTTACGATGACCAAAGGAATATGTCGTTGACAGATCGAAATGCAGCTCAGATTTTGCATATCGGCGAATTGCTTTGATGTTTTGCGAAAACGTTAGCAAAGCTATGCAAAAGAACATACACGTGAGTAATGTCAAAATACAACAGACTCCAGAATTCAAATATCTCGGGAGTATATTCACAGCAGATGGAAAGATGGACAGAGAAATCGAGACTAGATGTCAGAAGGCAAATGCAGTGACATACCAACTGTCACCACTATTAAAACATCCAAGCATTAACATGGCAGTCAAACGACAACTGATAAACTGCATATTTATTCCAACTCTCTGCTAACAGTGCCAAACATGGCCCCTGACTAAGACACAAGAAAGACAGATTACAACATGTGAAATGAGATGTCTACGAAAAGCTGTCAACGTTACAAGGCGAGATGGAATGAGAAACGAGAATATCAGAAGCATCGTTGGTACTATACCATGCATACAATACACCGAGAAGCAAAGACTCAAGTGGTTCGGCCATCTAATGAGAATGGAACCACATTTACTACCATCACGTGCCTATAATAATCGACACTCAGGGCGCAGAGCACGAGACAGGCCAAGAACACGATGGATAGATAACATCTCAGAGTCCCTGCGAAGGCATGGACTAACAACATCAAGCGCAACACACCTGGCACAAGATAGGAAACTAACTCTCCCCACGGCGCTTCACGGCAAATGTGGTTAAGATAAGATAAGATAAGATGCAAAAGAACTAATTTTACAGTGATACACTTCATATAGGTTAAGGATGTCATCAAAGGCGGATCCCTACTCATATTGTGATGGGTGCCATGTATATAATTAACATAGACATATAATTAGCATAGACATATGGAAGAATTATAAAATAGAAAATGACTGTAGTATGACAATAATATATTTCTAACCTTATTCTGTGTCGGACGAGTCCAGTAGATTGATGCCTGTTCTAGGTTGAATTAAATGCAAACAATCCTTTCTCCAATATTCATCTTCTTCTTTCAAGACATGGTCCTCACATTTGATCCAGTAAGCTTTATCAACATTTGATAGCGCAGCGTGGGTTAGTATCTTGACGTCAGATAATTTGAATGTAGTATTTTCAGCTTCCACTTGTCCTTTAATTTTAGCCCACACAAGTTCTATTGGGTTTAAATGTGAATGGTACGGTGGAAGTCTCAAACACCTATGACCATGCTCCTCTATCAACTTGTCAATTTGAAATTTCTTTGACTTTTGTATCTGCTTTACAAGGGACAACAATTCTGGTTTGAAGTAAGTTTCATTGAACGGAATATTTTCTCTGATGAGCCACATCTTTATTGCGTCTTTTGTGCTCGATGTCGTAGGTATTTTGTCTTCTTGTGATATAACATTGTGATATGATGCATTGTCCATTATGAGACAAGATGGTCTATCTAAAGATGGAAGAACTGTTTTCTCGAGCCAATTTCTAAATATTTGGCCATTCATCTCTGCGTGATAATCCCTATTGTCTGTAGACTGTGAAACGAAAACGAGTTCAGCATTCTGCAATAACCCATTATGTCTACTACCACCGTGGGCTATGACTAAAAGTTGTCCTTTACTACTTGGTACATATCGCTTTATCCTTCCATCTACTGACTGCCATTCCTTTGCATTGGCGTGATGTGCATTGATCCATGTTTCATCCAAATACACAATATCATAACTTTCTCTGCGCATTTCTCTTACTTCACGTAGGTACTTGCTTCTCATGACTACTAAATGCGGCTGCTCGCAATAATATTTCTTCCACTCGTATACTTTCTAAAGGTGAAGCCTAATGTCCTTATAACTTTCCACAACATACATTTAGATAACTCAATGTCATTGTTCTTCCTTAAACAAGTCTGCAGCTTTCTTACAGTCACTGTTTCTTTGCAATCCAACATTTTCACAATTGCTCGTCGTATATCCTCCTTGCCAAAGCTATCTACAATTGACTTTCTACCGGCTATTCGCTTATTGTTTAGAGGGTTTATTCTTGATTCATGCATCCATCGACGAAATGACCGTTTACACAAACCCAAAGCATGCACTGTTCTCTTTTCGGGGTTTAAAATAGATTGATAAAGTCTTCCACGATCAGCTTCTCGACTAAAATATAAGTACAGCTGCATTGCAATGCTTTGAAGTGTGCAGAATTTCACTTGCAATCCCATTCTGTAATATAGCTAGAATCAGCCAACGTTTCTGGTAAATGGTTTTTGGTAAACTCACCCACTGCCTGTATTGGTATAGACTTTACTTCTGAGCATATCCGTTCAAGTGTGACACCAGCTTCTAAACGGCAAAAAAACCGTGCGCACGAGAAAATATGTTGTTGACCACAGAAGTTTGGGTGTGAAGCTGTAAAATCTTTAAAAATGTGTCCTTTTACACTGACAAGAGTTTTATATACTCCATATAAACAAACATGGAAATAAGCTGTACAATCTACAAGACAAGCATTTTTTTGTTTGGTCATTCATATTTCAAGTTTGTATGCAAAATTTCATCATCGTAGTTGAAATGGTTGCAGAGTTATAAATTTTTAAACAGGGGCAAACATTTGTAAACGCACTAAACTGTAATCTTTCCTTGCGTCTTCACTTCACATTGCATCTCTTCCGACGATCCTTGCCAAGGGCTGGCAAAGGCGTTACAAACATTACTTCGAGGGGACGTGAATATTTTCCCCTGACGACTCGTACCTTGTCAATTTTATACGATTCGTTCTTTAGCAACTCAATTCGGACCCCATGTCGGGCTCCGAATTTTGTCCCATGTGGGGCCTCACCTACTCTCTGGATGCACCCTCATCCCTTTGTGCCGCCATTTACTCCAGGGCAGTTGGTATTCGTTCACAGACGATCGTACGCTACTATTCTTTACGTTTCAGCAACCATTTGGGCGACTTTCATCCACTTCGGCCAGGAGATGAGCGTGCATTTAATTCAGGGATTTTGAACCTGCACATTATTTTTCCGTGCTTGCAGTACTACCACTACAGGTAGCTCTCTCTAGATCCCTACTCTCTTAGTTAGACAGGAACCGTTCTCTGTTTCCAGGATAACCAAGTGGAGATGGGGTAGAATCTTGATTAATGCCAGCTTACTAATCCTGGCGCGCGGTTGTCCTTATGCGCCTTTGACCCCGGCTCTCGATTTAAATTATTCTGGCAACAGAGACACAAGACTGCAGCATCCTGATGAACAACGCTTTAAGACGATACGGAGATGAACTGATCAACGGAAGATTCACAGCCAACGACATTTTGTTAGTTAAGGTAATTAGAATATATTTTATTGAATTTCATAAATATAATTTTCATGAAGTTCATGCACTGTGTAGTCCGTATTTTACTGAACTGACTTGTAATTTTGACCTTCTATAAGAAGAGAAAAGTAACATTATAAATTGACACTGATTTCGTGGACTTTAATTTGGTCCAGAATTAATGTGTGAGTTCTGAATAGAAAGATAGAAGTAATAAATTGCGAGAGTGCAAGCAAACGTTAACCTTTACTAGTTAATAAAGTTAAAAACAAACCGTCTCTCAGAGCCTATATACAATCAACTGACTGTAAAAATCCATGACAACATCTCAGTCGCTGTAGCAGTCGGTTCATGACAGCATCTCAGTCGCTGTAGCAGTCGCTTCATCACAACATCTCAGTCGCTGGAGCAGTCGGTTCATCACAACATCTCAGTCGCTGTAGCAGTCGGTTCATCACAACATCTCAGTCGCTGTAGCAGTCGGTTCATGTAGGCATCTCAGTCGCTGTAGCAGTCGGTTCATGTAGGTATCTCAGTCGCTGGAGCAGTCGGTTCATGTAGGCATCTCAGTCGCTGTAGCAGTCGGTTCATGTAGGCATCTCAGTCGCTGGAGCAGTCGGTTCATGTAGGCATCTCAGTCGCTGTAGCAGTCGGTTCATGTAGGCATCTCAGTCGCTGTAGCAGCCAGTCCATGACAGCATATCTATTACTGTAGCAGTCGGTTCATGACAGCAACAAAGTCACTGTAGCAATCGTTTCGTGACAACATCTCAGTCCCTGTAACAGTCGGTTCATTACAGCATCTCAGTCGCTGCTGTTCATGACAGCATCTCAGTCGATGTAGCAGTCGGTTCATGACAGCATCTCAGTCGCTGAAGCAGTCGGTTCATGACAGTATCTAAGTCGCTGCAGTAGTCGATTCATGACAGCGTCTTAGTCGCTGTAGCAATCGGTTCAAGTCAACATCTCAGTCGCTGTAGCAGTCGGTTCATGACAGTATCTCAGTTGCTGTAGCTGCCGGACAGCAGGGAGTGTTTTAGTGAATATCTAGTCAGTGATCTTCAAAATATGGCATTCTTTGTGATTTCTTTCATCAGTTTGATTGCAGTTTGTGTGTTTGATGGTGAGTACATCTTCGTTTCCGTGTTTAAAAATGTGGTATACTGAATCTATAGTATAATTTCTTTGTATACTCTATAGTGTTTGGCGTCTGTGGCTTAGGGGATAGTGACTGAGTCTAAGAACCCTGTAACGTTCGGGTACTAAGAAAATCTCATTTATAAATGAGATGGCTTCATGACTCCAGAACCAGCCCTATTTGTGTATTATTTATGCATTTAATTGCATATAATATATGTTTCATAATGTAAAACATATGTTATTACCATAATAAATTGTAAAAAAAATATATTGTTTATTTTTAAGATGTCTAATCTCGTTGATTAAAGCATGCTTTTTGTTCTTCTTCTTCTGTTTTCGCTCGCTATGAATTCATGCGTAGTCAGGGCGTCTGGTAGAGCGCATATTACAGATTTTTGCGTGAAAGCTGACTAACTGTGCGTAAGGTGTCTCTAGCCATTCTGACAAAGCTTCTCCGACTTCAGTGGTAAGAGCATGGTTTATTACACCGACATTTCCGATCGGCCTCCATTTTGGGTAAACTTTTCAGACGTGTTTCCACTTGCTCTTATAAAAAATCACACATTTGCTTATAATATGGTATCTAATGACTCAGATTACTGTCCCGATCAAGACTATAAGTGTTAGTTTTTTATGGGCTTCTTACTAGATCAGTTTTGCATCATTTTCTCTTATTTATATATTTTTTTTATTAATTGGTGTCTCTAAAATATGGAAATATTTATAAATTAGAAATTTCCTAATTACTGCCTTATTTATTGTCCAAACAACTTCATGTTTGGATATATTGTGTAAATATGAAGGTACTAAGAGACTGTATAAATAGTTTTCATGATATATTTTATACTTATTTTTTTCCTTCTTTGTGACTGTATAATTATTTGAAATTTGCAAGAACATCTATTTTTAGCATTACCAAAATTATGTCATTTATATCACAAATTACACGACACTTATATTAAAACCATATATCGTGATATATTAAATATTTAATTTAAAAAAAAAAATTTGTGGGTAAAAATTCCCTCAAAATTCGGTCAAAAAAGCTGTTTTTGGGAGGTGTGTTTACCCAAAAATTTATAAAAAAATGGAATATCTAATATATCCTAAAAATCATGTGTAATCTTTTAGATATTACAATTGCTCACTTTAGAGTGAAAACAGAATTAATTTATATTCATTACTAGGGATTTAAAATTTTGTGTTTGGTGGCCATATGTTATTGTTTCCATTGCAACGCGTTGACATATTTTTTTTTACTTATTTTTTTCTACTCTTTTAAGTCATAATATCTCAAAATTGTAATACAAATTCTACATTAATATGAAAGCAACGAAAAAGTTTCCAGACCAGACAGAATCTTACCTGTTTAGTAAATTGTATGTTTGAACTATAGTATAGTTTATTTAGTAGTTTTATGTTTACTCTATAGTATAGTATTTTTAGTAGTTTGTGTTTTTGATCTACAGTATAGTTTGTTTAGTAGTTTGTATGTTTAATCTATAGTATAGTTTGTTTAATAGTGTGTATGTTTAATCTATATTAACGAAGAAATGATAAGTGTAGCTGAGGTCAAGGAGGCAATCAATTCCTTGATAAACAATAAGGCAGCGGGTGATGACAACATTACTGCAGAAATGCTCAAAGCAGCTGATACAACTATTAGCCAGGTGCAAGAACTATTTAATAAAGTAATGGAAAGAAGAAACTGTCCCAGATCAATGGAAAATTGGCATAATTGTTAAGATCCCCAAAAAAGGTGATCTCAAAGATTGCAACAACTGGAGAGGGATCACACTATTATCAGTAATGACCAAGACTTTCTGCAAAATCATTCTTAATAGAATCAAAGGAGCAGTGGACACAACCCTGAGAGAAGAACAAGCTGGTTTTAGACCTGGGAGAAGCTGCTTAGACCAAATAATTACCCTACGACTAATTTTGGAGGAACATATTGAGAAGCAACAACCACTCATACTAAATTTCGTCGATTTTAAAAAAGCCTTTGATAGTCTACACAGAACCTCTCTGTGAAATATTCTGAGATGCTATGGAATACCAGACAAAATAATAAACATTATTAAGAGCCTCTATGATGGTTCACAGTGTGCAGTTTGCACTGATGGTGGACACAGCGACTGGTTTATGGTTCAATTCAATCTGCAAGGCTGCAAGGCTGTATTCTATCTCTGCTATTGTTTGGAGTGGCCATTGACTGGGTGATGCGAAAATGTTGCAGGGGTGAAACTGGCATCGATTGGGTAGAAAATAGTCAACTAGAAGATTTGGATTTTGCAGATGATATTGCCTTGTTAAGTAGAAACAACCAAGATATGCAAAGAAAACAGACAACTTGTCATCTATAGCATCAAAAGTTGGACTGCAGATAAGCTATGAAAAACAAATATAATGAAGACACCTATGGCAAGTAATGCAGATATCACACTGGAATCTAAAATGATAAAATAACAGAGCAGTTCACCTATTTAGGTAACAATTTTGATTGCACAGGAAATGTTAAAGAAGAAATTATGCTTCGAATTGGCAAAGCAACATCAGCTTTTAAAAGTCTAAAATAAATATGGAACTGCAAGTTATAGAGTATTAAAACTAAATTACGAATTTTCAATTCAAATGTTGTATCAATCCTAACATATGCCAGCGAGAGTTGGAAAATGACTAAAGATATAGAAAGCAAGTTGAACGCATTTGAAAATATATGTCTGCGAAAAATAATGAATATAAAATGGAACGAATTCAGGAGAAGTGATGAAAGCAGAGACATGTCTGGTCAACCACTAGTGACAACTGTTATAAGAAAGAGAAGATGGAGATATGTTGGGCACACCTTGAGGAGAAATGATCAACGAATATCAAAGCAGGCATTGAAGTGGGATGCAAAGGGTTCAAGAAAGAGAGGTCGACCTAAGGAGACCCTGAAACGAATTTTACTGAGAGAGGCAGGAAATATCGGTCTCAGTTCCATGGAGGAGATTGAGCGAGTTGCCCAGGATAGAGCGGTATGGAGAAATTACTTGCAGGCCCTATGTAACGTATAACGGTACGAGAGGAATTATTATTATTATGTTTAATCTATAGTATAGTTTGTTTAGTAGTGTGTATGTTTAATCTTTAGTATAGTTTGTTTAGTAGTTTGTATGTTTAATCTTTAGTATAGTTTGTTTAGTAGTTTGTATGTTTAATCTTTAGTATAGTTTGTTTAGTAGTTTGTATGTTTAATCTATAGTATAGTTTGTTTAGTAGTTTGTATGTTTAATCTATAGTATAGTTTGTTTAGTAGTTTGTATGTTTAATCTATAGTATAGTTTGTTTAGTAGTTTGTATGTTTAATCTATAGTATAGTTTGTTTAGTAGTTTGTATGTTTAATCTTTAGTATAGTTTCTATATGTAGTCTTATATTATAGTTTGTTTAGTAACTTGTATGTTTGATCTATAGTATGGTTTCTTTAGTATTGAATATGATTACTCTATAGTATAGTATGTTTAGTAGTTTGTGTGTTTAATATATAGTATAGTTTGTTTAGTAGTTTGTGTGTTTAATATATAGTATAGTTTGTTTAGTAGTTTGTGTGTTTAATATATAGTATAGTATGTTTAGTAGTTTGTGTGTTTAATATATAGTATAGTATGTTTAGTAGTTTGTGTGTTTAATATATAGTATAGTTTGTTTAGTAGTTTGTGTGTTTAATATATAGTATAGTATGTTTAGTAGTTTGTGTGTTTAATATATAGTATAGTTTGTTTAGTAGTTTGTGTGTTTAATATATAGTATAGTTTGTTTAGTAGTTTGTGTGTTTAATATATAGTATAGTTTGTTTAGTAGTTTGTGTGTTTAATATATAGTATAGTTTGTTTAGTAGTTTGTGTGTTTAATATATAGTATAGTTTGTTTAGTAGTTTGTGTGTTTAATATATAGTATAGTTTGTTTAGTAGTTTGTGTGTTTAATATATAGTATAGTTTGTTTAGTAGTTTGTGTGTTTAATATATAGTATAGTTTGTTTATTCGTTTTTATTTTTAATAAATTTCATAGTTTGTTGGCTTGTGAGTCTTAATATTGTCGGCGATTGAAAATGTTTATGATTTTCTTAGCTGAGAATCCCTTATATTGTTTATCTTTTATTTGCAATCGAATGTTCAACACTTTTTATAGATAATTCTGTCGTTGTTGATTTGGGCTTGTATTGATATACGCCGACGATCGTGATCATGCTTTGCAATTTTTCTGACTTGCTAAGGTAGTTCCGGATTAGGAGCATTCTCAACCATTTTTGGACGTTTACCGTTTTGTCCCCACCAGGCAATTTGAAGTGCAACTCCTGCATTTCCATTACTGAAACTGAATGCAGGTAAATCAGGAAGATCAGGTTCAGTAATGTTTTTCAAGCCTCCACTATCTCCTTACCTAAGACAGCGTTCACTATCCGGCATGGCTTATCCTGTGTTCCCTATAACCTCATCTGTACCATTTTGTGTAAGCGCTACAGAATGCTGTATAAAGTGGAGACAACCGTACGCCGTGTTGACCACTTCTGCTAGCACCTCGTGGGTGTCTCCAACAACGGATCTACACCTGTGGCAGTCTATTTCAATGGTCCCAGCCACCGAGGTAGACGAGATACCTCGATCACCGGTCTGATACCATGCTCCTCAGATGACTAAAGCCGGCTAGAGCTGGAGTGTAACATGATCGTCCAACTCGAGGTGGTGGCACCGAAAAGGATCAATGTACGACTTCAGTACGCTTAGTGTCTTTATTTTGTCTAATTTTTTTCATCCCTACTCGCCCCTTCCCCTTTCACTCCGCTCCTCCCTTTCTTTTAGCGACCCCCATTGCCTCGTTCTACCCCAATCATCTCTCGGCATCACTAGCCATTAGACCGTCATAATTCGCACTTTCAGTTCGAATATGCACTTAGGTAGCCAATATTGACATCGCAATTCATATACTACATATTTATACGGCTCCGCTATCATCTTTTGGGAGTCACTCGTGACAATAGCTATTACCATCCTACGTTGGATTCTCTATTTTCCGTTCCTAGGCCATCTATTATGTATATTGGCAGAGTACGACCTATGTCTCTTCAGCTTTACATGTCTAGTTTCCATATCCACAGGTATGCTGCCGGAATATGGTCTGGTGCCATGTCTAATCTTGTCCCTACTCAACCATTCTTACCATCATTTGCCGCACTTTATCCTCTAGCAAACACTTATGGGGGTTATATTATTATTTTTGGGTGGGGTGGGGGAGGGAGGGAGGGGCCGATGTGTTTCGTAATAAATTTGTTATTGATTATTGATTACTGAATCAATATCATTACACTGCAGGTATGCCAATGGGTGATATTTCTACCTCAACAAATGTTAAAGAGTTTGCAAACTGATGGATCTCGTGGCCTGCTGGTTAAACACAACCCTAATTCTGCCCCTCATACATCCAGTTATACTTGTATGAGGGTAACTTGAAACTTCTATCGCTGGATTGATTCAACATCTATTTTAGTGTCTTCATTCAACGGTCAGTCGTAAAGAACCAAAGAGCAGTCCCCTTATCCATCTTCAAATCTCTGACAATCAATGCTGTTGATGCAAGTCTGTTTCATTGCATCAGACACCTGGATGTCCATGGCAGTAGATCCAAGTAAGTCTCTGAAGATAAAACTTCAATATATGACATCCACTCATATCGAAACCTACTATTTTCTGAAGATAAAACTTCAATATATGACATCCACTCATACCGAAATCTACTATTTTCTGAAGATAAAATTTCAATATATGACATCCACTCATACCGAAATCTACCATTTTCTTGTTAAAATTTCAATATATGACATCCACTCATACCGAAATCTACCATTTTCTTGTTAAAATTTCAATATATGACATCCACTCATACAGAAACCTACCATTTTCTGAAGATAAAATTTCAATATATGACATCCACTCATACCGAAATCTACCATTTTCTTGTTAAAATTTCAATATATGACATCCACTCATACAGAAACCTACCATTTTCTGAAGATAAAATTTCAATATATGACATCCACTCATACCGAAATCTACCATTTTCTGAAGCATCGACTGAGAGACAGATACAACAAATACCCCAGTAAACGCAGTCCAAGAGCGGCACTAGAGGGCAACATTAACCTCCTCAAAATCTATCAAACATGACGTAGTTGTCCTGTATGTTCCACTTCGCTGTGCAACAACCATGCGAGCTAGCCAAGAGGACACTAACCTGACTTCTCACCGTGATGTACAGACCCATCAGTATAAACAACAACATCATCATCACTTATATTATCTTCTATTAGCTGCTTAACTGCGAGTTCAGCCTTCATGTTGTCCCAATCTCTACATTCTCTTCCAATAGTAATGATAACTTTGTGTTAGTTGGTCTATCACTATATCTATGAATCTCAGATATTTATGAATATTTGCCTTTTATATGCTCCCCAAAATTCATAAACTGAACAATCCGGTTAGGCCCATCGTTTCTGCTTGCTCTTGTCCTACGGAACATATCCGAATTTCTTGATAGTATCTTCAATCCTATAGTCACCACACTACCTTCATTCTTGAAAGATACGAACCACACCTTGTCTGTTTTTCGTCTATTGAGTTGTTGCCTGGCAGGACTTACCGTCTCTTCCTCCTTGATGTGTGCTCATTGTACACTTCCATACCTCATTCCGACGGACTTCAAGCTCTCCAGTTCTTTCTTGACAGGAGAACTAACCCACTTGTCTCCACCTCGGCTCTCCTTCGTCTTGCAGAACTAGTTCTAACTCTCAACTCCTTTCAGTTAAATGACCAGTTCTTTGAGCAGATCAGTGGGGTCGCCATGGGTACTAAAATGGGACCCAGTTATGCTTGTCTATTCATGGGTCATCTTGAACACTTAGTGTGGAATTCCTATGATGGCCCTCTTCCGTCTGTGTATCATAGATACATTGATGATTGTATTGGCATTACCGATATGCCTGAAGCCGATTTGTTACGCTTCATTAATTTCATTAATGTCTTCAATCCGGCTATTCGGTTTACATCTCACATCTCTACCTCTTGTGTCAACTTTCTTGACATCACTATCACTTTCAGCCTATCCACCATCACTATATCAGTATACTACATGCCTACTGATGCACATAGTTTTCTTCTTTATACCTCTTCCCATTCCCAGGCTTGTCGTGACACTTTACCATTCTCTCAACTCTTGCGCCGTCGCCTCTGTAGCGAGGACGATGATTTTCTCGATAGGGCTCACGAGATGCTTGATTTCTTTCGTAAGCGCTTATACCCGGATAAGGGGCGTGCTTCTGCTATGCGGCGCGTTCAGCAAATTTCTCGTCAGGAGGCTCTCTCTAACCAGCATAGAACTTCCAATTCTGACAGGGTGAAACTTGTCTTAACTTTCCACCCTCATAGTTCCCTTGTGAAGAAAGTCTTATTCCGTCATCTCTCCATTCTTCAGTCTGATCCTGAGACACGTTCAATCTTCCAACACTATCCTTTGGTGGCGTACAGACGGGACAGAAGCCTTAACGATATTTTGGTTCACAGTCGCCTCAAGCCTAATATCCAGAGTCATTTTGGCACCATCCAGTGTGGCCATCGGCGCTGCAACACGTGTGCTTATGTAATACAGACCCGCACTGTGTCTTTTCCAAAAGCCACGTTCGTTATTGAAGACAGTTTCACGTGCAAGTCCCGTAATATTATCTATGCCATTATCTGCAAGCGGTGCAACAAGGCCTATATTGGGAAACCGGCAGGAGACTCAGTGACCGATTCGCCCAACACTTGCGCGATATACGCCAATGCTCTGTGACCCTGTAGCTACCCATTTCAATGATACTGACCATTCAGGAGCTTGCGATGTCCAGGTCACAGCCATCCGATCATGTTCCTCTGATGATCGTAGTCGATTTGCTCTGGAGAACCGTTTTATTTCGTTATATGGTACCTTGCGGCCTCTTGGACTCAACACATTAGATTCCTATGCTTCTTAGTACTTTCTCATCTCATGCCTTGTAATCTATATGTGTATTTGCTTCATATATATAATTTGTATTTTCACTTGATTGTATATTGTTTCTCTTCTTTTCCACTTCTAGTTTTGTGTTGCACTCATTTCGTTATTCGTTTTTATTCCCAGTTCATTAGATACATTTGCATTTTTCCGTTATCAGCCATTTGTAAGTGTTCTCTATAATTCGTCACTCCTGTTGTGTCGTTTGCTTGATAAAGGCCTTTTAGTCGAAACGTTGCTATTTATCGTCGCTGTTTCTGTATTTTGTAAAACTATAGTACTTTGTTTATACGTGAATTCTGGAACCACATTTCTAGCAATTTTAAACGTGTAATAACAACACACAATTTAATATTCTTGTATACAACACAAAGAAACATTTGTGAGTTTATCAACTTTATTTGTCTTCATATCAATAGTCAAAAGTAGATATCAAATATCTTACAAGCTACATGATTTGCTTGTTAGTTTGTTAGTTGATAAATCTAATAAAAATGTAATTAGAAAAAATGGTACTTGTCTACAATTTTACCGCAGGAAAAGGGAAACCTCGCTGACCTAAGTTAAATGACGTCAGTCCGCCATCAGTGTTTGCGGACGTGGCGGAGAACCAGGTTCAAAGGTCACGGATGTGGTGTTTATTGTGAATTTTGTATGTAAATAAGCAATGTTTTAATTGAATTGGGAGCCCTGAAAAGGACTGTATGTGGGAATGTGAGGTGGAAGGAGGCAGGATGGGACTAGGAGTGTTACTGTGGGGGCCAGAAACTTATGGTATCAGCAATAATAGCTACGAAGGGGTTTAAATTTCTGGATTTAGTCCGGCGACGCCACATAAACTCACTCACTCAGGGAATGACTGGATTTTACGTCAATAACATAAATAATGGGAACCTCTGCGCTATATTTAGAACAATGCTCGCAAACAGTCTATATTTAGAATGACACAGTTTTTGCGGTGAAATTGTAGACAAGTACCGAAAAAATAAACGATAATTTATCTATGAAAATTGTTTAACATTTCTTCTTCTTCTTCGAACGCTCCCTATCGAGCACTTGTTAACCACTCTTTGTAATTTGTATGTGATCTGAACTTGAGAGCGATTGTACGTTGTGCCAGTTATGTATCTACAAGTCGGTCACCACCTACGATTTATTCGATGCTTTTTATTTATTTGGGTAGATTACCTAAGCCGCTACCTCAGTCGTCTCTTACGATATGCGTGGAAGGTCGCAGTGTAACAATTATTTTCTGCCCTTGCGAGCCCTTGCAACTCGCTGGCGTTTTAACATTTAATTAACAATAAATATTTATAAGAAAATATTGAATAGTTCTTCAAAAAGCACAACATTAATTACAAAGAAAATAGTCACATAAATTAGTCACAGACAATTAGTCAGATAAATTTAATCATAGAAAATTTATAACGTAACATTAGTCACATCAAGTTTGTCACATCACATTTGTCACAAAACATCTGTTACATATAATTAGTCAGCAAATGTGAGCACATAACTAGATGGTAGTAGAGCTCGACATGATAAACCGACAGTATGGTCAAAGGAATAGAGCAGCCTGAAGAATACCTTTACTGCTATATCATGGAGAAACATAAGGAGATTCTTCACTTTATGTACACTTTATGAAGTAACCGAGTAGGATCTTCTATTACCATGTTTAAACTTGTCCCATTTATCCAAGATGGCGGGGATCGTGTACAGAACGGGGTTAGCTGCAGAATTTAAGGGAAGAATAACAACAGTTGTCCAAGCGTAAACGTTAATGTTGATCTCATGTTGACTAAGAGACAATAGACCCATGATTCCTATAGGAAACCAGCAGAGAAAGTTTGACAGAGCTACTAGACACAACTGTTTGGCTATAAGTATATCTTTAGAGAATCCGAAAGATGTGCTCTCAGCATTTCTATTGCTTGACATGGCTTTAAAAATAGCTCTTTGACCATAAGCGATGATAATAAACATGAGGAAATTGTGCACAATAAACACGCCAAAAGAGTACTGCCATCCAGTGAGTCGTTGAGTTGTCAAAGGTAAGCCAAGACACATAGCGTTTGAAGAATTTATTTCAAACTTGAACACAATTGGAATCAGTGCAAGAAGGAAACCTATGATCCAAGATGAAAGAAGGGAGATTATTTTACTTTTGGTGGAAAACTTTATTTGACCAAATGGAAACTTCATTACCAGAAATCTGTCCAGAGTGATAAGGCAAATAAAATATGTTGACGTTTCACACGAGAGAGTAGCCAGGAAACCAGCAAGTCTGCAGACATTACTTTCTCTCCAGTTCTTGTCATACAGAACATAAACGTTACGATAGTAATAATCTGCTCCAGCAATAATGAACAGATAGACTCCCATAATAAAGTCTGATATACCCAAGTTTGTTACAAACAGACCATATCCTGTTCTGAGAACTGACCTGTCCCAAATGACACGATATACAATAACAGTTGCGTTTCCTAGAACTGCAAGAACTGCAACCAACCAGAGAAGAACACGTTGAACATTCTCTCCAATCAGATAAAAACATGACGAGATGACCTCATTTGGAGAGTGGCATGTGTGGGAAGGGATGTTGACACCTCTGACCTGCTGACAACACATTTCAAAATTGTCAGTGTAGAGATATTGACCAATAGTCAGTCCATTAAATAAATCTTTATAGAAGTACAACATGTGCAGTCCTCTTAAATCAAGTGACCGTAGGATTAGGTTAGAAGGAAACAAGTATTTAGGAAACTCGTAGATGGAGGTAAAGCTCAGATTTAGATGTTTAATGTTTGGTAAGTTTTGAAAGACACAGACATTTAAATATGACAGACCTGTATGAGATAGATCGAGTATTTCAAGAGATTTGAATTGTAAACATTTAACATCAACAAGTTCTTTATTGTAAGACAAGTTGAGATATCGAATATTTGCTAATGCTGGATACTTACTGACACTGTAATTGAAGATCTCTATCAGATTGTAACTAATATCCATTGATTGGATTGATGGAGATAAGAAATAAAGCAAATATTGTAAATTTTTAATTTCACAATGAGACCACTTAACGCCTAATATGTTCTCTAATCTTGATGAATTATGAAGAAATCTCAAGTCAGATAGATCTACTCCAGACAAGTTCATGTATCTTTTTTTGCTGTCAATGAAATCTAAAGTTGCTAAAGGAATCGTAATGTTGTAGCCTGATACCGTGACTCCCCATGTTACACAAAGGAAACCTTCTCTGCAGGATTCCTTACAATCTAGTTCATCGTCCTGATGTGGACATTCAGCATGTCCGTCACAAACTAGGTCAGGATGTACACATATTTTACTATTCCAACAAGCAAAGTTGCCGGTACATGAGACAATATTATCATTTTGTTCTTCTTCTCCTGCAGGACAGTCTATTTTCCCGTCAAGGACGTAATGTATAGGAATACAGTAAGATTGGGGACATTTAAAGTATCTCTCTGGACACTCAAAGTCTGTACAGTTCTGTAAGTGAGATACGTCTCTACATCCCATGATACCACCGTACATGTCTTTGATATACACACATCTAGGGGCCCAGATAATATGACCCAATGGATCTCGACAAGATTCTACAGTTTCCAGTTTTCCTATTGTCTCATCAATGGGTCCCTCCGGTCCAGTACAGTCGGTATGAGTATTATTAAGTTGTGAGAAAGGGATACACTTATTGACGTTACAAAAAAGTGCACACGTATTATCTTTTGTTAAATTTAAATTCAATTGCGGATGTTCGTCGTTGTAATTAGTGGTTATATGCTTAATACAAACCAAACAATCTACTTCACCATCATTGATATACTGCTTAGGTAGACATAAACTGTCACAACAATATACACCTGAACACCAGGTTTTTTTTACTTCTTTATCGCAATTATCATCACGCGGTGCTAACATGCAGAGGTTTTCATCTCGTTTGTTGCTGCAGTGATTGATATAATCACAAACCTGGGCGTAAGAAATATATCGAGGAATACCTGCATCTTCTCCACAATCAAACAATGGAAACGATTCTGATTCAATTGAATTGTTAATTAAATGTTTGGTTCCAACTTGGATCGAGACAGATACAATTTTGGTTTCCATTATTCCAAAATATCCTTTCCTTAAGGCGTTAGTGAAACTTTCATTACTTGCAGGATTTATTCTCATCAAGTTCTGACCATCAATTCTTCGTGGAAATACCTTCTCGCACAAAACTAAATTACTTAATCCATTACTGCATTCAACGTCGACCCACCCGTCTTCAATATTATTGTCAATATAATTTGCATTGTCATTCGTACGATTCTTCCAGTTAAAAGTCCACACAGCGCAGGCTTTCTCCCGACCACCAGATGGTTTGTCACGCATCCATTTATTAACCACCAGGGGGCGATAACTAGCTGGATGTCCATGTGCCCATTGAAACCGTTTTGACATGCTCGTTAAGTCTCGTTGGAGACCGATGTAAACTTGAGTTGAGAGGCTGGAAGTTAAGTTCTGGTCATTATCTTCAGTTGCATATTCTTGGACATAGTCATATAGTATTCTCTGAACAAAGTCTATCTCTTCTTGAGTTTCAAATGTTGCCAGACGTCCTCTAATATTGCACTCCTTTACAGCATCAGCCCAGTTGTATTTTTCGTTGCTTTCGTAACTGGCAATCACTGCATAGCAAGATGTATAATTTGTACTGTAACTATTTAAATGTCTACATTGTGCTTGCAAACACAGATGACAAATAGCCATGACCACATACAAATAGTTGTCTATAGTGTCGCCCGACGGTATAAGAAGTACGTCATTCAGATGAATGACCTCATTGTCATGTTTATTACGGAACACAACAGTAAATATCTTGATATCTGTTTGATGTTGTTGTACAATATCTGATATGTTTCTACTTTCTTCATAAGACAACTCGTCACCATCGAGAAATATAACAGCAATATGGGTTACGTTTTCCCTAACTCCAGACATTTCAGAAAATAAACGATGAACGAATGAGATTTTACTGTCAAGAATCTCCTGTACATATAAGTATGGAGTATTCCTTCCCACGTGGCAAGAACCTCCAAATGGCAGCACACTTTCATCGTAGTATATAAAGTTAAGTGATTCATGAAAGTACCAAGATGTGATGTTAACATCAGAATTGTCGAAAGAGAATGTGTCACAAACATCAGCATACATCACTCTGAACTCTCATGAGCTGGGTATATCAGCTCATTCATAATATCTCTCTGCTCAAAATGATCGTAGTCTTCAACATCATCACCAGATAAAAGTCTGGTATCAGCAACTCTAGGAGGTGTATACAGAAACAATATGTCCATCTCGTCAGTGAGAAAATTAGGTAAAGGAAAGTTACTTGACTGCATTCCAAGTATTGCTGAAAATATAACATACATTATTTTAAAGCATAGAGAGAATGTTTTATATTATGTTTAGAAATCCATGCACATATTTTACAAATTATAATAATACAACTCTTCAACAGATTCTTTTGAAATTTGAATTTGAAATTCTCCAACATAATTGCTTCTCTGAGTTTTAACATCAAAGAGTAGTGTCATCTTGATAATACTTGAATTCTTCAACATAGTTGCTTCTCTGAGTTTTAAGTATTCTTCAACATAGTTGCTTCTCTGAGTTTTAAGTATTCTTCAACATAGTTGCTTCTCTGAGTTTTAAGTACTTGTATTCTCCAACATAGTTGTTTCTCTGAGTTTTAACATTAATGAGTAGTGTTATCTTGATAATACTTGAATTCTTCAACATAGTTGCTTCTCTGAGTTTTAACATTAATGAGTAGTGTTATCTTGATAATACTTGAATTCTTCAACATAGTTGCTTCTCTGAGTTTTAACATTAATGAGTAGTGTTATCTTGATAATACTTGAATTCTTCAACATAGTTGCTTCTCTGAGTTTTAACATTAATGAGTAGTGTTAACTTGATCGCGACCATAGGGTTGGAGTTTTACAAAAAACACAGAATGGCACAATAAAAAAAACTTAAACAAACTCTGAGCTGCTCTCAATCGAAAGATTGACGTCACCCCGACTTTACACGCTCTATCGTACTGTGTCCACTCGATGTAACACTTCTGGGGATGAGCCAATAAAAAACAAGCTCTTATTTTTCATATTTGTTGACCTACATACTCAGATATAACTAATAAAATTGTTCGCCCTTTAGTTTCAAATGTCATGCCTAGACTTCAAGAGACTTTAATCCCGTGTAGAAGAAACAAACAAACAGAAGTGATATGACGATATCTCCCATGATGGTTTCAATCTGTCAGATACCATATTATTCTTTTGTAGTTGTTGTTATTGTTATAGCGGAAATAGAATCAATAACTTGCAAAACGTGTTAACGACAGTTTCGAACAAGCGGCATTAATTCATCTTTCCTAACATAATCTTTCAGTGCACAGTTATTTTTGTTGTTTATATATATATATATATATATATATATGACCTTTTCGTCTTTACAGACGGTCAATTGGCAAGTGTTTTACTGTGACAACTTCTGAGTTTTCACTTTCTCTCTTGTCTTTCAGCTCATACATAAGTCTCTTCTCAAAAGACTCTGCGTCCTTTCGTAATTTGGCTTTCCACACAACTAGTCTTTCCCATGTGCTGGGACCTATAGAAAAGTTTTTCACTGAGGCTTTGCAGACATCTTTATATCTGATCATTGGTCTGCCCTTGTGCCCCTTCCCCTCCGAAAGTTCACATAACAACATTTGTTTTGGTATGCGATAAGTTTCCCTTCTTCTCACATGCCCCAACCATCTTAATCGTCTACTGCTGAGCATGCCCATGATGGAAGGCAGGTTTGCACGTTGCAGTACTTCAGAGTTGGTTATCTTGTGGTACCACCTGATGTTCATAATCTTGCGCAGACATCGAAGGTGAAATATGTTAAGTCTCCTCTCGTGTCTTGAGTAGGCTGTCTATTATTCTGAGTCATATAGTAAAGAACTAATTACACAGGCTCGATATATTTGAATCTTCGTCTGCAATGTCAGTTTTGTGTTGTCCTACGCTCGCTTTGATAGTTTGTCGAATGTAGTAGCCGCACTCCCTACACGAGCGTTGATTTCTTCATCAAGAGAAAGGCTGGCAGTGACCATGGACCCAAGAGAGCAAATTTTTTGTACTGGTGTTAGATGGTTACCATTTAAAGTGATATTTTATTTATTGTGTTACCTCCCTGACATAGTACAACTGTTTTGGAAACACTTATAGTCAGAGAAAATAGGTCGCATGCCTTTGGCAAATTATTGATTAGGCATTGCAGTGTAGTCTCACTGTGGACGACTAAGGCAGTATCGTCAGCGATAAAAAGGTAATTGAGAAGAATTTCCTTCGTTTTTGTCCTGGCTCTTAAGCGAACCAAGTCAAATAGTGAACCATCAGATCTGCTGCGGATGAAAACATCACCATTAGCGTCCCCTAAGGCGTGGTTCAAAAGGACTGCGAAGAAGATGCCAAAGAGCGTGGGGGCAAGGACACAACCCTGTTTGACTCCACTCTTAACCTCGAAACTATCAGATGTGCTGCCATTGAACTGTATGCTGGCTTTCATGCCCTCATGGAAGGAGACAATCAATTGGAGCAACTTTGGGGACAGCCAATATGCTTCAGTATTGCTGACTGTGTCAAATGCCTTAGTCAGATCCACGAAAGCAATTCATAAAGGCTCATTCTGCTCTCTGCACTTCTCTTGTTGCTGTCGAAGAGTAAATATCATGTCAGTTGTTGACCGTCCAGCTCTGAATCGACATTGTGACTCTGGGAGAACACGCTCTGCTAGTTTTTGTAGTCGTTTTGAAAGATGTTTTATATAATCAGTTGCTAAAGGTGTACTTTTTCGACAATTACGCTAGCGGCACAATCCCGTTACTTATTCTTCACATACTCGTTACTAAATACTAGTTACTTAGTACCAGTTACTTATATGTTGCCGATCACCAACTAAAACCGACATGTATATAACAAGTTATATGTTATTATTAGAACATATACAAATTGTTTGATAAGTAAACCATAAGTAAATCATAATCTTTCAAAATTGTTATACAAATTAAATATTAATATAAAAATAACAGCAACAAATTTCTGAACATATACCCCCGAATCTCCCCTTAAAATTTCTGCCATTAAACATAGAGCAAGGTATAGATAGGTTAACTAGATCAATTTTCAAATAATGAACATATGTTCTACAGGACAATTAGAAAGCCAGGTTAAAGAGATTGTTCTAAGCAACATGAAGTTTAAAAGTATCAATAAAATATGGAACTGCAAGTTATATTGTTGTTGAAGATAAATGACTAATTTTACAATTCAATGTTTTATCAATCCTAACATATACCAACGATGATTGAAAAATGATATAGAAAGTAAGTTGAATGCATTTCAAATATGTTTTCTGCTAAAAGTAATGAACATAAATGGAACGAGTTCCAGAGAAGTGATGAAATGAGAGAAATGTCTAGTTAACCACTAGCACAACTGCTATTAGAAGGAGAAGATGGATTGGCTATTGGTTACTAAACTGACTTCATTGCACTCCGGGCAGACCCATAGGTGCTCAGTCTCCCCAACAAATATCGAAGAGTATGCATACTGATGGTTCCCGTGGCTCGCTGATTAAACACACCTCTCACTCTGCCTCTCAGGCATCCAGTTCGACTTGTACAACGGGTAACTCCAAACTGCGTAAATCGCTTGATCGATTCAACATCGATTTTTCTGTCCTCATCCAAGAGACAGTCGCGAAGAGACCGAAGAATATCCTTATCCATCTTCAGCTCCCCAACAATCGATGCTGTTGATGCAAGTTTTCCGCTCTCTCATTACCGTAAACACCTGCATGCCCAGGACAGTATATCTACGTAAGCCTCTGGAGGCTAGAAACTTCTATAGATGACATCCACTCATACCGAAACCTGCCCTTCTGGATCTTGTGAAGCATCGACTGAGAATCAAATACAACAACTGCCCCAGTAAATGAAGTCCCAGAGATCCAATGGAGGGCAGCAGTAACGGCCACAACCTCCATCCCCATACTAGAAGTAGTTGTCCTATATGCCCCACTTCGCTCTGCAACAACCCTACCATGCGCATTAGGCCAAGAAAGAGAAGATGGAGATATGTTGGACGGTATATTGAGAAGAAATGACAAAATAATACCAAAGCAGTATTTGAAGTGGGAGACAAAGGGTTCAACAAGACAGGACAACCTAGGGAATTCATGAACAATCGTTGTTGAGAGAGGCAAGAGATATTCTATTCAATTCCATGGCAGAGAATGAGCGACCTGTCCAGGATAGATCGGTATGGAGAAATTATTTGCAGGCCCCCTGTAACGTATAATGGCACCATCATCAGGTGCTGTTCCGGCTGACGTAGGCGATCATGGATCTCTACAAATCTGTGTTCCTAGTATGTGCTATCATCTCAGATATTGATGCTCTTCCGTGCGTCAATTGATATTAAGTTTATCTCAGTTTCTTTGGCTTCATTCAACTCCACCACATTCTTT
This sequence comes from Arion vulgaris, assembly GCA_020796225.1. Lineage (NCBI taxonomy): Eukaryota > Metazoa > Mollusca > Gastropoda > Stylommatophora > Arionidae > Arion > Arion vulgaris. The sequence continues at coordinate 40,751,540 of CM036758.1, forward strand.
ATTTCAGCATTTCATGGGCATCTTATCATTCTTCAGTAAACCATATCTCTGTGACCTCCAGAGATATTTCTGTATGTGTGTTTACTGTCCATGACTCGCATCAGTATGTCAGTATTGGTTCTATGTAGAACTGAATACCTCTTATTCTGACCTTTTTTTTTTCTCCAGCGGAGAGAAATTTAATTTTCAAGTAATGCGATCAATAATATACAATGCACAAAAAGAAAGTTTTCTATTTCAAACTCTATGCTATGTATATCAATTTTGTTAACCAACAAATAAGTAAAAAGTCAGTATATTTGCAATACTTTGCGTTACCATCACAACCAAGTATTTTATTTTAAAAACAAAAACAAACAAACAAACGATGAGAAGAGATATAATTATCATAATTTCAAAGTAATGCGAACAATAATATACAATGCATTAACTAAGCTTAAGTAAGGTGCATGCTATAAAATGAAAGAATTATATCGTCATGGGTCATGTTTGTTCGCATTTACCGATTAATGTGGTCAGTAATCTACAATTCATTAATTCAACAAAACTAAACAATACATGCTATGCAATGACAGTGGTACATTTCGCCCATGTTTTTTTTAAAAAATATTTCTTTTTTTGGTGGTAAATATGATGAAAAAGGAATGTGCTTCATAATTTACAGATAATTTCAATAAATGAATATTACAATAATAGGGAAAACAATTATATTAAGTAATACAATAATGTGAGATAAATAATTAATTAGTAGGGCAAGGTTGCATGCTTTACAATGAAATTTGTTATACATTTAGTCTTCAAATCTGTTATATATATACAAATGAATTTTTGTCTGTTTGTCTGTTTGTGACCTATAGACTCGGAAACTAATGAACAGATTTAGCTGAAATTCACAGGATATGTTTGTTTTGATGTCGGGATGCTACCTGTCATAGTTTGAAATAGGTAGCGATGAAAAATTTAGAAAAATCTAAAAACCAAAACACGCTAATTTCATCAAGAGTTTCTAAGCAATTTGCCATCAACGTTTCCGGAAATCTACGGTGTACACATTAATATATACACAAGATTCGATGACGTATGTTTTAAAACTATGGAAGCCTCGATCTCATTCATAGCATACAATAATCGTTTCAGGGTCAATTTTACAAACAAGCTGAAGTTAAAATATGCAATCCAGGTTTGTTTCTTCAACTGATTTCTACTCATTTCTAATCATGATAAGAGATACTCCAAATCATATTTTAATTTGTCGTCAACTATTCCATCAATGTTTGTTAGCTATGACTATGTTTGCAATAATTGACTGCGAACGATTCCTCTATTATATTCAATTAAACTAAACAAAACTACAATCAGAAGAATATGTTCATTTGAGGGAAGCTATTGCTCTAGATGGCCAGGCAAACAACTATGGCAAGATGGTTATTTTGCCATCAACGTTTACCGGAGGCCCACGTTATATGCATGAATATTACCCAATATTCGAAACTATGGAAAACCTGATCTCTTCATAACGTTTACGTGTAACACGAAATGGAAAGAAATACGAGATGAATTACTACCCTGACAGTCACATTTGGATAAGCATGATCTAATTGCACGTGGGCTTCGTCAAACGTTGATTACATTAGTTCAACTTATAACGAAGGGAGAGATCTTTGGTCCAGTGAGATGTTGGATGTCTTCAACAGAATGACAGAAACGGGGTTTGCCACATAACCATTTATTATTTTGTAATTCAATCCATACCATTGACCACTGATGAACAAATTGGTCAACGTTGTCGATTCAATACGGGTACAAAACGAGAAATAGTCGTTGCATTACAAACTTTATTCGATCAACACCACGAATTAATTCGATTGTTCAGAACTGCCCTGCAACAAATAATAGCTGATGACTACAGAGTTGTCCTTAGAGCAGACATAACATCTGCTGGTCAACACGAAAGACAGTACAATGCACTAACAATTGATAAAGTGGCGATCGTTATGGTTGGCGAAGAATCTAACTCGCGTGATATAATTCTTCATGGCAGAAATGGTGATGTTCAGCGAGTCTCAGAAACTCATCGCTCATACGACGGATTGCAATATCCGATTTTATTTTGGCAAGTAGAAGATGGATATAATTTCAACATCAAATTGAGAAATCCACAAACAGATGAGGAAACGAATAAGAAAGTTAGTGCCATGAATTATTATTTATATCGATTGATGGTTCGTGAAAACGCTGAAAATCATATCTTGAAATGTCGGCAATTGTTCCATCAATACATTGTTGATATATATTCGAAAATCGAAACTAATCGACTCCTCTACATTCGATTAAATCAAACCAAGTTGCGTTCAGAACAGTACATTCATTTACGTGATGCAATTGTTAATGATGGCAATGTGAATCCTAATGAATTGGGAAAATGGTCATACTACCGGCCACGTTTACAGGGAGTCCGCGGCACATGCATGAATACGCACAAGATGCAATGACACATGTTCGCACCCATGGCCGTCCAGATTTATTTATCACGTTTACATGCAATCCTACGTGGGATGAAATTAAAGAACTTTTGTTAGCTGGACAATTATCATCGGATCGTCATGATATTACCGCGCGTGTATTCAAACAAAAATTGAAATCTTTAATGGATTTCATTGTCAAGCATCATGTTTTTGGAGAGACACGCTGTTGGATGTATTCCATCGAATGACAAAAAAGAGGATTGCCACATGCACACATTTTGATTTGGTTGATCGAAAAAGTCACACCAGATCAAATTGATCAAGTCATCTCAGCAGAAATACCAGATGTCGACATTGATCCAGACTTATTTGAAGTCGTCACCAAAAACATGATTCATGGTCCATGTGGCTTACTCAACAATAATTCACCATGCATGTCTGATGAAAAATGCACGAAACGATACCCAAAAAGACTTACATGCCGAGACTATCACTGACAATGACGGATATCCTCTCTATCGTCGACGATAAAATGATTCCAACAGACATGACATGTGAATTCATCGCTTGCAATTTCCGGTGCAACTCGCCTTTGCAATGACCATCAACAAATCACAAGGTCAATCGCTACAAGTGTGTGGACTATATTATGAAAATTCATGCTTTTCACATGGACAGCTATATGTGGCCTGTTCACGCCTTGGAAAACCTTCCGATTTATTCGTGTACGCACCAAACGGAAAAACCAAAAATGTTATATACCCAAAAGCACTTCAATAAACAGAATTAAAATGAAACGTTAAATTGCAAGTTTTTTCCCAAGAAAATGAACAAATAGTTCATAAGTTCATAAGTACGGTTCCAATCTCACTGCAACGGGTCACCCCATAATTGCTCCGTTCCTGTGCCAATGAAAATGACACGAAATGCTAACAACTGTGAAATGTTTCCTGTGTGAACTAATTTCAGAATGAAACAGCAGCGTACCGCCACAAAAAGCAACCTGCACCGCATAAAATGCATATGGCTAATGTAGCAACACAAAACTGTTCATCACTTGAATTGCAGTTCTTGTCGAAGGGAACATAAATCATGACAAAATCCAGCTTTCTGCACTTGCAATATAACTGCATACGGCAGATTGAGCTTGTTCGTCATAACCGCTGCCATTTTGAATACACACAACAAACGCACGGTTGACACAGCAAAAATGACAATGATCCAAAATAATTATTACATATTGTTATAGCAATTTTCCTTTAAATTCAATTTCTGTTGAAGGCGTAGCAACGCGCACAGGATACAGCTAGTCAACTATAAGTATTGAAAGGAGAATATTCATTTGGTCAAGAGAAGTTCTGTATGTGTGAACTTCAATCCGATCAACAGTGAATGCCGAGCAGGAAATATTCGGTCAGATCAAGAGAAATGCTGAATGTGTAATTTTCAGTTAAATCAGCATACAGTACTGAGCCAGAAATATTTGCTCAAATGAAAGATACATGCTGAATGGGAAATATTCAATCAGATCGGTGGAAAACACCGAATAGAAAATATCCAGTCCAACGATCGTGAGCATAATTAGCATATATGATCGATTCAAGAGAGATATATTGGGATTCTTCATAAAACAGTAAATATCAGATAACAAAAATAATAGCAAATATCTATAATTCCGTTTTAATGAGTGAGAAATATTGGAAGTGGGTATTCAGTATTGGGCGCCAGTTTTATGGGGGTAAATAAGTGTTGTCTGGAGTTTTAGGTACAAGTGGATAATGTCGGGTGTTGTTTCAGAAAGTGTTAGTTGTGTTGTGGGTGTGTAGCTACTATCTTTCATTCATTCGATTGTTGTGCATTCATTCGTGTTTTGGGTGCGACGTGTCCCAGTTTTTATGTTTTGTGTCTTTGTTGTGTTGTTTGTGCGTGTTTGCGTGAAATTAATCTGGTTGTGTTCACTGTGTGTTGATATATTAATTAATGCATTCATGCGATGGTTTTACTTTCACTCGTGATATGGGTGTGACATCTCCCAATGTTGGTGTTTCGTCTTTTTGTTGCGTTGGTAGTGTGTACTCTCAGGAGTTTATTTTGTCGTGTGTGCTATTCTTTGTTCGTAAATGTGTCTGAAGAGTCTGTCGTTGTATTGTCGTTGGTCATATTTAGCTCTGTTCCTGAAAAGCCACACCAGGTTTCTGAATTCTGCCAATAATCTGTAATGTTCTCTTTGTGGGTCTGTGGGTGTTTGTGGTAGTAAGTTTATCATGATTGCTTGTATGTGTCTATCTTGGTTGTGTTTATTGTTGTTTGTAGTGAGTTTAATGCTAGTTGTATTGTGTTGCAATGGAAGAAAATGTGGTCTTCTGTCTCTTGTCTGTTTTGATTGCAGAGGTGGCATTTGGCCCGTGTTGCTGTCTTGTATCCTACCGGTGTGATGTTGAAAAGTAATCTGTATGTGACTTCTTTTGCTTGTTTAGATGTTTGCGTTTTGTGTAAGTTTCTAAAGATCTGTGTGTAGTTTGTAATAAAATGTGTGTAGTGTGTAATAAAATGTGTGTAGTCTGTAATAAAATGTGTGTAGTCTCTTTTTATTCTATTGTGTAGTGTTGGTTCTTGTGTCTTAATTAGGTGTTTGTATATCTGTTTTGCCGGCTTATGTATGTAGTTTCTGTTGTCCTTTATGCTTTGGATGCACTGTTGGTACAATTCTGGTAGTGTGCCGAAATAGTTGAGTGTTTTGTTGTTTATTGGGTGAAATTTTGTTAATCGTATGCCTATATAGTAGTGTGCTAAAGTGTATTCGTCTGTTTTATTTCGTTTAGTGTTGCTATAGCTTGTTTGTTCTGTAGTGTTGTTGTTCTGTTCGAACTGTCAAGATTGTGCGCGATACACATTGAAGTCTCCTCCTATTGTGATATGTTGGTTTTTGTACCTTTTTAATGTGTGTGACAGTATTTTGTAGAAGAGGGATAGTTCATGTCTTGTGGTCGGTGCATATATGTTGGCTATTGTGTGTATCTTCTTATTGTGTTTGTGCTTGGTTTGTATTATCAGTGTTCTTCCATCTGGTCGTTATGTCAGTGTGTTGTTTCCCAATCGTCTGATATCTGTATTGTTGCTACTCCTCCCCTTTTGTCCGTTTCCTGTGTTATGTCTCTCGTGTGTGCATAGAGGTGCTTTGCTGAGAAGTGTTGCTTTGTTAATGTGTGTTTCTTGTAGTAGAATGAAATCTGGTTTGTATTTGTGTGTTAGGTTGATGATATGATGTGTTTTGTGTTTCAGGTTGATGATATGATGTGTTTTGTGTTTCAGGTTGATGATATGATGTGTTTTGTGTTTCAGGTTGATGATATGATGTGTTTTGTGTTTCAGGTTGATGATATGATGTGCATTGTGTTTCAGGTATCTTATATTGAGGGATATAATACGTATTTTGTTCCTAACGAGAGCCATTTGTGTGCGTGTGTGCGTGTGTATGTAAAAAGTGTGTCTCTTTCATTCATTCTCTTTCTGTCGTACTTGCGTTGATCTCGGGTTGTCTTGAATGTCTGTGATCTGGTGATGTATCAAGAGCGGGTGTTCTTCGTCCATGTCGTGTCCTAGCCAAGATGGAGGTGTTGCTTCTTCGTCTGTATCTTCGTTTTCTGTTGGGATGTGTTGTTTCTTTGGTGTTGTGGTGTTTGTAGTGGTTTGGGTGGTTGTTGGTATTCTTTTAGTCGGAGTACTGTTTTGATTTCTTTTCCTTTTTCGTCGACTTTCGACTTTTGTGTACTCGTTTCTCGAGTTTTTTTTTAAAAATCAGGGGTATTCTGTGTACTTTGTTGTGGTTCTGTGGTGGTTCTTGTGGTTCTATCATTTATTATGGGTGTTTCTGTGGTGGTTCTTGTGGTTCTATCATTTATTATGGGTGTTTCTGTGGTTGATCTTGTGGTTCTATCATTTATTATGGGTGTTTCTGTGGTGGTTCTTGTGGTTCTATCATTTATTATGGGTGTTTCTGTGGTGGTTCTTGTGGTTCTATCATTTATTATGGGTGTTTCTGTGGTTGATCTTGTGGTTCTATCATTTATTATGGGTGTTTCTGTGGTTGATCTTGTGGTTCTATCATTTATTATGGGTGTTTCTGTGGTGGTTCTTGTGGTTCTATCATTTATTATGGGTGTTTCTGTGGTTGATCTTGTGGTTCTATCATTTATTATGGGTGTTTCTGTGGTTGATCTTGTGGTTCTATCATTTATTATGGGTATTTCTGTGGTTGATCTTGTGGTTCTATCATTTATTATGGGTGTTTCGGTGGTTGATCTTGTGGTTCTATCATTTATTATGGGTATTTCTGTGGTTGATCTTGTGGTTCTATCATTTATTATGGGTGTTTCTGTGGTTGAACTTGTGGTTCTATCATTTATTATGGGTGTTTCTGTGGTTGATCTTGTGGTTCTATTATTTATTATGGGTGTTTCTGTGGTTGATCTTGTGGTTCTATCATTTATTATGGGTGTTTCTGTGGTTGATCTTGTGGTTCTATCATTTATTATGGGTGTTTCTGTGGTTGATCTTGTGGTTCTATCATTTATTATGGGTGTTTCTGTGGTTGATCTTGTGGTTCTATTATTTATTATGGGTGTTTCTGTGGTTGATCTTGTGGTTCTATCATTTATTATGGGTGTTTCTGTGGTGGTTCTTGTGGTTCTATCATTTATTATGGTGTTTCTGTGGTGGTTCTTGTGGTTCTATCATTTATTATGGGTGTTTCTGTGGTTGATCTTGTGGTTCTATCATTTATTATGGGTGTTTCTGTGGTTGATCTTGTGGTTCTATCATTTATTATGGGTGTTTCTGTGGTGGTTCTTGTGGTTCTATCATTTATTATGGGTGTTTCTGTGGTGGTTCTTGTGGTTCTATCATTTATTATGGGTGTTTCTGTGGTTGATCTTGTGGTTCTATCATTTATTATGGGTGTTTCTGTGGTTGATCTTGTGGTTCTATCATTTATTATGGGTATTTCTGTGGTTGATCTTGTGGTTCTATCATTTATTATGGGTGTTTCTGTGGTTGATCTTGTGGTTCTATCATTTATTATGGGTATTTCTGTGGTTGATCTTGTGGTTCTATCATTTATTATGGGTGTTTCTGTGGTTGAACTTGTGGTTCTATCATTTATTATGGGTGTTTCTGTGGTTGATCTTGTGGTTCTATTATTTATTATGGGTGTTTCTGTGGTTGATCTTGTGGTTCTATCATTTATTATGGGTGTTTCTGTGGTTGATCTTGTGGTTCTATCATTTATTATGGGTGTTTCTGTGGTTGATCTTGTGGTTCTATCATTTATTATGGGTGTTTCTGTGGTTGATCTTGTGGTTCTATTATTTATTATGGGTGTTTCTGTGGTTGATCTTGTGGTTCTATCATTTATTATGGGTATTTCTGTGGTTGATCTTGTGGTTCTATCATTTATTATGGTTGTTTCTGTGGTTGATCTTGTGGTTCTATCATTTATTATGGGTATTTCTGTGGTTGATCTTGTGGTTCTATCATTTATTATGGGTGTTTCTGTGGTTGATCTTGTGGTTCTATCATTTATTATGGGTGTTTCTGTGGTTGATCTTGTGGTTCTATCATTTATTATGGGTGTTTCTGTGGTGGTTCTTGTGGTTCTATCATTTATTATGGGTGTTTCTGTGGTTGATCTTGTGGTTCTATCATTTATTATGGGTGTTTCTGTGGTTGATCTTGTGGTTCTATCATTTATTATGGGTGTTTCTGTGGTGGTTCTTGTGGTTCTATCATTTATTATGGGTGTTTCTGTGGTTGATCTTGTGGTTCTATCATTTATTATGGGTGTTTCTGTGGTGGTTCTTGTGGTTCTATCATTTATTATGGGTGTTTCTGTGGTTGATCTTGTGGTTCTATCATTTATTATGGGTGTTTCTGTGGTGGTTCTTGTGGTTCTATTATTTATTATGGGTGTTTCTGTGGTTGATCTTGTGGTTCTATCATTTATTATGGGTGTTTCTGTGGTTGATCTTGTGGTTCTATCATTTATTATGGGTGTTTCTGTGGTTGATCTTGTGGTTCTATCATTTATTATGGGTGTTTCTGTGGTGGTTCTTGTGGTTCTATCATTTATTATGGGTGTTTCTGTGGTTGATCTTGTGGTTCTATCATTTATTATGGGTGTTTCTGTGGTTGATCTTGTGGTTCTATCATTTATTATGGGTGTTTCTGTGGTTGATCTTGTGGTTCTATCATTAATTATGGGTGTTTCTGTGGTTGATCTTGTGGTTCTATCATTTATTATGGGTGTTTCTGTGGTTGATCTTGTGGTTCTATCATTTATTATGGGTATTTCTGTGGTTGATCTTGTGGTTCTATCATTTATTATGGGTGTTTCTGTGGTTGATCTTGTGGTTCTATCATTTATTATGGGTATTTCTGTGGTTGATCTTGTGGTTCTATCATTTATTATGGGTGTTTCTGTGGTTGATCTTGTGGTTCTATCATTTATTATGGGTGTTTCTGTGGTTGATCTTGTGGTTCTATCATTTATTATGGGTGTTTCTGTGGTGGTTCTTGTGGTTCTATCATTTATTATGGGTGTTTCTGTGGTTGATCTTGTGGTTCTATCATTTATTATGGGTGTTTCTGTGGTTGATCTTGTGGTTCTATCATTTATTATGGGTGTTTCTGTGGTTGATCTTGTGGTTCTATCATTTATTATGGGTGTTTCTGTGGTTGATCTTGTGGTTCTATCATTTATTATGGGTGTTTCTGTGGTGGTTCTTGTGGTTCTATCATTTATTATGGGTGTTTCTGTGGTTGATCTTGTGGTTCTATCATTTATTATGGGTGTTTCTGTGGTGGTTCTTGTGGTTCTATCATTTATTATGGGTGTTTCTGTGGTTGATCTTGTGGTTCTATCATTTATTATGGGTGTTTCTGTGGTTGATCTTGTGGTTCTATTATTTATTATGGGTGTTTCTGTGGTTGATCTTGTGGTTCTATCATTTATTATGGGTGTTTCTGTGGTTGATCTTGTGGTTCTATCATTTATTATGGGTGTTTCTGTGGTTGATCTTGTGGTTCTATCATTTATTATGGGTGTTTCTGTGGTGGTTCTTGTGGTTCTATCATTTATTATGGGTGTTTCTGTGGTTGATCTTGTGGTTCTATCATTTATTATGGGTGTTTCTGTGGTTGATCTTGTGGTTCTATCATTTATTATGGGTGTTTCTGTGGTTGATCTTGTGGTTCTATCATTAATTATGGGTGTTTCTGTGGTTGATCTTGTGGTTCTATCATTTATTATGGGTGTTTCTGTGGTTGATCTTGTGGTTCTATCATTTATTATGGTTGTTTCTGTGGTTGATCTTGTGGTTCTATCATTAATTATGGGTGTTTCTGTGGTTGATCTTGTGGTTCTGTCATTTATTATGGGTATTTCTGTGGTTGATCTTGTGGTTCTGTCATTTATTATGGGTGTTTCTGTGGTTGATCTTGTGGTTCTATCATTTATTATGGGTGTTTCTGTGGTTGATCTTGTGGTTCTGTCATTTATTATGGGTATTTCTGTGGTTGATCTTGTGATTCTATCATTTATTATGGGTGTTTCTGTGGTTGATCTTGTGGTTCTGTCATTTATTATGGGTGTTTCTGTGGTTGATCTTGTGGTTCTATCATTTATTATGGGTGTTTCTGTGGTTGATCTTGTGGTTCTATCATTTATTATGGGTGTTTCTGTGGTTGATCTTGTGGTTCTATCATTTATTATGGGTGTTTCTGTGGATCTTGTGGTTCTGTCATTTATTATGGGTGTTTCTGTGGTTGATCTTGTGGTTCTATCATTTATTATGGGTGTTTCTGTGGTTGATCTTGTGGTTCTATCATTTATTTTGGGTGTTTCTGTGGTTGATCTTGTGGTTCTGTCATTTATTATGGGTGTTTCTGTGGTTGATCTTGTGGTTCTGTCATTTATTATGGGTGTTTCTGTGGTGGTTCTTGTGGTTCTATCATTTATTATGGGTGTTTCTGTGGTTGATCTTGTGGTTCTATCATTTATTATGGGTGTTTCTGTGGTTGATCTTGTGGTTCTATCATTTATTATGGGTGTTTCTGTGGTTGATCTTGTGGTTCTATCATTTATTATGGGTGTTTCTGTGGTGGTTCTTGTGGTTCTATCATTTATTATGGGTGTTTCTGTGGTTGATCTTGTGGTTCTATCATTTATTATGGGTGTTTCTGTGGTTGATCTTGTGGTTCTGTTGTCTACAATGGGTTTCCCTGCTTTCTTCTTTTTTTCCAGGCATTGGCTAATCCAATGAGTATCGTTCCCACAGATTGTACACTGTGGGCGTCTGCCGGGCAGGGTGATCCATAATTGCTGCTGTGACTGTGCACTGCCTGTCAACTGCAGGTTTAAAAAATGTGGAATTTGATGAGATTTATTTTTTCCCTATAGAAGAAATTCCACTTGTCGGTTGCACTTTTTATCGGAGCTACTTCCACTTCTGTATCTTGAGTAATGATTTCAGCGAGTTCAGTGACTCCTTCCTTGGTGGAGGAAGGGGGCAACCAATGGATGACTCCTTCCTTGGTGGAGGTAGGGGGCAACGAATGGATGACTCCTTCCTTGGTGGAGGTAGGGGGCAACCAATGGATGACTCCTTTATTTTTCTCGAGCTCTTGGTGCTCTATTGTTATAGTGATTTGGAGGTTGCCCCACTCGAACCGTTGTAAATGTAGGTTTTGTAATGTTGATGTGTGCGGCTATGCTCAATGTAGCATACCACTTGTGTGGGTCCGCAAAACGGTATAGCGATGCTACACCTGCTGGTCCTGTAAGCACAGCCGCCGTCATAGCATATGTCATTCTTGACACATTCCCACTAAGGATTAGGATCAGGGTCCCTGGCCGGTGTATTAAACCACCTTCTAAGAATTCCTCTACCTTGAAGGCTACAGTAGCTATTTTGTTTGCCATTATAAATTATGGTGAATCAGTTCAAAACACAGTGTTGAAACAAAAATTAAAGTTCACAAAGCACCACTCTATGAAATTCCAGAAGTTTTGCACAATGACATGATTAATAGTTAGTTAGCTGGGTATGAAAAAACAAACAACAAACGTTGAATATTATTCTGACCTCAATTGACAGTGACTTGTTGCATATAATCCGACACATTTCTGCAACGCAGCTTTGGCCTGCTCTATTCTGCTATTTATTTCTGATCTGTATCTGCCATCTGATGTTACCATGACTCCAATATAGTTAAATTGATGTACTTGTTATAGCTTCGTCCCACTTGCTATGATGGTGCATTTTATTGGAGTTTGCTTGACACGGTCCTTTGTTGCTACTTTCTGTCATAGCTTTGTCAACTAAATTCTGGAGCCCTGTATCATTTCTTGCTATTAAGACAGTATTGTTAGCGTATCGCACGTTATTAATGTTATGTCCTCCTACGGCTATTCCATCAATATCTTGTAAAGAGGAAACCGGGGCACAGTGGGTCACATTTTGGATAAATAAATTCAGTTCTTAGATATCTTAAAATATATTTAAGTTGAGTGTAGCCAGTGAATACTGTGACCACTTAGGTTGCCAGTAAAAAATATATTTAGGTTGAGTGTAGCCAGTGAATATGGTGACCACTTAGGTTGCCAGTAACAAAATATATTTTTTGTTAATTAAACTAACAACTCTTGGGCATAAAAGTGATACCGCGCATCCTTGTCTAACTTACTCTTTGATCTTCTGGAAAGTTCCTATCTGTGTGTCTATTCTAGAAATTGCTGTATGCTGACAATATATGTTCTAAATAATTCTTATATCTTTGCTATCAAAGTTTAAACTATATAACGTGTTGTAGGTAGAGTCTTAATGGTTTACATTGTCGAACGCCTTGGTGTAGTCTATACAATACAAGTATAGATCAACAAGTATAGTATAATGCTACGAGAGGAATACATATACTCTACATTCGTTATCCACTGTATCTGAGTAGCAATATTCGTTAAGGAGATATGTCTATTAGTAATCTCCTTATGTACACGAACCATTTATTGCGATGTTTCTTAATGAAGTTTAGTACTGATGTTGTATACACATTTTTCCTGACGTCTTATTTCTAAACCGGTCTTTCCTTGAAACTCTCAGCTTTCTGCGTAGACTCTTTATTTAAGTCGTGACTAGTTTTCTTCTATCGGTTGATGTCAACGTTCAGGTTTGACACTGACATAAATATCGTGCTGCAAGATGCTGCTAGTAGAACTAATAATAACAATACTTATGTTATCTCCAACATGTATTAACATTATCGATAAAATGTTTGCAGACAAAAACACAATATTAATTTAATTATGAAACTACTACCAAATGAATTGGAAAATGGCTAAAATAACAATCAAGTTGAATGCATATGCCAATATATGTCTGAGAAAAGTAATGAACATAAAAGGGAACACATACAGGAAAAGTGATGATATCAGAGACATGTTTGGTCAACCACTAGTAACAATTGTTAGATGTAGAAGGTGTAACTATGTTGGACACACCTTGAGAAGAAATGATCAAAGAATATCAAAGCAGGCATTGAAGAGGGAGGCAAAGAATATCAAAGCAGGCATTGAAGAGGGAGGCAAAGAATATCAAAGCAGGCATTGAAGAGGGAGGCAAAGAATATCAAAGCAGGCATTGAAGAGGGAGGCAAAGAATATCAAAGCAGGCATTGAAGAGGGAGGCAAAGAATATCAAAGCAGGCATTGAAGAGGGAGGCAAAGAATATCAAAGCAGGCATTGAAGAGGGAGTCAAAGAATATCAAAGCAGGCATTGAAGAGGGAGGCAAAGAATATCAAAGCAGGCATTGAAGAGGGAGGCAAAGAATATCGAAGCAGGCATTGAAGAGGGAGGCAAAGAATATCAAAGCAGGCATTGAAGAGGGAGGCATAGGGTACTGGAAAAAAGAGGACGCCCTAAGAGACCATGAAATAAACTTTCCTGAGAGAAGCAAGAAATATCGGTCTCCATTCCATGGAAAAGATTGAGCGAATTGCCCAGGACAGAGCGGTACGGAGAAATTACTTGCAGGCCTTATAACGACAAGAGATAAATTATTATTATTACCAACTAGTAACTAAACATAACTATATAATAAACAAACACAGAAAATATGACACACACTATGATGTACTTACTGTGTAAAATGTAAACAGTTGTAAAACCGAGGAAAGATAGCGTAATGAAAGTCATATTTAAAGAGTAAACAAGTTTGCGTTAAACACTGGTCACTAGTTAGATAGTATAATAGTAAGTGTCGGACACTGGTCACTAGTTAGATAGTATAATAGTAAGTGTCGGACACTGGTCACTAGCTTGAGAATATAACATTAAGGGTCGGTCGCTAGTCGTTAGAAACAATGTTGTCAACTGCTTCTGTCAGAGCTTGTGTGGGAAAGTGATGTTTGGCTACAGATTAAAAAAAGAGAAAGATCACCCAAAACACTTCATCACTTTGGACAACGCCTCTGCTTTTGTTTTCTGTCCATGTATACAATCACAACAAACAATGATGTCGGTAACGACTCGTTAATACATTATATATATATTTCTGCTTCTAATGTTGATCTGGATGGAGACGCCCAAAGTTGTAGACATACACCAAAGGAAAGAATTGTATAGCATAACATGAATATTGTATTATATTGTTGCGTAGTTCTTAATACATCTAACATTTCGTTGTGATGATGGCACATGATACAGGGGAAACAAGTTCAAAGGTCACGTATGTCGCAGTTTGTGTGTGTGTTATGGTTTTACACACGCCACATGAACTCACTCTGTAGACAAGATGTATTAATGCAAGGAACAATTCCCTAAAACTAATTCTATTCTAGGAGGGATTGCTATTTATTATTATTATTTTCTATAATTTTGTACTGTTTTTATATCATATTGAGGATTCAATCGAAAATTAAACGGACTATTTGATCTGGAGTCCTTGTTTATCTGGGAAGTAGTTTGGCCGCGTAAGAATGAATATATCTTAGACGGAATGAAAATGACATTGTTTTGGCAAATATCATTGCAATAGCAATCAAAGGTCAGAGGTGGCAATGTAACATCTTATGTAGAAACTTGTAAACTAGCCCCAGAAATAATGCGCTGAACAACGCGCGAAGCATTAGATGGAAAACGATGAGATTGTCTTTACAATATTTTTTATTAAGAATATGTTACATATTAATATGGTTGTTATATTTTTCTGATATAATATTTATATTTTAGTGTTATATATTCAACTTTTAAAGCTAATCAGTGTCAAGTTAAAAGGAATAATTACGAAAAACATTTTACTACAATAATAAGTAAAGGTTAATTATTTTTGGTTTGGTAGGCCTGTTCATACTGGCCCCTAATGACCAGGGGGTATACTAATTAGGGAGGAAAGAAGCTGATTGTAAGATTTTAGACTGTGTCTGTGATATTTTAGCGTTATATATCAACTTTCAAAGCTAATCAGTCTATTGTCTAGTCCCAGGTGGAAGATGTAGTTGGCTGTCCACTCTTGCGTTAATAGTAGGGATGGGTGCTTTAATTTGCTTTCTAGAGCCAGATGAGTCGTGCTTGTTGTGTTATATCCGTGTTTATGTAGTGTGGTCTTGATATTGTCTATCCATCTTTTCTTCTTCTTCCTTAGCTCTAGTACCCGATCTCTTTTTATTGTATACTGTTATTGGTGGTTGGTATTTCATTCTCATTAATTTCAAAACCACTGAATTTGTATTCATTCGATGTATTCGATGCATGAAGTTATGCCCACTCTGCTTCTGATGTACTCATTTCGTAGTCTGTCTTTCCTGCTGACTCCCATTGCCTTCCTCAAGCATTTCATTTCACACATGGTGAGCTTTCTGTGGTGTGTTGCTGTAAGAGACCAAGCTTGGCACTGGTAACAAAGTGTTGGTAGGAAAATACTTTTATCATGTCTTTTCACTTCCATCTTGATGTTGTAGTAATGTTGCCAGCTGGTAGGTCACTGCATTTGCTTTTGTCATCTTGTTTCTATTTCTCTATCGAGTTTTCCATCATGTGTGAAAATACTGCCTAAATATTTGAATTCAGAAACTTGCTTTACTCTGGTGTTGTCTATTTGTATGTTTACTTGGCTTGGTGTTCTGCTGATTTTCATGGTCTCGGTCTTTTTTTTGTTGATTTTCATGTTGTACTTTCTACATGCTATTAGCAATGAATTCATGTGTTGTTGTAGTTCATCTTCGTCATCATAGATTAGAATTTGGTCGTCTGCAAAATAAACAGGGCGGTGCGTTTGAGGTCTTCACCCGTTCCCCATAGTTTGTCTTGTAGGTTGTTTCTGTTGGTCAGATCTCCAATCTCTCACTACTCAGACTAGGCCAGTCTTGCAGGATGTGCTCTGGGGACTGCTTAGGTGCTCCACAGGTGCAGGCTGCCGAGCCCCTGAGACCCATTCTGTGTTGGTGTGCTCTGAGACTGCAGTGTCCTGTTCTAAGTCTGAAGACTGTGGTCTGTGCTTTTCTGTTTAGTGTATTTATACTGTCGTGCTCTGGGTTGTATCCTCCATTTATTTTTCTCCATATCCTTTTCCTGGATTGTTTCAGGAGAGTCTTTGCTTCTGTAAAAGACCGATACAATCTGTTTGCATCGTGTCGACGCAAGGAAAGACTGTAGTAAACTCTATACCAGAAGGGAAAGGCAGGGGACTAGGTAGAATAAAGTTAGCAGAGGAGCGTCTGATCGAATAGATTAGAACGCGACTTCCATGTCGTTGTTCAGTTCATGGTAAAGCCAACGATGTGTTTTCTTGTTGTCGGCATGAATTTTAAACAATATACTAGCCTGAACAGCTTTACGGCGACTGCACTAGCCACGCGGCCATTTAATTCTCCGGGCTCTTGTTCCACCTGTCCTACACCGCCCTAAAAAGCAATACTACAAGCAGTAACAACTTTATTTGTTAGAGTTATCATAGCGCAAAACTGAAAGTTTCGTTTTAGTGCATATGAAATATGCTTTCTGTGAGAATTGGGTGGCAATTTTTGCCGAGCGCTAATAACTACACAATATTGCATGCGATCATAATGCGATGTGTCGAAACCTACAAATCTGGTCTGATCAAAGCGGATCAGATCAGATTAGGGGGTCAAATGCGCATAGAGACAACGTCGCTCCAGGATTAGTGAGCTGGCACTAATCAAGATCCTACACCACCTCCACGTGTCTCTGAAAGCACTATAACGTACCTTGTCGACACATGGGAAGATTGTGGCGAACTCCGTATCAAAGACCTTGCACAGACATATTTACTGGGTAAGGTTGGCCAAACACAAATCCTAAAGTTGCGTTTTAATGACTAACAAAACTGCCCTCCCTGGGACAACCGGGCAAGGTACTGTGGCATTAACAACTAACATCCCCGGAAGAACTGAGGTGAGTGATGTTGGTGAGCGTAAAATTTCTGCTGCGTTGCTAGTGCCGATGGAAACGACCCTCTAAAAGATATGTGAGCAGCCCCAGTTCAGTGTTTCCCGAGAACAGGAAAAATGCAGAGTAAAACTTTGTAAATTGTCAAGTGCCGACAAGCGCCCCAAGACGGCTGAGAATACTCCTTCTCAGGAACACACTCACCGTGGATAGAAACCCACGGCCGATAATGCAAAGATTTGACTGGTACAAACCCAAACAGAGGCTAAGGGCAATGCTTATCGGACGCCAATCATCCTACACCGAGTAAGATGACGCCTAAACACCATGGCTCAGATCATATAAGTAAGAAATAACAGCTTACGAGTCGTCTGTGAATGAAAGCCAACTCCCTTGAAGCAAATTGCAGCACCAACAATTGCTAGCTGGGAGGCAAGAACCAATAAGAACGCTTTGTAACGAATAAACAGTCTTGACAAGTGTCTCTGAAAACACTGTAACGTATCGTGGCGACACATGAGAAGACTGTGGCAAACTCCGTATCAAAGGCCTAGCGCAGATACATTTACTGGGTAAGGTTGGCCAAGCGCAAATCCTCAAGTTTCGTTTTAGTGCCTAACGAAACTGCCCTCCCTGGGACAACCGGACAAGGTACTGTTGCATTAACAGCTAACGCCCCCGAAAGAACTGAGGGAAGAGGCAAAAATGCTCCTAAACCGGAGCGACCTCACCCAGTCACCGCAAAGTTGCTAATGTTCTTTGGCGTAGATCCAAGCCCAAATATACGGTATTAAAAGCTCATTAGAGAGTGTTTATCATACGATGCGTACGGAACGACAGCATCAATGGCAAGAAATCCGATAGAGAAGTCACAGTACACTAATTAACTCTGGCCGTAAAAGTACCGATGGTAAGAGGACTCAAGACAAGATTTACACGGATAACAGGTTTCATGCAACGATCACACTTGGAGGATCTAAGCTTCGAGTACATCTGAAGTCAGCGAGGCTGTCCGTATGGTTGAGGAAAACCTGTAAAATTGTAATTTAGGACTCACGCAAAATTCAGTCAGAAGTGCAATACCAGGCGTCATGACTTTCGCCTGAATTGATAGCTGGCGTTTGCGCGAGAGAGATATCGGCAAGAAGCCGAGAGAGACTGCGGTGATACGTAATAAATTGGTGTTTCAGGACATAGTCACGCATATATGGTATTACATAAGCAAGCAACAATTAATAATAAAATGATAAACATAACAAAAATTCGACGTTTCGTTCGTAGAGCCTTTGTAAAGAGGACAACAATATATATATCTAAAACGAAAGTAATGAGAAACAATCATACATGTGATAGCCCAATTGTATTACAAAATGAAGTCATTGCGGAAGTCCAGGATTTTGTATACCTGGGATGTACTGTATCACAGGACGGAGAATCAGAAAAGGAAATCATCGAAAAAATCAAGAAGGCAAGACAAACTTTTGCCATGCTCAACAAAATTGGAAAAACAAAAGGACTAAATCTTAGGACAAAACTTACTATTATACAGTAGTGAATGCTGGAAAATGACTCAACACATAATACACAAGTTTGAGACATTTCAAAATAAATGTTTAAGAAGAAACCTGCACATTTTCTGACCAAACACCATAAAAATTGAGGAGCTTTTGAAACGAACAGACTATGCATTCTTGAAGACCATCTTTAAAAGATGAAGATGGAAGTAGTATGGACACGTATGTCGTATGACAGTGGGAGCATTGGCTAGGAAAGCTCTGAGATGGACAGCGTATGGGAAGAGGAGGCATGGATGTCCAAATGAAACATGGATAAGAACTGTTGAAGGAGTGCGGTTTGACGTGGGAGACAGTTGTTTGAAATGCAGCAGAACGGCAACAGTAGAAGTCTCTTGTGAAAACGTTATGTGTCAATCGGGACACGAAGAAGATAGAGATATAGATAGTTGGTTTATCACTATTTCTATGAATTCTGGAACAACATTTCTAGCAATTGTAAACGTTTACTAACAACACACAATTTAATATTCTTGTACACAAGACAAAGAAACATTTATGAGTTTATATCAACTTTATTTGTCTTCACATCAATAGACAAAAGTAGATATCAAATATCTTACAAGCTACATGATTTGCTAGTTAGTTGATAAATCTAATAAAAATGTAATTAGAAAAAATAAACGATAATTTATCTATGAAAATTGTTTTAACATTTCTTCTTTTTCTTCGAACGCTCCCTATCGAGCACTTGTTAACCACTCTTTGTGATTTGTATGTGATCTGAGCTTGAGAGTGAGTGTACGTTGTGCCAGTTATGCGTCTACAAGTCGGTCACCACCTACGATTTATTTGACGCTTTTTATTTACTAGGTAGCTTACTAAGCCCCTACCTCAGTCGCCTCTTACGACATGCGTGGAACAATTCTGTGCTTCCCATGCGAGCCCTTGCAACTTGATGGCGTTTTAACATTTAATTAACAATAAATATTTATAAGAAAATATTGAATAGTTCTTTAAAAAGACAACATTAATTACAAAGAAAATAGTCACATAATATTAGTGACATAAATTAGTCACAAAGCGTTAGTCACATCAAATTAGTCACATCACATTTGTCACAAAACATCTGTTACATATAATTAGTCAGCAAATGTGAGCACATAACTAGAACATAGTAGAGCTCGACATGATAAACCGACAGTATGGTAAAAGGAAAAGAGCAGCCTGAAGAATACCTTTACTACTATATATTTGAGAAACACAAGGAGATTCTTTGTCCTCTAGAGTTAGATCTGTAAAATTATGTCTCCTGTTCATGGTTGGTTAGCATGGTTGGTTAGCATGGTTGGGTAGCATGGTTGGTTAGCATGTGTGGTTAGTATGGCTGGGTAGCATGGTTGGTTAGAATAGTTGGGTATCATGGTTGGGTAGAATGGCTGGGTAGCATGGTTGGTTAGCATGGTTTCATTAGCATGGTTGGTTAGTATGGTTGGTTAGCATAGTTGGGTAGTATGGTTGGGTAGAATGGTTTGTTAGCACGGCTGGGTATCATGGCTGGTTAGAATAGTTGGGTAGCATAGTTGGGTAGCATGGTTGGGTAGCATGGTTGAGTAGCATGGTTGGGTAGAAAGGTTTGGTATCATGGTTTGGGTAGCATGGTTGGGTAGCAAGGTTGGGTAGCATGGTTGGGTAGCATGGTTGGGTAGCATAGTTGGTATACATAGTTGGGTAGCATGGTTGGGTAGCATAGTTGGTATACATAGTTGGGTAGCATGGTTGGGTAGCATAGTTGGTATACATAGTTGGGTAGCATGGTTGGGTAGCATAGTTGGTATACATAGTTGGGTAGCATGGTTGGGTAGCATGGTTGATTAGATATATTCACAGATACACTAGTTCCTATATTATATATCTACATGAATAAACATGGACAAAATACCACATAAACATGATATTTGACAACACTCATTGTCCTGTTTGTTCTACTTCGTTATAATGTGGTTTATCTAAGACCTGTCTTGCTATATTTTCATATCTTCTATTGCAGCAGCCCTGTATGTCCAATCTCCGATATATACACCCATTATAACAATCTAACAAATGGTACAAATGATCAATATTAGTTCAATTTTCTTAAGTAAGTACTTCATTACTTGGGATCTAAATTACAAGTACTTCTGAAGTCGGATCAAGTATGGCCTAAATGGCGATGGATACTAGTGAAATGGAAAGCAAACCTTCACTAAAAAAATCATTAGAGGTGTCATTGTAGGCGCTATTACTACGCTTAAAGTCATTTTTGGCGAACAACATTATAAATGTTGGGGGATGGGTTAAGTGTTGTCTCTCTTGTACACTTTATTAGGTAGCCGAGTGAGAACTTCTATTATCATCTTTACACTTGTCTTTCTTGTACACTTTATTAAGTAGACGAGTGAGATCTTCTATTATCATGTTTAAACGTGTCTCTCGTGTACACTTTATTAAGTAGATGAGTGAGGTCTTCTATTATCATGTTTAAACTTGTCTCTCTTGTACACTTTATTAAGTAGATGAGTGAGGTCTTCTATTACCATGTTTAAATTTGTCTCTCATGTACACTTTATTAAGTAGACGAGTGAAATCTTCTATTATCATGTTTAAACGTGCTTGAATTACATAGATAAACAAAGAATGAAGTGGTTTGTCCACTTAATAAGAATGCATCCAAACTCCAAAGTATACAGAGTCTTCTACAACAGAACATCGGGAAAGAAGGCAAGAGGAAGACCACGGAAAAGATGGTTAGATGGCGTAGCAGAATCGTGTGAAAGAGCAAAGATAACAATCACACAAGCCACCAGAACAGCGCAAGACAAAAACAGAAAACCACGACACTGGGCAACAACCCGGTAGCAGTGTGACGACAAAAGAAGAAGAAGAAACTTGTCTCTCTTGTACACTTTATTAAGTAGCCGAGTGAGATCTTCTATTACCATGTTTAAACTTGTCTCTCTTGTACACTTTATTAAGTAGCCGAGTGAGATCTTCTATTACCATGTTTAAACTTGTCTCTCGTGTACACTTTATTAAGTAGCCGAGTGAGATCTTCTATTACCATGTTTAAACTTGTCTCTCGTGTACACTTTATTAAGTAGCCGAGAGAGATCTTCTATTACCATGTTTAAACTTGTCTCTCGTGTACACTTTATTAAGTAGCCGAGTGAGATCTTCTATTACCATGTTTAAACTTGTCTCTCGTGTACACTTTATTAAGTAGCCGAGTGAGATCTTCTATTACCATGTTTAAACTTGTCTCTCGTGTACACTTTATTAAGGCGGGAGACCCACCCAGGTTTCATCAAAA
Source organism: Arion vulgaris (assembly GCA_020796225.1). NCBI lineage: Eukaryota > Metazoa > Mollusca > Gastropoda > Stylommatophora > Arionidae > Arion > Arion vulgaris. The sequence goes on from CM036758.1 coordinate 40,773,325, forward strand.
ATGGATATTCTCAAATTATAAACAAAAATTGTACTTTTAATGTTTATCAGTCTTTCTAGTTTGATATTCTTTTGAATTATGTGTTTATCTTTAATAGTTTATAAGTTATTGGTGTTCAAAGAAGGTGGGTGTGTTCCCAAAATGACAGATTTTTGGTCCCAAAATATACTCTTTAGCTACCCATCAAATTATTCACCAAATAATGAATACTCCCGAAAGAAAACTTTTACAATGAGCTGTCCCTTTAACCCACTTGAATAATCTCCCTTGAATAAGCACCATGGCTGTGAATTAACCTACCAAGATTATTGTGTTTGAAACTGAAAGTTAATTTGTTGAATTACGTGATTATATTTGAAATATTTGTGATAGTTATGTCTTCCAACAAAAATTCAATAAACGCTTATTAAAGAAGCGTAAATTTCATGGAAATCAACATACATCTGAACTAAATCAGTGCCTAGCAATTATCGATAATGTTACGACGTCCATTTCGGAGTCAGAAATTGTTCATAGTTCGACAACATTGATGCAGACTGAATGTTTTGATATTGAAATGCAACAAAATGCCACGCCCTTTTCACAATCAGAGCAGAAACTTTTGGACATTAGCAACCAAACACATGATTCTGATGTGGATATGTTAGTGCCATGTTCTGATACAGATGTATTGTAAACAATCACCACACTCCCAGTGATAAGGAAGTTAGGAAGGGTACTAGTTTGCTTGAGGGACACAGAGTTGTTGACATAGGTCTTCTTAATCAGAACATTGCTCAAAAATTGGTATGTGCATTTTGTCAAAGTGCTGTAGAGTTAATTGAAGTAAAGAAGAAAGGACTTGGCAGTGACTTTCTATTTCATTGTAAAAATATAAACTGCAATGAACATAAACCTTTCCCTTCAAGTAGTCAGCTCTCTGTAGGAAATGCAAAGATAAATCTTATCAATAGACGAGCATCTTTTTCAATGCGCTGTATTGGCTGCAGTCACACCGACTTGCAAACTTTCTGTGGCGTAATGGATTTACCACCCCCAGTAGGACACAGTAGCAAATATATTATATTGAAAGGATTGGAGAATGCTGCTACTAGAGCACAAATTATTAGTATGAGAAATGCTTCTGTTCAAGAGTTTGAAAGCGCAGAAGGGGGCGACAACATGTTCCGCAACATCGATGTATCGTGTGATGGTACCTGGATGACTAGAGGCCATACATCTAATGTTGGTTCCACAACTGTTATTGGTCTGCAAACTGGAAAGGTACTCGATACTCATACAAAGAGTAAAATTTGCAAATCATGTCAGTACTGGAAGAAACAAGACCAAAACACAGACGGATATTCAACCTGGACATTTTATGAATAAATTTTGTGCTGAAAAAGACATTCTCCGCATTAAAAAAATCCCAAATACAGATGAAAGTTGCTTCTTTTGAAGCAAGAAGAGATAGGAGACGAAGGCGCCTTGTCGTGAATGAAGAACAGACAGAAAAAGAGGATCAGCCATATCTTCCTGGGGGATATTGAGCTCTCATCAGGTAGGGATTTAACATTTTTTTAAACAAAAACTTTCACGAAAATCAGGCATGTGACTCATCGTGTCGGTGATATTTGCTACAATTTTAAAGCTAGAGTTATCAAATTTGAAATACATATAGCCAATACTATCCTTTATAGCGTGAACCTCCACTTTTTTCTAAGTGGTATATAAACAGAGATATTGCTGTTCTAAGTTGAAAATGTTTGCTATTTAGAAGGATCATATTTCAAGTGTCATATTTACAAAACCTATTATGTTATATATTTTTTGGAGGTTCACGCTATAATTATAGGTGTTATGTACATCATATGCTGGTTTGGTATTCTTAGCACTTCTTATGTTAGTGAAATCCTCCGCACGATGCAAGGGGGATTTTGCTTTAAATTATTTTTCATAACTTCATGATAATATTTTTAAAAAAATCAATAATTTAAATGTGCAAACTAAACTGTGTTTATCACCAAGAACATTATCTTATACAACATGTGGCCAAATCTTATGACAACATGTTTGTTAGTTTTTTTCTGTGAATTTTTAAAGCGGAAACCTCATGTTCTGGGCGGGTCTCCTGCCTTAAGTAGCCGAGTGAGATCTTCTATTACCATGTTTAAACTTGTCTCTCTTGTACACTTTATTAAGTAGCCGAGTGAGATCTTCTATTACCATGTTTAAACTTGTCTCTCGTGTACACTTTATTAAGTAGCCGAGTGAGATCTTCTATTACCATGTTTAAACTTGTCTCTCGTGTACACTTTATTAAGTAGATGAGTGAGGTCTTCTTCCTTCATTAGCGTTCCCGGCCTAGACTGATGGACCAACTTTTATCATGAATTTTACTGTTGTTATTATGGACTCCGTTCCTCCGTACAGCTTTTCGCAAAGCTCTGTGTGTTGTGGCCATGGCTCTTTCCTTATACCTGCTAAACGTTGACAGTCTTGCAAGACATGTTCTGCCGTCATGTCTGCCATTTTGCAGGGGCACAGGCTAGTTGTGCCAATTTTAAATTTATGAAACATGTGGGCTCTGAGCTTGTTGTGTCCGGTGCGGAGGCGAATTATGGCAACTTGTTCACTGCGTGAGAGTCCATAGTATCCGTCACTGTCTGTGTACTGAGGGTGGTCTTTTGCCCATTTGCTTCTATAGTGCGAACCGATGGTTGTTTTGACTTCCTCATAACTGATCTCGAGATCAGTCTGAGGTAGTCGCCCGCCCTCTTTGGCTAGCTTGTCGGCTGCTTCGTTTCCCTAACGTTGCAGTGTGACGGTATCCACTGGATTACGGTGCGTTTGAGTGAACTCGTTAGTTCAGCGAGAGACGTTTTTGAGCTCATTCATCTCAGTTTTGCCAACGCATTTGAGTGCCGTGATGACCGATAGAGCATCGGTGAATATCACGACCTTGTTGCGTGTAATGTTTCTTCTCTCCAAGATCATTTCCGCCGCCTCTTTGATTGCCTCTGCTCGGTAGTTATTCGAGTATTTGCCTGTGACAATCGCTTTCTTGACCGTGATTTTCTTAGAGATTTAAGCACTATTCCCCCTCCGCCATCGCTTATTTCGTTATTTGCCGATCCGTCCGTGTAGACATGCGTCCACTCATTTTCAGGGTACTCTGATTCTATGTACTCTTCTGTTGCAATTTTTCTTTCGAGGTTTGTTTGGTCCCTTTTGTTCAGTATGCCTGGGATTGATTCCATTAGTTCTGGCATTTTGTTTTTCCATGGCGGGCAATTGTCGATTGCCGGGATTGGTTTGGCTGTGCATTTGGAAAGGACTGGATGGTCTATGGTCAGTGCCTTAGATATTCTAACGAAGTTAGATCTCTGTATTCTCCACTTTCCGAATTCATATATTCTTTCATGCATTGGATGAGATTCGAGCCGTTTGAGTTTTTCCGCAAGTACTAATACTTTTTGTCCCTTCGATCAGTCATTGGTTGGATGCCGGTGATTGTCTCCATCGCCTTGATGGGCGTGGACTTCATGGCTCCAGTGATTATGCGCATGGCCCGGTTCTGACTATTGCTCACTTTTGCAAATTGCTTGTTAGACGCATTGCTCCACGCTGCCATACCGTACTCTAGGATCGGTCGCACTCTACCAGAGTAAAGTGTCTTGAGAATTATGGCGTTTGCTCCCCACGTGGAACCTGCGAGTTTACGCATCATTGTTAGCCTATGCCTCGCTTTTGCCGTAGCGTTTTCGATCTGGGTGCACCAAGTCAGCTTTCTGTCGAGTGTGACTCCTAGGTACGTTGGGGTTTTGCATCCCGGAAGGTTCTGCACATTGACTTTAAGCGTTATCTTGTAATCCTTGTTGTTCTGGGAGAACACAGTGTAAGTGGTCTTTGAAGGATTTATTTTCATATTCCACTTTTCTGACCACACTTCGAGATTATTTAGCGTAGCTTGCAGTCGATTTTCTGCTGTGAGCATTGACTCTTCTCTCGCCCATATTGTCAGATCGTCGGCATACATGGCAGAGTGTGCTCGTTCTGATAGGCATGTTGCAATGTCATTGACGAAGATTAGAAAGAGAGTCGGTGAGAGCACTTCTCCTTGGGGGACTCCTTGCTCCAGTGTGGCCTTCATGCTTTTGTACCCCTGAACCTGAACTCTTGCTGTTCTGTTCTCTAGTTATCTATCAAGCCAATTGTACATTCTTCCCTTTACGCCGAGGGTGAGGAGTTTCAGCCTTAAGCCTTCTATTGGTCTTCTATTACCATGTTTAAACTTATCTCTCTTGTACACTTTATTAAGTAGATGAGTGAGGTCTTCTATTACCATGTTTAAATTTGTCTCTCTTGTACACTTTATTAAGTAGATGAGTGAGGTCTTCTATTACCATGTTTAAACTTATCTCTCTTGTACACTTTATTAAGTAGACTAGTGAGGTCTTCTATTACCATGTTTAAGCTTGTCTGTCTTGTACACTTTATTAAGTAGACGAGTGAAATCTTCTATTATCATGTTTAAACTTATCTCTCTTGTACACTTTATTAAGTAGACTAGTGAGGTCTTCTATTACCATGTTTAAATTTGTCTCTCTTGTACACTTTATTAAGTAGCCGAGTGAGATCTTCTATTACCATGTTTAAACTTGTCTCTCGTGTACACTTTATTAAGTAGCAGAGTGAGAATTTCTATTACCATGTTTAAACTTGTCCCATTTATCTAAGATAGCTGGGATTGTGTAGAGAACTGGATTAGCTGCAGAATTTAAAGGAATAATGATAACAGTTGTCCAAGCGTAAACGTCAATGTTGATCTCATGTTCACCAAGAGACAATAGTCCCATGATACCTATAGGAAACCAGCAGAGAAAGTTTGACAGAGCTACTAGAAATAACTGTTTGGCTACTAGTATATCTTGAACCCATCTAGAAGATGTGCTTCCAGAAATTCTGTTGCTTGACATGGCTTTGAAGATGGCTCTTTGACCATAAGCGATGATAATAAACATGACGAAATTGTGCACAATAAACACGCCAAATGAGTACTGCCATCCAGTGAGTCGTTGAGTTGTCAAAGGTAAACCAAGACACATAGCATTCGAAGAATTTATTTCAAACTTGAACACAATTGGAATCAGTGCAAGAAGGAAACCTATGATCCAAGATGAAATAACAGCAATAATTTTGTTATTATAAGAAAACTGTATCTGACCAAATGGAAACTTCATTACCAGAAATCTGTCTAGAGTAATAAAAAATACAAAATATGTTGACGTTTCACACGAGAGAGTAGCCAGAAAACCTGCAAGTCTGCAGACATTACCTTCTCTCCAGTTCTTATCATCCAGAACATAAACTTCACGATAGTAATAATCTGCTCCAGCAATAATGAACAGATAGACTCCCATAATAAAGTCTGATATACCCAAGTTTGTTACAAACAGACCATATCCTGTTCTGAGAACTGTCCTGTCCCAAATGACACGATAGACAATAACAGTTACGTTTCCTAGAACTGCAAGAACTGCAACAAACCAAAGAAGAACACGTTGTGTATTCTCTCCGATCAGATAAAAACATGACGAAATAGCTTCCTCAGGGGCGTGACATGTGTGGGAAAGAATGTTGACACCTCTGATCTGTAGACAGCACATTTCAAAATTGTCAGTGTAGAGATATTGACCAATAGTCAGTCCATTAAATAAATCTTTATAGAAGTACAACATGTGCAGTCCTCTTAAATCAAGTGACCGTAGGATTAGGTTAGAAGGAAACAAGTATTTAGGAAACTCGTAGATGGAAGTAAAGCTCAGATTTAGATGTTTAATGTTTGGTAAGTTTTGAAAGACACAGACATTTAAATATGACAGACCTGTATGAGAGAGATCGAGTATTTCAAGAGATTTGAATTGTAAACATTTAACATCAACAAGTTCTTTATTGTAAGACAAGTTGAGATATCGAATATTTTCTAATGCTGGATACTGTCTGACACTGTAATTGAAGATCTCTATCAGATTGTAACTAATGTCCATTTTTTGAACTTTACGAGATAAGAAATAAAACAAATATTGTAAATTTCTAATTTTACAATGAGACCACTTAACGCCTAATATGTTCTCTAATCTTGATGAATTATGAAGAAATCTCAAGTCAGATAGATCTACTCCAGACAAGTCCAAGTATCTTTTTTTGCTGTCAATGAAATCTAAAGTTGCTAAAGGAACCGTAATGTTGTAGCCTGATACTGTGACTCTCATGTTACACAGAAGAAACCTTCTCTGCAGGATTCCTTACAATCTAGTTCATCGTCCTGATGTGGACATTCAACATGTCCGTCACAAACTAGGTCAGGATGTAAACATATTTTACTATTCCAACAAGCAAAGTTTCCGGTACATGAGACAATATTATCATTTTGTTCATCTTCTCCTGTAGGACAGTCTACTTTCCTATCAAGGACGTAATGTATAGGGATACAGTAAGATTGGGGACATTTAAAGTATCCCTCTGGACACTCAAAGTCTGTACAGTTCTGTAAGTGAGATACGTCTCTACATCCCATGATACCACCGTACATGTCTTTGACATACACACATCTAGGGGCCCAGATAATATGACCCAATGGATCTCGGCAAGATTTCACAGTTTCCAGTTTTCCTATTGTTTCATCAATGGGTCCCTCCGGTCCAGTACAGTCTCTGTGAGTATCATTAAGTTGTGAAAAAGTGATACACTTATTGACGTTACAAAAAAGTGCACACGTCGTATCTTTTGTTAAATTTAAATTAAATTTCTCATGCTCATCCTTGTACCTATTGGTTATATTTTGGATACAAATAAAACAATCTACTTCACCATCATTGATATACTGCTTAGGTAGACATGAACTGTCACAACAATATTCACCTGAACACCAGAGATTTTTAACCTCTTTATCGCAATTATCATCACGTAGTGCTAACATGCAGAGGTTTTCATCTCTGTTGTTGCTGCAGTGATTGATATAATCACAAACCTGGGCGTAAGAAATATATCGAGGAATACTTTCATCTTCTCCACAATCAAACAATGGAAACAGCTTCGATTCAATTGAATTGTTAATTAAATGTTTGGTTCCAACTTGGATCGAGACAGATACAATATTAGTTTGCATTATTCCAAAATATCCTTTCCTTAAGGCGTTAGTGAAACTTTCATTACTTGCAGGATTTATTCTCATCAAGTTCTGACCATCAAGTCTTCGAGGTAGTGCCGTTTCGCACAAAACTAAACTACTTAATCGATTACTGCATTCAACGTCGACCCACCCGTCTTCAATATTTTTGTCAATATAATTTGCATTGTCATTCGTACGATTCTTCCAATCAAATTTCCACACAGCGCAGGCTTCCTCCCGACCACCAGATGGTTTGCCAGGCATCCATTTATTAACCACCAGGGGGCGGGATCTAACTGAATTTCCATGTGCCCATTGAAACCGTTTTACCGTGCTCGCTAAGTCTCGTTGGAGACCGATGTAAACTTGAGCTGAGAGGCTGGAAGTTAAATTCTGGTCATTATCTTTAGTTGCATATTGTCGGACATAGTCATATAGTATTTTCTGAACAAAGTCTAGCTCTTCTTGAGTTTCTAGTGTTGCTAGACGTCCGTTAATATTGCACACGTGTACTGCATCAGCCCAGTTGTGTTTTTCGTTACTGTCAATCACTATATAGCAAGATGTATAATTTGTACTGTAACTATTAACATGATGACATATTCTTTCTACACACAGATGACAAATAGCCATGACCACATACAAATAGTTTTCTCCAGTGTCGTCCGACGGTATAAGAAGTGTGTCCGTCAGATGAATGACCTCATTGTCATGTTTATTACGTAACACAATAGTAAATATCTTGATATCTGTTTGATGTTGTTGTACAATATGTGATATGTTTCTACTTTCTTCATAAGACAAATCTTGACCATCGAGAAATATTACAGCAATATGGGTCACGTTTTCCCTGGTTCTAGACATGTTTGAAAATAAACGTTGAATGAATGAGATTTTACTGTCAAGAATCTCCTGTACATATAAGTATGGAGTGTTCCTACCCACATTGCAAGCACCTCCATATGGCACAATTCCATCGAAGTATTTATATTCGCTTGATTCATGAAAGTACCAAGATGTGATGTTAACATCAGAATTGTTGAAAGAGAATGTGTCACAAACATCAGCATGCATCACTAGCGAACTCCCATGAGCACGGTATATCAGCTCATTCTTAATATCTCTCTGCTCAAAATGATCGTAGTATTTAACATCATCATCAGATAAATGTCTGGTATCAGCAACTCTAGGAGGTGTATACAGAAACAATATGTCCATCTCGTCAGTGGGATAATTAGGTAAAGGAAAGTTACTTGACTGCATTCCAAGTATTGCTGAAAATATAACATACATTATTTAAAAGCATAGAGAGAATGTTTTATATTATGTTTAGAAATCCATACACATATTTTACAAATTATAATAGTACAACTCTTCAACAGATTCTTTTGAAATTTGATATATTGAATATTGATACTGATGATATTAATACAATAGTATTAGAAGCTGTTAGCTAGTTTTATCAGCAGAAAACCGTGTTGGCAGAGTGGTTGAGCATGATGTGACAATTATTAAATAATACTTGTGAGTTTTAACATCAATGAGTAGGGTCATCTTGATAATACTTGTATTCTTCAACATAGTTGTTTCTCTGAGTTTTAACATTAATGAGTAGGGTCATCTTGATAATACTTGTATTCTTCAACATAGTTGCTTCTCTGAGTTTTAACATTAATGAGTAGTGTTATATTGATAATACTTGTATTCTTCAACATGGTTGCTTCTCTGAGTTTTAACATCAAAGAGTAGTGTCAACTTGATCGCGATCATAGGATGGGAGTTTTACAAAAAACACAGAATGGCACAGTAAAATAAACTTAATCTTAATCGAAAGATTGACGTCACCCCGACTTTACACGCTCTATCGTACTGTATCCACTCGATGTAACACTTCTGGGGATGACCCAATAAAAAACAAGCTCTTATTTTTCATATTTGTTGACCTACATACTCAGATATAACTAATACAATTGTTCGCCCTTAGTTTCAAATGTCATGCCTAGACTTCAAGAGACTTTAATCCCGTGTAGAAGAAACAAACATACAGAAGTGATGTGACGATATCTCCCATGATGGTTTCAATCAGTCAGATACCACATAATTCTTTTGTAGTTGTTGTTATTGTTATATCGGAAATAGAATCAATAACTTGCAAAACGTGTTAACGACAGTTTCAAGCAAGCGGCATTAATTAATCTTTCCTAAAACAATCTTTCAGTGCACAGTTATTTTTGTTTGTTTTATATCATCAGTTGCAAAAGATATCATCATCATCATCAGGTGCCGTGCCGACTGGCGTAGACGATCATGTATCTCCACAAATCTATGTCGTTGGTGTTTGCTATCAACTCAGATGTTGACGCTCTACCGTGCCATGAAGTCAGGCTATCCAACATTTTCTCTCTGTCTAAAGATATACGTTTTCGATAATTACTCTAGCGGCACAATCCCGTTACTTATTCTTCTCATACTCGTTACTAAATTACTAAATACTAGTTACTTAGTATAAGTTACTTATATATTGATGATCACCAACTAAAACCGACATGTATATAACAAGTTATATGTTATTGTTAGAACATATACAAATTGTTTGATAAGTAACCAATAAGTAAATCATAATCTTTCAAAATTGTTATAAAAATTAAATATTAATATGAAAATAATGGCAACAAATTTCTGAACATATACCCCGAATCCCCCTTAAAATTTCTGCCATTATACAAAGAGCAAGGTATAGATAGGTTAACTAGATCAAATTTCAAATAATGAACATACGTTCTACAGGACAATTAAATAGCAAGGTTAAAAAGATTGTTCTAAGCAACATGAAGTTTAAAAGTATCAATAAAATATGGAACTGCAAGTTATATTGTTGTTGAAGATAAATGACTAATTTTACAATTCAATGTTTTATCAATCCTAACATATACCAACGATGATTGAAAAATGATATAGAAAGTAAGTTGAATGCATTTCAAATATGTTTTCTGCTAAAAGTAATGAACATAAATGGAACGAGTTCCAGAGAAGTGATGAAATCAGAGAAATGTCTAGTTAACCACTAGAACAACTGCTATTAGAAGGAGAAGATGGATTGGCTATTGGTTACTAAACTGACGTCATTACACTCCGGGCAGACCCATAGGTGCTCAGTCTCCCCAACAGATATCGAAGAGTATGCATACTGATGGTTCCCGTGGCTGTCTGATTAAACACACCTCTCACTCTGCCTCTCAGGTACAACGGGTAACTCCAAACTGCCCAAATCGCTTGATCGATTCAACATCAAATTTTGTGTTCTCATCTAAGAGAGAGTCGCGAAGAGACCGAAGAATATCCCCCTTATCCATCTTGAACTCCCCAACAATCGATGCTGTTGATGCAAACTTGCCCGCTCTCTCATTACACCTGCATGCCCAGGACAGTATACGTAAGCCTCTGGAGGCTAGAAACTTCTATAGACGACATCCACTCATACCGAAACCTGCCCTTCTGGATCTTGTGAAGCATCGACTGAGAATCAAATACAACAACGGCCCCAGTAAATGAAGTCCCAGAGATCCAATGGAGGGCAGCAGTAACGGCCACAACCTCCATCCTCATACTAGAAGTAGATATCATGTATGCCCCACTTCGCTCTGCAACAACCCTACCATGCGCATTAGCCAAGAAAGAGAAGATGGAGATATGTTGGACGGTATATTGAGAAGAAATGACAAAAGAATACCAAAGCAGTATTTGAAGTGGGAGACAAAGGGTTCAACAAGACAGGACAACCTAGGGAATTCATGAATAATCGTTGTTGAGAGAGGCAAGAGATATCCTATTCAATTCCATGGTAGAGACTGAGCGACTTGTCCAGGATAGATCGCCATGGAGAAATTATTTGCATCCCCCGTAACGTATAATTGGCACAATCATCAGGTGCTGTCCCGACTGATGTTGGCGATCATGGATCATGGATGAGCTATCATCCAAACGACTATTTTATGGTGAGCTGCAAAGTGGTAAACGCTCACAGGGGGCCAGAAAAAGCGATTCAAAGATACACTCAAGAACTCGATGAAATCTTTTGGCATAGATGTCAACAACTGGGAGAATGCTGCTCAAGACAGATCAGCCTGGCGCACACTTCTTCGACACGGTTCCTCGGCCTGCAAAGCAGATAGAACAGCACGGATGGAGCAAAGACGTCAAAACAGAAAGGCAGTAAAACTTCCCACAAGTACAAATATACCTTGCCCACACTGTACACGAACATTTCAGGCCCATATCGGGCTCACTAGTCATCTACGCACACACAGACAAACATAGCGCAACTACATTCCCTTGGATGAAAATTTGTGTGGTTATCATCACCCGTGATGGACGAGCATCATCAGATATTGACGCTCTTCCGTGCGTCAATTGATATTAAGTTTTCTCTGTTAATTTTTGGCTTCATTCAACTCCACCACATTCTTTATTTCAGCATTCCATGGGCATCTCATCATTCTTCAGTAAACCATATCTCTGTGACCTCCAGAGATGTTTCTGTATGTGTGTTTACTGTCCATGACTTGCATCAGTATGTCAGTATTGGTTCTATGTAGCACTGAATACCTCTCATTCTGACCTCAATTGACAGTGACTTGTTGCATATAATCCGACACATTTCTGCAACGCAGATTTGGCCTGCTCTATTCTGCTCTTTATTTCTGATCTGTATCTGCCATCTGATGTTACCAGGATTCCAATGTATTTAAATTGATGTACGTGTCTTAGCTCTGTCCCACTTGTTATGATGGTGCATGTTATCGGAGTTTGCATGACACAGTCCTTTGTTGTTACTTTCTATCACTGCCTTGTCAATTAAATTCTGGAGCCCTGTATCATTTCTTGCTATTAAGACAGTATTGTCAACGTATCGCACGTTATTAATATTATGTCCTCCTACGGCTATTCCAGCAATATCTTGTATAGAGGAGACCCGGGCACAGTGGGTCACAATTTGGATGAATAAATTCGATTCTTAGAGTTCTTAAAATATATTTACGTTGAGTGTACCAGTGAATATGGTGACCACTTAGGTTGCCAGTAAAAATATATTTTTGTTAATTAAACTAACAACTCTAGGGCATAAAAGTGATACCGCGCGTCCTTGTCTAACTTACTTTTTGATCTTCTGGAAAGTTCCTATCTGTGTGTCTATTCTAGAAGCTGCTGTTTGCTAACAATATATGTTCTAAATAATTCTTAGATCTTTGCTGTCAATGCTTAACCAAAATAAAAAAGTGTTGTAGAGCCCTGTTTCCCAACGTGGGGCTCACGCCCCGAAGGGGGGCATTTTCATCGTTAAGGGGGACATTGGACTCGTTCAGAGTTTAACTAATGTTCATGATGTTGCAAATACGCCTTTTCGATACGCCACCGTTTTGCCGGCAAGACTGCGCCTCGCTAAGCAAAGAACGACACCATATTTCTACCTGCGGACCCACAAGCTCGTTGCGAGAGCCGAGTCTTTTAACGAGACCACCGTCGAGCGTTTAAAATTTTAGAATGACTGTATCACATCGCGACCGAGAAACTTCGATATACGGACACACACACACCACCAATAAGACCGCGCGCGCGATCGAGCGAGTCTTAATAGCAGACGCTACCTTGTCCTTTATTCGCTGGGAGACTCGTTTGCGTGAAGAAGCGAAGAGGCACGGGCAGCCGTTAGAGACTATGCACGAAATTAGTTATCGAAACTGGGGAACCGCGTTCGCTTACTGGCTCGCGCGTCCGGTTATTTTCAAAACGAGGAGGCACAGTTTGCAGACGCACAACCCAGATGGATCGTGTCATCCCTTCCTTTTCGTTCATTCTTCACCGTCCAATTTGATCATTCTTTTTGTGATGTATAATTGGTCCACTGGCAAGAACGGAGTGATCTACGTCGGGACGATTGTGCGCCCATGGTGACTATTCCCGCCCGTCTGATTTCAGCCAGCTTTTGATTTACTAGGGTGAGCTTTCCCTAGGGTACGATCCTTTCTGCCGACTATTTCGGCCCGGATCTACACCATTTCGATCAGCTTTGCCGTATATTTGGGCTTTGTGATCTACGCCATGACAGTGAGTTACGCTGTTTTGCCCGTTCTGACTGAGAAATAATTCTCGGGGCTTTTAAGCTTGTCCTCGGACGGCGTCTTACTCGTATAAAACACCGTGTAAAGTATCGGCATTCGCCAATGTTCGGGCCCGGACTTCATGTCTGATTCCTACATTGTCGGCCTTGCTTTACCGTTCATTTTTGAGTTTGATCCGGAGAAGGAACATTCTCAGCCTTTTCTAGACGCTCGTTGGTACGTGGCAATTTGCAATTAACCTCGAAAGGCACCGGCATGGGTCTGAGTACAAACAATGTAGAGGGTCGTTTCAGTCGTCGCTTTCAGCGTAACTGAGGATTTTGCGCTCGCAACCATCACCCGCCCCAGTTATTCCGGAAATGTTAGTTACGACTGCAATCGTACTTTGCCCGGTTGCCCCAAGGCTGGCAGTTCCGTTAGGTATCACCAACCTCAGTTCTTCCAGGGATGTTAATTTTTATCACACAGTACCTTGCACGGTTTTCCCAGTGCGGGTAGTTTCATTATGCACTAAAACGCAACTTGTTTTTCTGCGCTCGGCAAACCTTGCCCAGCACATGTATCTGCACCAGGCCACCGATGCAGAATCAGCTGCACTCATCTCTCTTACAAACACGAGGGTAGACTTTAATTCGTTACGGGCCTGTCTTATTTATTCTTGCTGACGGGCTGGCAATGCTTGTCCCCTCCTCAAAGCTTCGAGCTTCGCCCTACGTGGGCCCACATTTCGTCACTGGATGCACCTCTCATCCTTTCATTTATGTCATAGACATTTCGTTGCTTTTTCTTTGGGTTCGGGAACTTGGGTCCTATTTTGTTGGACATCGGCAAGGAGATATGTGCATTTTGTTAGTATGGACCTGTATTGCATTTCCGTACTTGTACTGCTACCACTACCAGTAGTTCTCCACGATCCCTGCCCCCCTTATCCAGACCGGAACCAGAGTCTGTTTCTAGGATCACATCGTGGAGGTTGTGGGCAGGGTCTTGGTTAGCGCGCCCCCTTGCCAACCTTGGCTCATGTTACCACCATGACATCATGCGCCTTGATTGTGTCATCCAATGAACCTCGACTGATTTAATGAGCCATTCGCGGTTTTACCGTGAGACAGTGTGAACTTAGATTGCATGGCTTAATCTTTGAAACAAGCATATGACTACTGGCAGGATGAACCAGATAGCTGTCATGGACGTGACTGGACCGACAATGCTCCGGGTAGGGAGACAGCGCTCTGTGCAGAGTGGATACCGACGTCCCTGGCGAAAATGCGAAACTGAAGCCAAACGACTGAGCGCTCGCTTCCGACCGTTTTGCCGGCAAGACTGCGCCTCGCCAAGCAAAGTACGACACCATAGTTCTACCTGCGGACCTACAAGCTCGTACGAGAGCCGTGCCTTTTAACGAGACCACCGTCGAGCGTTATAAATTTTAGACTGACTGTATCATATCGCGACCGAGAAACTTCGATATAAGGACACACACACACCACCAATAAGACTGCCCGCGGGAGCGAGCGAGTCTTAATAGCAGACGCTACCTTGTCCGTTATTCGCAGGGAGCCTCGCTCGCGTGAAGAAGCGAAGAGGCACGCGCAGCCGTTAGAGACTATGCACGCAATTGGTTAATGACACTGGGGAACCGCGTTCGCTTACTGGCTCGCCCGTCCGGTTATTTTCAAAACGAGGAGGCACAGTTTGCAGACGCACAACCCAGATTTTCAATCGCCGACAATTTTCAGACTCACAAGCGAACAGACTATACTATATATTAAACACACAAACTACTAAACATACTATACTATAGAGTAATCATATTCAATACTAAAGAAACCATACTATAGATTAAACATACAATTTACTAAACAAACTATAAGATAAGACTACATATAGAAACTATACTAAAGATTAAACATACAAACTACTAAACAAACTATACTATATATTAAACATAATAATAATAATTCCTGTCGTACCGTTATACGTTACATAGGGCCTGCAAGTAATTTATCCACACCGCTTTATCCTGGGCAACTCGCTCAATCTCCTCCATAGAACTGAGACCGATATTTCATGCCTCTCTCAGCAAAGTTCGTTTCAGGGTCTCCTTAGGTCGACCTCTCTTTCTTGAACCCTTTGTATCCCACTTCAATGCCTGCTTTTATATTCGTTGATCATTTCTCCTCAAGGTGTGCCCAACATAACTCCATCTTCTCTTTCTATAACAGTTGTCACTTGTGGTTGATTAGACATGTCTCTGATTTCATCACTTCTTCTGAATTCGTTCCATTTTATATTCATTATTTTTCGCAGACATCTATATTCAAATGTATTCAACTTGCTTTCCATATCTTTAGTCATTTTCCAACTCTCGCTGGCATATGTTAGGACTGATACAACATTTGAATTGAAAATTCGTAATTTATGACGTCCTTTCTTGCAAGTTTCTGTAGCTCTTTCAATTTCTTGTGATGAGGTAGCTGGCCTCATGCACAAGTCCTCCTCCTTTTTCATCCGGGCTTGGAACCGGCATTGGCAGGTATTTATAACTTACGTAAGATATATTGATAAAGGGAATTTTTCTGACGAAATGTTGCTCTGTAAGTCAATAGAAAGCACCACTACCTCCAAATATATGTATTATAAGCTAAACAGTTACTATGATGTCAACAATATATCAATGAAAAAGGTGCTATTAATATGATGGGCAAGAAAAATGCCTGCTTAAAATTGATGAAAGATGAGAATCCAGAAATGCTTCTTGTGCATTGTGTTATTCACAGGAACATTTGGTAGTTAAAAATATGTCGCCTGTTCTAAGTTAAGTACTAAATTCAGTTATAAAGTGCATCACTGCCATTAAAGCTAATGTCAAATGTGAGCGTCTCTTCAAGCTATTTTGTGAAGAACATACTTTTACTTCACACTGAAATAATATGGCTCTCGACAGCGAACCGCATGAACAGATTTATGGAACTATTTGATACTCTTAATGATTTTTTAAGCGATAAACCTGAAATGAAGTATCTGTTAACGGTCGATGGTAAAGCATGTGTGAGTTATCTTGCCGATATCTTTGAAAAACTAAATATATTAAATAACCAACTTCAAGGAACAAATGAAATTCTTGTTGATGCAAAAGCAAAGATATTTGGTTTCATTACGTTTATTCAATTATGTCAAAAATATATTTGCAACAAAAAATTTTGAAAAGTTTCATTGGCTCCAGAAATGTGAAGAGAGTGATACTGTTATACTTGTTATTGTCGATCATCTAAAAATTATATCGGCTGATTTAAAAGAAATATTTTGTGATTAGAAACAAATTGATTTTCCAACTTGGATGTAACAGCCAATGTTAGTGAATTTGTCTGATATTTCAAATAAGCAGTATCAAGAAGAACTCGTAGAAATGCAAAATGATGAGTCAGTTAAAACTTCATTTAATATAAAAGGAGCCATGGCATGGCTTTGTGAGGAAACAGAATTCAAATCTGCAAGAAAACTGTTAACACCGTTTCCATATTCATATTTAACTTAATGTAGATTTAGTGCTATCACTGATTTGCTGCTAACAAAAAAGAAATCGGCTGGATGTAACACAACGAGGAAATTTGAGACTCAAGCTAACTGAATTGAAACCTAACATAAAATCTCTTTTCAGCATGCATCAAACGCAAAGTTCTCACTAAATGTAAGTAATAAATAATTACTAACAATTAAAATAATATAGACAAACTTGTCATTAAAATTATTTCGTACATGAAGTTCAGTTCTCCATTATATGTTTTGAAAATTTACTTACTGTGTTTCCTCAACAATTTCCTAGTGATTTCTTCCTAAAACCTATCATGTAAGTTTATTCAGTAAACAATTCATTTTTTCTTAATATAAAAAGGTGTGTATATGTTAAATAGTGAGGGGGGAATACACATTTTTGAAAGGCTTTGGTGGAGCATGGCACAAAAAGGCTGGGAAACACTATTGTAGAGTCTTAATGGTTTACTTTGTCGAACGCCTTGGTGTAGTATATACAATACAAGTATAGATCAACAAGTATAGTATAATGGTACGAAAGGAATACATATACACTACATTCGTTATCCTCTGTAACTGAGTAGCAATATCTTCTTACGCTCACTAAGAAAAATATGTCCGTCTCCCTCAACTTCTCAAGAGCAACTGTTCTACTTACGCTCATTGAGAAAAATATGTCCGTCTCCCTCAACTTCTCATGAGCAACTGTTCTACTGTCCAAACCCAAAGCTCCCAACTGTCCCTTCTCTGGTTCGAGATCCTCGATTTTACGGAAGTCCTCGCCTACCTCGGGTTAGAACCTTTTGCATGAATTTAACACTCTACTTGTCAGCAAGTTGGGACTGGTAAACAAATTTATTTACTACTAACTTGGTCAAGGACGCCAAGTACAATAATGGGGTTTTCTTTTCTCTGTTGACCCCCGTCCTTACCCCTAGTTAGCATAACAGTGAAACTGTTACAATTGGAGTTATTCATTGTTTACTTGGATGTTAGGTGAGCCTTTTGCTTTGTCAGTTGACATGATTGTTTTTTGTGTATTCAAATATAGATGTTGGTCTTCACTATGTCTCTTGGTCGTCATGATTAGGTTTTCCAAACCTTCTTTGCTGGTGGATAATAATAATACTGTATCGTCTGCGTATCTAAGCTCTGGTATGCATTTTCCGCCTATAGTGAGAGGGTAGTAATTCACATAGTTGGCATCGTCTTTTACATTCCTCATGATGTTCTCTGCATATATGTTGAATACGTATTGTGACAAATACATCCCTGTCGTACCCCCTTTTGAATCTCGAGTTATATAGTATTAAAACTAAATTATGAATTTTCAATTCAAATGTTGTATCAATCCTAACATATGCCAGCGAGAGTTGGAAAATGACTAAAGATATTGAAAGCAAGTTGAATGCATTTAAAAATAGATGTCTGCGAAAAATAATGAATATAAAATGGAACGAATTCAGGAGGTGATGAAATCAGAGACATGTCTAATCAACCACTAGTGACAACTGTTGTAAGAAAGAGAAGATGAAGATATGTTGGGCACACCTTGAGAAGAAATGATCAACGAATATCAAAGCAGGCATTGAAGTGGGATGCAAAGGGTTCAAGAAAGAGGTCGACCTAAGGAAACCCTGAAACGAACTTTGCTGAGAGAGGCAGGAAATATCGGTCTCAGTTCCATGGAGGAGATTGAGCGAGTTGCCTAGGATAGAGCGGTGTGGATAAATTACTTGCAGGCCCTATGTAACGTATAACGGTACGAGAGGAATTATTATTATTATTATTATGATGTACTTACCGTGTAAAACGTAAACAGTTGTAAAACCGAGGAAAGATAGCGTAATGAAAGTCATATTTAAAGAGTATACAAGTTTGCGTTAAACACTGGTCGTTAGTTCGATAGTATAATAGTAAGTCTCGGACGCTAGTCGATAGAAACACTGTTCTCAACTGCTTCTGTCAGGGCTTGTGTGGGAAACTGATGTTTGGCTGCAGACTACCAGAGGAAGATCACCCAAAACACGTCATCCCTTTGGACAACGCCTCTGCTTTTGTTTTCTGTCCATGTATACAATCACAACAAACAATGATGTCGGTAACGACTCGTTAATACATTATATATATATTTCTGCTTCTAATGTTGATCTGGATGGAGACGCCCAAAGTTGTGGACATAAACCAAAGGAAAGAATTGTATAGCATAACATGAATATTGTATTATATTGTTGCGTAGTTCATAATACAGTTAACATTTCGTTGTGATGATGACACATCATCTAGTCATGTGATGATAATGGTAATCACGTGATGCATTCAAGTAGTTTAGAAAAACAAGAGATAAAGTTTAGGAGCAGATCATTTCATATTTAGTGCTAGCTGTACTGTCATAGATCATCTGTGTATAAAGAAGTTAATATACTACACGGCTCTATCATCATCATGTGCCGTCACATTATCGAGAGCTGACTACTTATAGATTTTGTGCAAATTATGTTCCTTGTCTTGACGGTTTTCAGTTTCAGTTTTGAATATCTTCATTGTTCTTCGAACATGTCCATATGTGCTCCGATCTCCTTCGCAATATCTCCAACAGATAAATATACATGTTGTGTTGTTCATTTCTTTGCACTTCAATCCAAGTTCTTACAATCTAGCTGTTGACGTGGATTGGTTTAAATGTAAATCATCTTTGCGTACACACTCTATGAGAGCGTTCAGAATGTCAGCTGTATCCATTGACTGGGTCCCTGATATAATGGCAGAGCCAGCCAGCCTGTCTACCCTCTCATTGTCAACGACACCCATGTGCCCCGGAACAAAGATAAGTGTAATTCTGCAAATTGTTGACGCTTGTAGTGATCAGTCCATTGTCTGCTCATAAAACCAGCCTTCACCTTTCGCTTCACATTTATTGAATCACTCAGAATGTAGGAAGGAGTGTAGCTTTGTCACTCTATCCAGAGTAGTTTATCTGAGTGTAATCTCTGGCACACTTCTGCATGTCCATATTTTGATGTTCCAAATGTCAAAGTTATACATCTGTTTTCCACTTACTCTTTTGTTCTCACATTACTCTTCAACATTATCTTTAGTAACAAGGATTCATATATTTCTCATTTTATTCAGTAAATGAAAAAAATAACGAACTAACGAAATCCAACAAAGATGGAATAAAGCAAATCAAATTATTGAACAAATGTCAACAATTTTAAAATGCAAGAATGTTACAATGAACACTAAAATAGAATTATACAACACAATATGACTCCCTACATTATGCTATCAGTGCCAAACCTGGATGTTGACAGCAAACTATAGAAGAAAACTAGTCACGAGAGAAATGAAGTGTCTACACAGAATGTTGGAGTAACAAGAAGAGTTCGATTAGAAATGAAGACTTGACAAAAAAAGTGGGTAAAACTTCATCAAGAAATAACAAATTAAATGTTTTTTTTTCAAATAAGCAGATTACCAAAAGACAGGGCGCCTCAAAGAGCAATCCTACTCCAATTCAGTGCATACAAAGCAAAAGGCGGTCCATGCAAAAGGGGGAGCACAGAAATAACAGAAGCAGTGAAAAACACTATTTACGAAACGCACAGCAAAAGCCCGTTCTAGAAGTGTATTTTGATCGTGATGATGTGAGACAAAACAGAATTAGATAAAAGAAGAAAGAATCTCATATATTTAAATATAACAAAAATATGATATTTGACAATTTTATTTGTTTCATTTCTAATTGTTGCAGAATTTTGGTATTATGTTTATTTTTTGTTTTCCTTACTCTCCACACTCGTCTGTGTAACCATATCTTCAATGCATTGATTGTGTTTTCTCTTTGTTCCTTGTTCATGTTTTCAACTCCATACAACATTGTTGGATATATATACAACTTCAGGATTCTCCCAACTGTCAACTATCACTACGACCACTACCATCTCCATTACTTATATAACCAATACTACTTCTACTGCTACAACTAGGGATAACACTACAACTAACATTGCTACAACTAGTGATAACACTACAACTAACAATGCTACAACTAGTGATAACACTACAACTAACATTGCTACAACTAGTGATAACACTACAATTAAAACTGTTACAACTAGTGATAACAGTACAACTAACACTGCTACAACTAGTGATAACACTACAACTAACACTGCTTCAACTAGTGATAACACTAAAACTAACACTGCTACAACTAGTGATAACACTACAACTAACACTGCTACAACTAGGGATAACACTACAACTAACACTGCTTCAACTAGTGATAACACTACAACTAACACTGCTACAACTAGTGATAACACTACAACTAACACTGCTACAACTAGGGATATCACTACAACTAACACTGCTACAACTAGTGATAACACTACAACTAACACTGCTACAACTAGTGATAACACTACAACTAACACTGCTACAACTAGGGATAACACTACAACTAACACTGCTACAACTAGTGATAACACTACAACTAACACTGCTACAACTAGGGATAACACTACAACTAACACTGCTACAACTAGTGATAACACTACAACTAACACTGCTACAACTAGTGATAACACTACAATTAAAACTGTTACAACTAGTGATAACAGTACAACTAACACTGCTACAACTAGTGATAACACTACAACTAACATTGCTACAACTAGTGATAACACTACAATTAAAACTGTTACAACTAGTGATAACAGTACAACTAACACTGCTACAACTAGTGATAACACTACAACTAACACTGCTTCAACTAGTGATAACACTACAACTAACACTGCTACAACTAGTGATAACACTACAACTAACACTGCTACAACTAGTGATAACACTACAACTAACACTGCTACAACTAGGGATAACACTACAACTAACACTGCTACAACTAGTGATAACATTACAACTAACACTACTACAATTAGTGATAACACTACAACTAACACTGCTACAACTAGGGATAACACTACAACTAACACTGCAACAACTAGTGATAACACTACAACTAACACTGCTACAACTAGTGATAACACTACAACTAACACTGCTTCAACTAGTGATAACACTACAACTAACACTGCTACAACTAGTGATAACACTACAACTAACACTGGTACAACTAGGGATATCACTACAACTAACACTGCTACAACTAGTGATAACATTACAACTAACACTGCTACAACTAGTGATAACACTACAACTAACACTGCTACAACTAGGGATAACACTACAACTAACACTGCTACAACTAGTGATAACACTACAACTAACACTGCTACAACTAGGGATAACACTACAACTAACACTGCTACAACTAGTGATAACACTACAATTAAAACTGTTACAACTAGTGATAACAGTACAACTAACACTGCTACAACTAGTGATAACACTACAACTAACACTGCTTCAACTAGTGATAACACTACAACTAACACTGCTACAACTAGTGATAACACTACAACTAACACTGCTACAACTAGTGATAACACTACAACTAACACTGCTACAACTAGGGATATCACTACAACTAACACTGCTACAACTAGTGATAACATTACAACTAACACTGCTACAACTAGTGATAACACTACAACTAACACTGCTACAACTAGGGATAACACTACAACTAACACTGCTACAACTAGTGATAACACTACAACTAACACTGCTACAATTAGGGATAACACTACAACTAACACTGCTACAACTAGTGATAACACTACAATTAAAACTGTTACAACTAGTGATAACAGTACAACTAACACTGCTACAACTAGTGATAACACTACAACTAACACTGCTTCAACTAGTGATAACACTACAACTAACATTGCTACAACTAGTGATAACACTACAATTAAAACTGTTATAACTAGTGATAACAGTACAACTAACACTGCTACAACTAGTGATAACACTACAACTAACACTGCTTCAACTAGTGATAACACTACAACTAACACTGCTACAACTAGCGATAACACTACAACTAACACTGCTACAACTAGTGATAACACTACAACTAACACTGCTACAACTAGGGATAACACTACAACTAATACTGCTACAACTAGTGATAACATTACAACTAACACTACTACAATTAGTGATAACACTACAACTAACACTGCTACAACTAGGGATAACACTACAACTAACACTGCTACAACTAGTGATAACACTACAACTAACACTGCTACAACTAGTGATAACACTACAACTAACACTGCTACAACTAGTGATAACACTACAACTAACACTGCTACAACTAGTGATAACACTACAACTAACACTGCTACAACTAGTGATAAATTTACAACTAACATTGCTACAACTAGTGATAACACTACAACTAACACTGCTACAACTAGGGATAGCACTACAACTAACACTGCTACAACTAGGGATAACACTACAACTAACACTGCTACAACTAGTGATAACACTACAACTAACACTGCTACCGCTAGGGATAACACTACAACTAACACTGCTACAACTAGGGATAACACTACAACTAACACTGCTACAACTAGTGATAACACTACAACTAACACTGCTACAACTAGTGATAACACTACAACTAACACTGCTACAACTAGTGATAACACTACAACTAACACTGCTCAACTAGTGATAACACTACAACTAACACTGCTACAACTAGTAATAACACTACAACTAACACTGTTACAACTAGTGATAACACTACAACTAACACTGCTACAACTAGTGATACCACTACAACTAACACTGCTACAACTAGTGATAACACTACAACTAACACTGCTACAACTAGTGATAACACTACAACTAACACTGTTACAACTAGTGATAACAGTACAACTAACACTGCTACAACTAGTGATAACACTACAACTAACACTGCTTCAACTAGTGATAACACTACAACTAACACTGCTACAACTAGTGATAACACTACAACTAGCACTGCTACAACTAGGGATAACACTACAACTAATACTGCTACAACTAGGGATAACACTACAACTAACACTGCTACAACTAGTGATAACACTGCAACTAACACTGCTACAACTAGTGAAAACACTATAACTAACACTGCTACAACTAGTGATAACACTACAACTAACACTGTTACAACTAGTGATAACACTACAACTAACACTGCTACAACTAGTGATAACACTACAACTAACACTGCTACAACTAGTGATAACACTACAACTAACACTGCTACAACTAGTAATAACACTACAACTAACACTGTTACAACTAGTGATAACACTACAACTAACACTGCTACAACTAGTGATACCACTACAACTAACACTTCTACAGCTAGTGATAACACTACAACTAACACTGCTACGACTAAAAGTAATAGCATTACTACAACTACTACTAATACCACTACTACGAGAAACTACTTTTATGAAAATTAGCTAAATTTCGACAGCTACTGCTGCGACTACTACAGCTTCTGCAACTACTACTACTACTATTACTGCTACTACTATAATTACTAGTACAACTACTCCAACAACAACAAGAGCAAAACTACTATACGACTATTACTACTACTACTATAACTACTACTACTACTACAACTACTACTACTACTATAACTATCACTACTATAACTAATAATACAATTACTCAACAGCAAAACAACAGCAACAACAGCAACTACTACTACACTACTACTACTACTACTACTACTATTACTATAACTAATAGTACAACTACAACAACAACAACTACTACTACTACTGATGCTCGTCTACCAACAAGTTCTCGCATGTTAACAATAGATGCGCTGTTAACAATAGATGCGCTGTTAACAATAGATGCGCTGTTAACAATAGATACGATGTTAACAATAGATGCGCTGTTAACAATAGATGCGTTGTTAACAATAGATGCGATGTTAACAATAGATGCGCTGTTAACAATAGATGCGATGTTAACAATAGATACGATGTTAACAATAGATGCGCTGTTAACAATAGATGCAATGTTAACAATAGATGCGCTGTTAACAATAGATGCGATGTTAACAATAGATACGATGTTAACAATAGATGCGCTGTTAACAATAGATGCAATGTTAACAATAGATGCGCTGTTAACAATAGATGCAATGTTAACAATAGATGTAATGTTAACAATTGATGCAATGTTAACAATAGATGCAATGTTAACAATAGATGCAATGTTAACAATAGATGCGTTGTTAACAATAGATGCGTTGTTAACAATAGATGCAATGTTAACAATAGATGCGCTGTTAACAATAGATGCGTAGTTAGTAATAGATACGATGTTAACAATAGATGCGCTGTTAACAATAGATGCGCTGTTAACAATAGATGCGCTGTTAACAATAGATGCGCTGTTAACAATAAATGCGATGTTAACAATAGATGCGCTGTTAACAATAGATGCGTAGTTAGCAATAGATACGATGTTAACAATAGATGCGCTGTTAACAATAAATGCGCTGTTAACAATAGATGCGCTGTTAACAATAGATGCGCTGTTAACAATAGATGCGATGTTAACAATAGATGCGCTGTTAACAATATATGCGATCTTAACAATAGATACAATGTTAACAATAGATGCAATGTTAACACTAGATACAATGTTATCAATAGATGCAATGTTAACAATAGATGCAATGTTAACAATAGATGCAATGTTAACAATAGTTGCAATGTTAACAATAGATACAATGTTAACAATAGATGCAATGTTAACAATATATGCAATGTTAACAATAGATGCGCTGTTAACAATAGATGCAATGGTAACAATAGATGCGCTGTTAACAATAGATGCGCTGTTAACAATAGATGCGATGTTAACAATAGATGCGCTGTTAACAATATATGTGATCTTAACAATAGATACAATTTTAACAATAGATGCAATGTTAACAATAGATGCAATGTTAACAATAGATGCAATGTTAACAATAGATGCAATGTTAACAATAGATGCAATGTTAACAATAGATACAATGTTAACAATAGATGCAATGTTAACAATAGATGCAATGTTAACAATAGATGCAATGGTAACAATAGATGCAATGTTAACAATAGATGCAATGTTAACAATAGATGCAATGTTAACAATAGATGCGTTGCAAACTTTCTCACAAAATGGTCTCTATATCTATCTCAGTGACACAAAATCACATTAGTCGCGACCTAATTTGATTGGTTGTAGTGTCCACATAAAATAGAAGGTCATTATCTCTTTGAATAATGAATAATGGGATTCTGGAAGAACAGAAGCTGTACAGACGCGATTTTCGTCCTCACGCAGTTAGTGGAAAGGACAGTCGAATCCGACAATCACCTGCACGTTGCATTTGTAGACCAGGAAAAAGCGTTCGACCGCGCAGAAAGGCACAAGTTGTTGCAAATACTATCAACCTATGGCGTTAATGACCACCTAACCAACCTTTGTAAGAGCCTTTATACAAACAGCCAGTGTACGATTCGAACAAACACAGGAATATCAGAAAATTTTCACATAGAGTCAGACGTAAGACAAGGTTGTGTACTATCTCCGCTGCTGTTCATCACATATATATATATAGACCAAATCTGTAAAACAGCTAACACCAGCGAAGGAAACAGCGTCGGGGAACTCTTAAACTTTCTTTTTGCAAATGATCAGGCAATCATATCAACAACAGAAGAACAGCTACAGCAACACATTAACAGACTCCAGTTTACATGTAATGAATACAATATGAGAAAAAACATCGACAAAACCGAAGTAATGACATTCACTAGAGAGAAAAGAGCTACCAATATCTCCGTCGACAATCGCCCCCAAAAACAAGTAAAAGATTTCACATACGCAGCGAGCATTTTCTCAGCAAACGGATGAATAACTAATGAAATTTAACACAGATACAACATTACAAATCACATGATAGGACAAATGGCGCCAATTTTTAAATACAAACAAGTCACCATGAATACAAAAAGAGCAATGAAGAGCAAAACACAACCTTTTCCCTACGTTATACTATCGGTGCCAAATCTGGACACTGACATCAAACGATAGAAGAAAACTAGTTACGACAGAGAGGAAGTACTCACGCAGAATGTTGGAGTATCAAGAAGAGACCGGTTGAGAAATGAAGACATCAGCTAAAAAAGTGGATACAACATCAGTACTTCTTCTTCTTTCGATCGTTCTAGACTAGTTGTTATCATTCTTATTAGATATATAAACTGCCAAACATCAGAACGTAATGTACGTACACCAACCTTCAGCACCTATTTGAGCACAGTTGCTTATCCTTTGGTAGGGTGTTCGATTTCAGTCAGTTATTGTGTGCGGTCTGCTCTCCGCTAGGCTTTGACTATCCTCAGTCGTAACCCACAAGGCAGTGGGTTGCTATTTCTTTCAGGGTAGCGACCCTTAGAGGGCCTGCCTTCGGGGCTATGAACGCCATCTGCCTATCAAAACCGGTCGTTTTAATAAACACCTTGTTTTGCCGCCCGTTCAGGTTTGTTTGTCGTTTTCTCCGCTAGTCTTTGATTGTCCCCAATCAACTACAAGGCAGCAGTGTTCCAGCGAGTGAAAACGCGCACTCTCTTTACCTCTGCTGGGCTTTCCAGTTGTTCTGTACATTTGGGTGGGACGCACACCCTGCCTACCGCTGCCACGGTTGTCGCTGCTGCGCTTGCAGCTGCCGCGCTTGCACTGGTTTTACCTCTGCTGGGCTTTCCAGTTGTTCTACTCATGGGGGGACTCACACCCTCTGCCGTGCCGACATGCTCCTTGATGAGGTTCACTATGACTTTGCCAGCGTGCTTGCTAGCTCTGCCCTGATGCCCTGTCACCATCGATTTTTTCCGTGCTCACGTTTTTTGCCACATATGGCACCACCCTTGCAACGTCCGTATGCGCGCTCACTCTGTCCTGGTGCCTACCACACCATTTCCGTCAATTCCCTCGGGCAGTAAGACTTCGGGGAGGGGGGCAACTCGAGTTTCGCCCCATGGTGCCCACGTGCAACTCAGCTTTGGCCCCAGCACACTCATCGACTCTAGAGAGCGTTTCCAGAGAGATGTGCGCGGGCTCAGAGTTTCGCCTTACGCCGGTCAACATCCCCTCAATGGTTTTTTATTCGTGCCTCTCTGTGATTGGGGCTAGACTATTAACCTATGTAGATCGTCTTGTGACATTGGGAACTCACACCGTCATGTTCATCGCTCAAGAGAAGTGCATCAAGAGAGAGAATGGTAGGATCTGAGCTCCGCCCCGCAAGGTTCCACAAGTCATCGTACTAGCTCTTTCCATCGTACGGAGATTCGAGCAATTAGTCACTTGGGAGTTCGCTCGTCTAGTTGCGAGCGAATCCAATCAGGCATGACTATCTTTGCATCTCTACTTGCCCCAGAGTAGCTCTCCCACGGCACCTGCTCTCTTAACCAGACCGGAACTCCCGTCTGTTACCAGGTCACCCCTTGAGGTGAGAGCAAGAGAATTAGAGCTACCACTTAATCCTGGCGCCCCGCTTCCTTGCGCTTTTGACCGCAACATCAGTACTGAACTTCATCAAGAAATGACAAGTTAAATGGTTCGACCAGATAAGCAGATTACCAAAAGACAGGTACACTCAAAAAGTAATGCTGCTCGATATGATGGGTACAAAGCAAAAGGCCGTCGACGAAAAAAGAAGGACCTCAGAGATAACAGAACCGACGAAGGACACTATCTACGAAGCGCACACAAAGACCAGTTTTATAAATCTCTTATTGACCTGACGCTGTGAGGCAAACAGGATTAGTGGAAAGAAAAAAAAGAAAAAGAAAGATTACTGCCACACTTTGCTACACTTAGATTAATGACCACACTTTGCTACACTAAGATTACTGACCACACTTTTGCTACACATAGATTACTGACCACACTTTGCTACAATTAGATTACTGACCACACTTTGCTACACTAAGATTACTGACCACACTTTGCTACACTAGATTACTGATCACACTTTGCTACACTAAGATTATTGACCACATTTGCTACACTTAGATTACTGACCACACTTTTGCTACACTAAGATTATTGACCACACTTTGCTGAGCTAAGATTACGGACCACACTTTGCTACACTAAGATTATTGACCACACTTTGCTACACTTAGATTACTGACCACACATTGCTACACTAAGATTACTGACCACACATTGCTACACTAAGATTGCTGGCTAAACTTTGCTACACTTAGATTACTGACCACATATTGCTATAGTTAGATTACTGACCACACTTTGCCACACTCAAGATTACTGACTCACACTTTACTACACTAAGATACTGACCACACATTCTACACCTAGATTACTGACCACACATTGTAGCAGTTAGATTAGTAGATGCACTTTTCTACACTTAGATTACTGACCACACTTTTACTCAGATTACTGACCACACATTGCTACACTTAGATTAGTGACCACACATGGCTACACTTAGAATAAATCTAGAAAGAATTCTTCTGATCAACAAATGTAAAACATCATCATCATCAAGTATCATGTCTCTTGCAGTACGACGCTCTCATCACAGACTTCCAGAATAACTATACGTCACTTGCAAGTTCTCCCGCCTCTTCTAATGTTATGTTCAAGGTTTCTTTGATGTCCTGAAGTCAACTATGTCTTTGTCTTCCACTGTCTCTACCCCAGAACCATGCCTTATATTACTGTTCTCTCCAAACCTCCATGTTGTTTAACGTAACCGAAATATCTAATTTTCAGGGACATGATATTGTTTATGAGACAATGCTCAACGATATGTAAATCTTGTAGTATGTTCTTTTGTTTTTTTCTTCTCCAGGGCGCTCTAAGAATTTTATGGAAACAGCTTATTTCAAACGCTTTGATAAGTTAATGAAATAATTAATATTAACAACAGTGAAACATATTTTAGGAAAGTGTATTACATACACACAATGAAAGGATAGTCACAGTCGCTCAGAAAATTGGGAAATGACATAAAATTAAACTCTACCAACTCTACATATATGTCTCCAAAGCAGCATTTCTGCCTGCAAACAGCTCTCATGTCTCCATATTTGGAATTGCTTCCAAACTCAGCTTCTCATACAAAACTCTGTAAATCTTTCCCCAAACTCAGCTCTCAGTCACCAAATTTGCAAATATTTCGTAAGCTCAACTTCCCAGCAAATTTGTAACTATTTCCCAAACTCAATATCTATGTCTAAAAATATCAATTTTCCATAAACTCATATCTCTATCCCAACAATTTCAACTATTTCCCACACTCAGAGATTATCTGTTAATTTCTACTACTATATGTTCATAGAAAGGATTTGAAAGCAATGTTTGTGTGGTGTAAGTTTGTGAAACTGTTGGTAAGTTGTGAAACTATTGGTGAAGTTTGAAATTGTTGTGCAGTTTGTGAAACTGTTTTGTAAGTTTGTAAAATTGGTGTCAGTTGTGAAACTATTGAGTGTAAGTTTGTGAAGATTGTTGGTGTAAGTTTGTGAAACTATTGTGTAAGTTTGTGAAACTATTGGTGTAAGTTGTTAAACTGTTGTTGTAAGTCTGTGAACTATTGGTAAGTTTGTTAAACTGTTGTTGTAAGTTCTGTGAAACTATTGGTCAGTTTGTGAAACTGTTGTTTTTAAGTTTGTGAAATTGTTGGTGTAAGTTTCGTGAAACTGTTGTGAAGTTTGAAATTGTTGGTTGTAAGTTTGTAGAAACTGTTGGTGTCAGTTTGTGAAACTGTTGGTGTAAGTTTAGAAACGTTGGTAAGTTTAGAAACTGTTGGTGAAGTTTGTGAAACTGTTGCTGTAAGTTTGTGAAACTATTGGTGTCAGTTTGTGAAACTGTTGTTGTAGGTTCTGAAATTGTTGGTGTAAGTTTGAAACTGTTGTTGTAAGTTTGTGAAATTGTTGTGTAAGTTTCAGAAACTGTTGGTGTCAGTTGAAACTGTTGCGTAAGTTTTGAAACTGTTGGTGTAAGTTTGTAAACTGTTGGTGTAAGTTTGTGAAACTGCTGTTGTAAGTTTGTGAAATGGGTAAGTTTGAAACTGTTGTGTCAGTTTGTGAAACTGTTGGTGTATGTTTGGAAACTGTTGGTGTAAGTTTGTGAAACTGTTGGTGTAAGTTTGTTAAACTTGTACACGGTGACTAGTGACAAACATCTCTACCTCCAGGTAGCAGTTAACAGACTAGACAGGTAGTTGATAGATGATAGAGAAAAGTTAGGGAACACCGTATGCAAGAAATGCACACCAATATGACACCTTGGCAATAATGTAGAGACTAGAATTAGTTGAGTTTGACGTAGTGTGACGACAGAAACTAAAGTTAAGAAGATAACAAATACGAAAGAAGTCGATAGAAACCTTGGTAGGTGACAGACGTGTTTTTGTGAACGATGATTGAATAAACATGCATGAGGAAACCAACAACATATGTCTGTTGTATTATTGTCAACTAACATCAACAACCTACCAAGATTAGCAACATCAAATATCAATTATAAAGGACTTCCTATAACAAACTGTTGGTGTAAATTTATTATCAAATATTTATTACCTTTTTTGTTTGAGATGAGTTAGGGTGAAAAGTGCTGGGAGCCCTTGCAGCTAGACTATGTGTGTTTATATATTTTATTTGTGGTCTGTTTATATGTCTGTAGCTTAAGCAGTGGTGAGCTCGATCCAACCAAGAGTAGCTGGTTTTAAGTCCACGGAGGGCAGTTTGGAAGCAAATTTGTTCGCCATGAATTCTACGAACGGTAAAAATAGAGCTCACCATTTAGAAAGCAATGGAAAACTACTGAACGTATATGTGGTTCCTAGAAAGTCAACGACTCATTTACTGTGGTTGATCACCGCATGACTATGGAGATCACTACTGCCTCCAGGGCTCTGTCATGGGTGGCTGAGCAACATGTTACCCATACGATCATCATATCAGACTCGATGAATATGCTTCAACTGATTGAATCTGGAAGTATGCGTGGGAATGGTGGACATCATTCGGAGATCACATCTCAAGAAAATGGCTTGACTGTACACGCCTGGACATGCTGGAGTGCGAGATAACGAGCGTGCTAACTCTCTTGCAAACAATGCCCCGTCTCAAGTGGGCAGAAGTATGGACAGAGCCGATATCATCAATGTGGTACGCAGCAATTGTAACATGGGCGGGTCTCAGACACTGGAACGAGTTCGGAAATAGGCGTTAAGTTTGGACATGCCAGACAGTGTCGTCTTCGTGGTAGATAGAGAAGATATAGTAATCAACTTCTCATGGGTACTGTTAGCAAATAGACTTTGGAATAGCTGCGAACGGAGGACAGAGATCGAATGGGAATGCCCAATGGCCATGACATCAATCGCATAACATAAGCATAACATAACATAACATAACATAACTATGGTTGATGCTGAATCCTGTAAAGGATATGACTTTTATTTCTGTGTAATTTCTTGTCTATTTTTCTCTCTTACCTTTATAAGTTACATATGGCCTGCAGTTAATTTCTCCATACTCTGTCTGTGCAACTCGTTCAATCTCTTCTGTGGAATTTAGCCCAATACTTCTTGTCAATATAAGCTTGGTTTATTAGTTTTTCATGAATTGCTCTAATAATTATTTTGTAGAATGTGAGTAATGAGCTAACAAATTTGTTAGAATTTTTATTTAGAGAACGTTAATGAAACTATTTGATACACATTGTATTAGGTCTGTTTGCTAGGAAGAAATTCTTGATATAGATTTCATGAACATAATAATGATCCACTGTATGCATAGTCTTCTAAAACAGAACGTCAAGAACGAAGGCAGACCACGAAAAAGACGGATATATGACACAGCAGAATTCTGTCAAAATTCAAAAATCACTATCACCATAGCCACTAGAGAGTAGCAAGAAAACCATGACAGTAGACAACAATGTTGTAACAGTATGACAACATAAGATAAAGTCGAAATAATGATATATAAATATATATTTCTATACAAATTGTGTGTGGATACTCAACGCTATCATAGATTATATTATTATAGAATGATTATCTAATCCATGTATTATCAGAACATGAGAAACAGTATATGCAACAAGTCATTGTTAATTGAGATGACAATGAGAGTTATACAGTGCTACATAGAACCAGTACTGACATATGGATGCAAGTTGTGGACAATAAACAAAACAGATGGAAAATCTCTAGGACACAAAGAAGTTGTTTTACAGAAGAATAATGAGAATCTCATGAACTACTAAAATGACTAATGTTGAGGTGTTGAATGAGATCAAGACACGAGAAAACTGTATTATCAATATAAGAAAGAAGCTAGCATCATGTTTGGGATATGTGATGAGAAATGAAGGTTTAGAACACATTGTAACAAACGGTAGAATCAAGGGGAGACGAGACAGAAAAAAAAGAGTGAGAACATTTTGGATAGCCTGACTTCATGGCACGAAGAGTGTCAACATCTGAGATGACAGCAACAAACTAGAGACAGAGATTTGAGAAGATCCATGATCGTCTACACCAGCCGGCACTGCACATGATGATGATGTTGATGATTACTAATACTGTTTTTTCTAGAAATATATTATTGGTATTATTTTCATTAAAAAAATATATATATATAAATATTTCTATAAAATTGTGTGAATGCTCAACGCTAGTACATATTATATAATATTTTAGAATAGTTATCAAATTCATGTTTTATTAAACACTTTAGCCACAATGTGATGCTGATCCGGACAGAGTACATCAAGAAGTGTTATTATAATGCAAATATAATCTTTGTTATCTCCATAAAATATTCAGTGTGTGTTCATCGATTCCAACAACCAAAGCAAGAATGAGATATTTTAATGAATATTTACTAGTTTTCATTGTTTTGACGTGGTTTGTGAAATGTTCTTCTGTTAGTCTGTATTACATTGAGATAATTTCTGAACTGAAACTGAGGCAGAGCGGTTGTGAAGCAGTGTTCCAAACAGTTTCAGTGTTCAATATTTTCTATTAGTTTCTCAAAGTATGTCTTTCTTCATTGTATCTTTCATCTGTTTGATGGCAGTTTATATATTATTTGGTGAGTACATTCTAACTCATACTTCGGTTAATTTAAATGCTTATCATGTAGTATCTATATATATTAATGTTTAATTTTATTTCTTTATTCTGGAATGTCATAGCTGAAATGTAGTTAGATTTGAGACAATCAAAGATTAACGGAGTAAACCGTACACAAAACTGAACTGTAGGCAAACCAAGTAATCGTAAAGACGGTAATCCTGGCAGATGACGCTCCACAACCGGAGGGTAGGTCGTCAAGCGTAGCTACCCTAAGATAAAATAATCCGGCTGGGGAAAGTCAAAGTCTGACGGACAGCGAATCCAGTGAGCGCTGGCTGAAACCGGACACGTCGCCGAAGGATAAGCACGAGAGTTCCAAATTATGCTGAATGATGTGACGTAAAAATACGTTCTTGGCAAAGGCTGTTTATATATATATAACAATAGGAATCACCAAAATGGTCGAAAAATAACGATCGCAAGAGAGAGAGAGAGAGAGAGAGAGAGAGTGTCAGTAACAATTCCAACTGGAAATCGTTGCTCAACATCTACTAAGCAAAGGTGTCCACATTTTTAAAATAAATGAGCACAAGGAGTTTTTTTACAAGAACCCCAGAGGAAGCAACGAAGTAATGAATATGATCAACAAATAAACAGATACAGTATTAAGAGCTTCCGAAAACAAGTAGACAAACACGGGACTCGAACCACTACCCTAGTCCTTACGACACCAATCGCCTAGTCTAGCAATACGAGCGTCCTTACGTACACAACCAATGAGCCATTCTAAAAAATGACTCACGGGGAGTGTCTTTCTCAGACGCTTGTTATTACCAGACACATAAACAATCAGGTAGGGTTCGTTAACAGTGTTGTACAGGCACATGTATGAGCTTGTTGTGCCTGTATATATAGAGACGACACAATATCACATCAACACATGTTATACACATATAACAAACATGTACACATCATTCAAAGTAGATTCAAATTAATTCTAAGATGAGCACAAGGAGTTTTTTTACAAGAACCCCAGAGGAAGCAACGGAAGTAACGAATATGATCAACAAATAAACAGATACAGGTATTAAGAGCCTGAAAAACAGTAGACAAACACGGGACTCGAACCACTTACCCTAGTCCTTACGACACCAATCGCCTAGCCTAGCAATACGAGCGTCCTTACGTGACACAACCAATGAGCCATTCTAAAAATGACTCACGGGGAGGCTTTCTCAGACGCTTGTTATTACCAGACACAGAAACAATCAGGTAGGGTTCGTTAATAGTGTTTGAACAGGCACATGCTATGAGCTTGTTGTGCCTGTATATATTAGAGACGACACAATATCACACATACAACATGTATACTACATTATATAAACATGTACACATCTGCTTCCTCTGGGGTTCTTGTAAAAACTCTTGTGCTCATCTTAGAATTAATTTGAAGCTATTTGAATGATGTGTACATGTTTGTTATATGTGTATAACTTTGGAGAGTGACAAAAATATCTCAATCATTTCATGGAAGTGATTTGGAGAGTTGTCCAGACAGAGTAGTTTGAAGAAATGGCTTGCAGACTGAATGTAACTTATAACGGTACGAGAGGAATATATTTCTATACTCTATATTATAAGTTTAATTGTCGTTTTGTTACAAATGTTTATCTGTTGCGAAATATATGTGAAATGTTTCTACAACTGTTCATCTGCTGTTTATCATCTTTCACAAACTATAGACAATTCATTAATCGAATCAACAAATAAAATAGTTCAGCCATAAGACAGATTACCAACAGACAGTTCGTCTCCAATAGCAATGTTACTCCGATACAATGGATACAAAGCAAAAATCCGACAATACAAAAGGTGAACCTCAGAGAAAATAGAGGCGACGAAAGACGCTGTTTGATGAAGGCACACCAAAGCTCGTTCTATAAATATCTACTTATCCTTACACTGTGAAGTAAAACATGATTAGAGAAAAGAAAGAAGGTTAATCGAATCAGAATATTTCTAATCTATGGAATAGATATAACTATATATCATTAGTAAAGTAGAAATAATATAATGTCAGATGTAAAATAGAACTAATTCAATAACAATAGTAAAGTAGAAATTATGTAATGTCAGATGTAAAAGAACTAGATCAATAACAATAGTAAAGTAGAAATTATGAATGTCAGATGTAAAATAGAACTAATTCAATAACGGTAGTAAAGTAGAAATAATATAATGTCAGATGTAAAATAGAACTAATTCAATAACAATAGTAAAGTAGAAATTATGTAATGTCAGATGTAAAATAGAACTAATTCAATAACAATAGTAAAGTAGAAATTATGTAATGTCAGATGTAAAATAGAACTAATTCAATAACAATAGTAAAGTAGAAATTATGTAATGTCAGATGTAAAATAGAACTAATTCAATAACAATAGTAAAGTAGAAATAATATAATGTTAGATGTAAAATAGAACTAATTCAATAACAATAGTAAAGTAGAAATTATGTAATGTCAGATGTAAAATAGAACTAATTCAATAACAATAGTAAAGTAGAAATTATGTAATGTCAGATGTAAAATAGAACTAATTCAATAACGGTAGTAAAGTAGAAATAATGTAATGTCAGATGTAAAATAGAACTAATTCAATAACATTAGTAAAGTAGAAATTATATAATGTCAGATGTAAAACATAACTAATTCAATAGAAATATATTGCTAATACTTATGTACACATAATTGTGTTTATTCAGGAAGTAAATTGGTTATTGGTTACTGAACTGACGTCACAGAACTCCGGGCAGACCCATGGGTACTCGGTGCTCCCACCAGATGTCGAATGATATGCATACTGATGATTCCTGTGGCTCACTTGTTAAACACACTCATGATTCTGTCTCTCAAGCATCCAGAACTACGTGTACAACGTTTAATTTCAAACTCCCTAAATTGCTGGTTTGATTCAACGTTAATTTTAGTGTTCTGGTCCAACAGTAGGTCACCAAGAAACAGATTAACATCCTCCTTGTCCATCTTAAACTCCCCAACGATCGATACAATCCTGTCCGTTCTTGCATTGTCGCGAACACCTGCATGTCCAGGACAGCAGATCCACATGGGTTTGTTGAGGTTGGAAACCTCAGGAATAAAATAATTATGATAAATGTATTCTAAGCAACATGATGATGATTTGAACATTCAAACACATAATATAAAAAATGAGTAACATAAAATGTTCTATATTATGCCTACTTGTAGGTGCATAACTGACACAACATACAATCGATCTTAGGCTCAGATCACATACAAATCACACAGAGTGGTTGGACAAGTGGTCGATATGAAGTGTCTGAAGAAAGAAATAAAGAAGAATGTATTCTAAGCAATATGATGATGATTTTAACTTTCAAATACATAATTTAAAACCAGTAACATAAAATGTTATATATTATGTTTATTTTAACTTGTTATTCCATCTCCGGTGGACTCCACTTTGTTACAGATCTGCACAAGTGAAATCAACATACACTCAGCATCTGTCAGAATATCATGAATGTTGTAGTAATGTAATGATGTCCATAAAATACTAATGTTGATATAATCGATATAAGGAAAGACTGCAGACAAACCATGTAGCAATGGAAACACGTAATACAAAGAGTGTAGTTTTACAAAATACAATAACAATAACATTACAACCATTCGACCAAAATGCCTTTATCAAACAAAAGATACAACAGCAGTGAAGAAATTCACTTCTTACACGTCACACATCTAATAGGATCGGACAATAAATTCCCTCTGACAGTAATTTTATTTTTGTATATACAATATAGATGTTGGTCTTCGTTATATTTCTTGGTCGTCATGATTAGGTTTTCCAAACCATCTTTGCTGGTGGATAATAATACTGTATCGTCTGCGTATCTAAGTTCTGCGTATCTAAGTTCTGCGTATCTAAGTTCTGCGTATCTAAGTTCTGCGTATCTAAGTTCTGCGTATCTAAGTTCTGCGTATCTAAGTTCTGCGTATCTAAGTTCTGCGTATCTAAGTTCTGCGTATCTAAGTTCTGCGTATCTAAGTTCTGCGTATCTGTCCATGCTATCTAAGTTCTGCGTATCTAAGTTCTGCGTATCTAAGTTCTGCATCTAAGTTCTGCGTATCTAAGTTCTGCGTATCTAAGTTCTGCGTATCTAAGTTCTGCGTATCTAAGTTCTGCGTATCTAAGTTCTGCGTATCTAAGTTCTGTGTATCTAAGTTCTGCGATATAAGTTCTGGCTATCTAAGTTCTGTGTATCTAAGTTCTGCGTATCTAAGTTCTGCGTATCTAAGTTCTGCGTATCTAAGTTCTGTGTATCTAAGTTCTGCTATCTAAGTTCTGTATCTAAGTTTGTGTATCTAAGTTCTGCGTATCTAAGTTCTGCGTATCTAAGTTCTGCGTATCTAAGTTCTGCGTATCTAAGTTCTGCGTATCTAAGTTCTGTATCTAAGTTCGTGTATCTAAGTTCTAGTATCTAAGTTCTGTGTATCTAAGTTCTGTGTATCTAAGTTCTGCGTATCTAAGTTCTGAGTATCTAAGTTATGTGTATCTAAGTTCTGTATCTAAGTTCATGCATCTAAGTTCTGCGTATCTAAGTTCTGTATCTAAGTTCTGTATCTAAGTTCTGTGTATCTAAGTTCTGTGTATCTAAGTTCTGTGTATCTAAGTTCTGTTATCCAAGTTCTGCGTATCTAACTTTGCGTATCTAAGTTCTGTGTATCTAAGTTATGTGTATCTAAGTTCTGTGTATCTAAGTTCTGCGTATCTAAGTTCTGTGTATCTAAGTTCTGTGTATCTAAGTTCTGCGTATCTAAGTTCTGCGTATCTAAGTTCTGTGTATCTAAGTTCTGCATCTCATGACTTCTGTGTGTTTTATACTCAGTGACTCATGAGTATGATTCGTAAAGTTGAAACAGGAATGGTGAGACGGAACTGGGTGGAAGTACTGGTACAGACTGGGATCAAAGTAATAACCTTCATTTTGTCCCTGACACGCAGGTGTCAGGGTAATGAAAGACTGACAGATTAGCTGGTATGGCCACAGTATCCGAGGGGCTGTAATGGACGAAATGACATTCTTAACGCACTGCTAGTTTTTTCGAACAGAAGAGTTTCAGGATTCGAGTCCCACTCACTGACCAGATTGAGAGATTGGCATCAAGATTGGTGTAGCTCGTAAAGAACGGCTACCAATATGCAAGAGACTGATTAATCAACATCGGACTGGCGTGTGGGCCGATGGACGTTGCTGGATTTGCTGAGGCGGAGATCGGAGCACTAGGACATACCGAAGTGCTATGATGATAGTCCTCTGATAACCGATAACTGATCTAAGTGCTGATATGGATTTAATGCCTATAGTGAAAGGGTCGCACGCATTGTTGCATCGTCTTTACTTTCCTCATGATGTTCTCCGCATATCTCATGATGTTCTCCACATATCTCATGATGTTCTCCGCATATCATGTTCTCCACATATCTCATGATGTTCTCCGCATATATGTTGAATAAGTATGGGGACAAATACATCCATGTCTTATCCCTCGGAATCTCGAACCATTCAGCTATTCACCTTCTATTTTAATGGTTGCCTTTTGTATGTAGTACAGAGATTATATGTTGTATTATGGTATTGAAAGTCATGTCTTCATGATGTTCCCATTTTCTGGTGTTGTATATGGTTGAAAGCCTCATATAGTCTATAAAACATGCATGCAGGTCTATGTTGTATACTGTTGAAAGTCTTGCTATAGTCTATGAAACATATATACAAGGCTTGAATCAATTCCGCTGGTATAACGTCGCATCCTGGTGACTTCCCTCTATTCAGACTTTTGATTGCCAGGCGCACTTCATCCAACATGGGCTCTGGTTCTGTCTCTTCCGTGTGTACTGTAGAAGGGAGACTTCCTTCTAATTTTGCTCTACGTAGCTTTGCCAACTTGAAATAAATAGTTAATTGTTTTTGTCTGTTTAAGTTTCAGTTATCTCGCTTAGTGTTTCTATCTCTCTTTCTTTCTTCTCTCTGTGTTGCAGCTTATTTATATCTGACATTCTGCTACTGTCTTGTCTTTTTTATTTCTCTGATTGATTGATTGATTGATTGATTGATTTTTTCATTCATAGTACCATCATCATTGTACTTCGGTGAGTAGACATTGTAATTCGATTTAGTTCTTTAGGAAGATCTCAGATGAGTGACAAAACTTCGTAGCACGGCGAGGGTTACAGATGTAATTTAGAAGATAGTGAAAATAGTATGTATGGTTTTAATTATTAATCTTTCTCATAAACTTTGACCGGACAGTAACTTTCCAGCCTGCTATTGTCGATTTCGAAATGTCAATAACTCTTTTACGAGCTCAACTTGAAGACGGGACGTAGGTTTTTATCGTAAGTCTCCGGTTAGACTAGAATGATCTTACCTGCACAGATCAGGGCTCGTCTCCAGTTAGGACTAGGAAATCGATCTTACCTGCACAGATCAGGGCTCGTCTCCGGTTAGGACTAGGAAATCGATCTTACCTGCACAGATCAGGGCTCGTCTCCGGTTAGGACTAGGAAATCGATCTTACCTGCACAGATCAGGGCTCGTCTCCGGTTAGGACTAGGAAATCGATCTTACCTGCACAGATCAGGACTCGTCTCCGGTTAGGACTAGGAAATCGATCTTACCTGCACAGATCAGGACTCGTCTCCGGTTAGGACTAGGAAATCGATCTTACCTGCACAGATCAGGACTCGTCTCCGGTTAGGACTAGGAAATCGATCTTACCTGCACAGATCAGGGCTCGTCTCCGGTTAGGACTAGGTAATCGATCTTACCTGCACAGATCAGGGCTCGTCTCCGGTTAGGACTAGGAAATCGATCTTACCTGCACGATCAGGCTTGTCTCCGGTTAGGACTAGGAATCGATCTTACCTGCACAGATCAGGGCTCGTCTCCGGTTAGGACTAGGTAATCGATCTTACCTACACAGATCAGGACTCGTCTCCGGTTAGACTAGAAATCGATCTTACCTGCACAGATCAGGGCTCGTCTCCGGTTAGGACTAGGAAATCGATCTTACCGCACAGATCGGCTCGTCTCCGGTTAGGACTAGGTAATCGATCTACCTACACAGATCCAGGACTCGTCTCCGTTAGGATAGGTAATCGATCTTACCTACACAGATCAGACTCGTCTCGAGTTAGGACTAGGTAATCGATCTTACCTGCACAGATCAGGGCTCGTCTCCGGTTAGGACTAGGAAATCGATCTTACCTGCACAGATCAGGGCTTGTCTCCGGTTAGGACTAGGAAATCGATCTTCCCTACACAGATCAGGGCTCGTCTCCGGTTAGGACTAGAAATCGATCTTACCTGCACAGATCAGGCTCGTCTCCGGTTAGGACTAGAAATCGATCTTACCTGCACAGATCAGGGCTCGTCTCCGGTTAGGACTAGGTAATCGATCTTACCTGCACAGATCAGGGCTCGTCTCCGGTTAGGACTAGGAAATCGATCTTACCTGCACAGATCAGGACTCGTCTCCGGTTAGGACTAGGAAATCGATCTTACCTGCACAGATCAGGACTCGTCTCCGGTTAGGACTAGGAAATCGATCTTACCTGCACAGATCAGGGCTCGTCTCCGGTTAGGACTAGGAAATCGATCTTACCTGCACAGATTGGGCTCGTCTCCGGTTAGGACTAGGAAATCCATCTTACCTGCACAGATCAGGGCTCGTCTCCGGTTAGGACTAGGAAATCGATCTTACCTGCACAGATCAGGACTCGTCTCCGGTTAGGACTAGGAAATCGATCTTACCTGCACAGATCAGGACTCGTCTCCGGTTAGGACTAGGAAATCCATCTTACCTGCACAGATCAGGGCTCGTCTCCGGTTAGGACTAGGAAATCGATCTTACCTGCACAGATCAGGGTTCTCTGGAAAAATATCTCAATTTCTCAACGAGTGAGCGAACCGAGTTCCTTTGGAACCAGAACCGAGCACCTAACCTCTACGCCACAGAGACACCTAATTTGTTTTGTCTATGTACGTTAAGTATCTTGGTGGGAAGTCACATTTCTCCTGTAATGGAAACGTTGTTTTTCTATGTACGTTATGTATCTTGTGGAAGTCACATTTCTCCTGGTGTGTGAAACATGTTTTTCTATGTACGTTATGTATCTTCATGGAAGTCACATTTCTCATGCTGTGTGAAACATTGTTTTTCTATGTACGTTAAGTATCTGGTGGAAGTCACATTTCTTCTGGTGTATGAAATGTCATATCTTTTACTGTGATGTTTATTCTGTAGTCATTATCATCATCATTCAACGTGTCATATCTTTTACTCTGATGTTTATTCTGTAGTCATTATCATTCAACGTGTCATATCTTTTACTCTGATGTTTATTCTGTAGTCATTATCATTCAACGTGTCATATCTTTTACTCTGATGTTTATTCTGTAGCATTATCATTCAACGTGTTATATCTTTTACTGTGATGTTTATTCTGTAGCATTATCATCATCATTCAACGTGTCATATCTTTTACTGTGATGTTTATTCTGTAGCAGATTTCATCATTCAACGTGTCATATCTTTTACTGTGATGTTTATTCTGTAGCATTATCATCATCATTCAACGTGTCATATCTTTTACTGTGATGTTTATTCTGTAGTATTATCATTCAACGTGTTATATCTTTTACTGTGATGTTTATTCCTAGCATTATCATCATCATTCAACGTGTCATATCTTTACTGTGATGTTTATTCTAGTAGCAGTATTACTCATCATTCAACGTTCATATCTTTTACTGTGATGTTTATTCTGAGCATTATCATCATCATTCAACGTTCATATCTTTTACTGTGATGTTTATTCTGTAGCAGTATTATCATCATTCAACGTGCATATCTTTACTGTGATGTTTATTTGTAGTATTATCATTCAACGTGTTATATCTTTTACTGTGATGTTTATTCTGTAGCATTATCATCATCATTCAACGTGTCATATCTTTTACTGTGATGTTTATTCTGTAGCAGTATTATCATCATTCAACGTGTCATATCTTTTACTGTGATGTTTATTCTGGCATTACATCATCATTCAACGTGTCATATCTTTTACTGATGTTTATTCTGTAGCAGTATTATCATCATTCAACGTGTCATATCTTTTACTCTGATGTTTATTCTGTAGCATTATCATCATCATTCAACGTGTCATATCTTTTACTCTGATGTTTATTCTGTAGCATTATCATCATCATTCAAGTTTTAAACTCTATTTATTAATATCTTATTTATTTAACGATTTTGTTTTTCTTTTCAGTTGTTCCTGATGTCAGTCGAGTAATTTCCTTTAAAGATTGCTCGAATAACGA
Source organism: Arion vulgaris (assembly GCA_020796225.1). NCBI lineage: Eukaryota > Metazoa > Mollusca > Gastropoda > Stylommatophora > Arionidae > Arion > Arion vulgaris. The sequence continues at coordinate 40,816,691 of CM036758.1, forward strand.
AAATGGATGTACTTATTTTATTTACCCACAACAGTTGCTTCAAGCATGAGTTATTTAGGTTCATATGAAAGACAATTTATCCATCTTAACCAGGCGAGAATTAGTTTTTTACTTTTACATGATATTTTAAGTTTCTCTAACAACACGTCAACTTCACGAGTACATTATGGTTATATATGTGATACTTTCTCTGTAAAAAATCCTAACGTTAACATCAGCACTTGGTACGTTAATACATCTACTGATCTTACTTATATGAAGTCATTGTATGATCCAGACCAAACGTTTTGCAATGAGGGAAGAACATGCATACTTACCTACAGACGATTCTTGAAAGTAAAATCACATTTATTCAACGTTTATTTTCGGAAATGGCTAGAGTCAGAAAGAACGTGACCCATATTGCTGTTATATTTCTCGATGGTGAAGATTTGTCTTATGAAGACAGTAGAAACATACCAGATATTGTACAACAACATCAAACAGATATCAAGATATTTATTGTTGTAATCGGTGCTAAAAATAATAAAGAAATAATTTATCTAAAAGATACACTTCTTCTACCAGAGAACGATGAACTTGTAAGCTCTAGACATACTCTGACCATGGCTATTTGTAATCAATGTAGGCAAGGATGGTTTCCCTTTAAACATAGTTACAGTTCAGATTATCTCTTGTTATACGTGCAAACGTCTAGCGTTGAAATAAGTTGGTCTGAGGCTATGAGCGAATGCAATGTAGACTCCAGTTTCTTGGTTACTATAGAAACTCAAGAAGAACTTGAATTTGTGCAGACATTGTTTAGCCAGTTTAAACATGTGTTTGTAAGCTGCTACAGGTACACAACTATTCTGACAATTTAACATCTGTAGTTTATTTTGGTCTCAATCGAGACTTAACGAACATGGCAAAACGGTTTGCATGGTCCCTTGAAAAGAGAGCTCAACGCCGTCCACTGGTGGTTAATAAATGGATGTCCGGCAAACCTAATGGTGGTCGTACCAAAGCATGTGGGATGTGGAAGATTGTTTGGAAAGATCATAAGATTGGAACTAATTATTCCAGTGACATACTTTACATTGATGACGGATGGATCGACGTTGACTGCAATATTCCAGTAAGTAAATTCGACTGTGAGACAAGTTCTTCCTCGTAGACTTGATGGTGGAACATGTTGAGAATTAATCCAGCTTCAAATAACAGTCTCACTAACGCTTTAAGTAAAGGATATTTTATGAAATTAGGTGATAATATTGTATCTGTTCTGACTCAAGTTGGGAACACACATTTTATCACATTTGTTAATGGGTTGAAGAGAGAATTATTTCCTCTTTTTGATTGTGGAGAAGATTATTCCCGATATATTCTGCATGCCAGGTTTGTGATTATATTGATCACTGCAGCAACAAACGTGATGAAAGTTTGGATTCTAGCACCACGATGATGAATGTATTAGAAGAAAAGTATCCGAACTGGTGTACAGGTATGTTTTCGATTATTCATGTTTACCTCAGCAGTGGATTAATGATGGTGAAATTGATTGTCCTGTTTGTGATGACAGTTACGATAACGATGAAGACAAACTATTGAACTACAATGTTGAAAAAAACATGACATGTTCACTTATTTGTAATGTTAATGAATGTATCACATTCTCACAACTTAATAATAATCATACAGACTGTACAGGACCTGAGGGACCAATAGATGAAATAATAGGAAACTGAAACTGTGAACACATGCCACGATCCAATGGGATATATTATATGGGCTCCCAGGTGTGTGTATGTCAAAGACATTAACGGCGGATATGGGATGTAGAGATGTAACACATCTTAAAAGTGTACAGACTTTGAGTGTCCAGAGGGATACATTAAATGTCCCCAATCTTACTGTATCCCTATACATTACGTCCTTGACGGGAAAATAGACTGTCCTACGGGAGAAGATGAACAAATGATAGATTTGTCTCGTGCACCGGAAACTTTGCTTGTTGGAATAGTAAAATATGTGTACATCCTGACCTAGTTTGTGACGGACATGCTGAATGTCCACATCAGGACGATGAACTAGATTGTAAAGTGCCGTGTAAAAGGATTGTAATGGCGGTCATGGGAGTCAGGGTGTCAGACTATATATTTCAGTTGATCTTCCAACTGATTTCATAGACAGCAGAACAGATACCTGACTGTCTGGAGTAGATCTATCTGTCCGAAATTTATCGATACTCAAACATCTTAGGAACATAATAGGGTTAAATGGTCTCTTTGTAAAATTGCCAGTTCAATATTTGCTTCCTTTCTTATCTCTAAAGTTCAAACAATGGACATTAGTTACAATCTGATAGAGATCTTCAATTACAGTGTCAGTCAGTATCCAGCATTAGAAAATATACGATATCTCAACTTGTCTTACAATAACGAACTTGTTGACGTTAAATGTTTACAATTAAAATCTCTTGAAATACTCGATCTCTCTCATACAGGTCTGTCATATTTAGATAATTCATCCTTTCAACATTTACCAGAAATGAAACATCTAAATCTGAGTTTTACGTCCATCTCCGATTTCATTAATCACCCGTTTCCTACTAACCTAAATCTAAGGACACTTGATTTACGTGGACTGACCATCGATATCTTTTATGAAGATTTATTTAATGGTCTGACTATTGGTCAACATCTCTACACTGACTATTTCGAGATGTGCTGTCCACAGATCAGAGGTATCAACATACCTTCTTTCACTTGTCACGCCCCTGAAAACGCCATCTCTTCATGTTTTGAACTTGTAAGTCTTGATTTTCAACGAGTTCTTCTCTGGGCAGTGGCAGCTTTTGCAGTTCTAGGAAATGTAACTGTTATTGTCTATCGTGTCATTTGGGACAGGACAGTTCTCAGAACAGGATATGGTCTGTTTGTAACAAACTTGGGTATATCAGACTTTATTATGGGAGTCTATCTGTTCATTATTGCTGGAGCAGATTATTACTATCGTGACGTTTATGTTCTTTATGACAAGAACTGGAGAGAAGGTAATGTCTGCCGACTTGCAGGTTTTCTGGCTACTCTCTCGTGTGAAACATCAGCATATTTTGTATTTTCTATTACTCTAGACAGATTTCTGGTAATGAAGTTTCCATTTGGTCAGATACAGTTTTCTTACAATAACAAAATTATTGCTGTTATTTCATCTTGGATCATAGGTTTCCTTCTTGCACTGATTCCAATTGTGCTCAAGTTTGAAATAAATTCTTCGAATGCTATGTGTCTTGGTTTACCTTTGACAACTCAACGACTCAGTGGATGGCAGTACTCATTTGGCGTGTTTATTGTGCACAATTTGGTCATGTTTATTATCATCGCTTATGGTCAAAGAGCCATCTTCAAAGCCATGTCAAGCAACAGAATTTCTGGAAGCACATCTTCTAGATGGGTTCAAGATATACTAGTAGCCAAACAGTTGTTTCTAGTAGCTCTGTCAAACTTTCTCTGCTGGTTTCCTATAGGTATCATGGGACTATTGTCTCTTGGTGAACATGAGATCAACATTGACGTTTACGCTTGGACAACTGTTATCATTATTCCTTTAAATTCTGCAACAAATCCAGTTTTGTACACTATCCCTGCTCTTATAGAAAAGTGGGAACAATTTAAACATAGAAATAGAAAGTCCCAATCATCGACACAAATTACTGTACAGGTCAACACACAACATGAATAAGAATAGAACAAAACAAATGTGTTAGTACATGCGTAGAATTGTTGTTTCAATATTTCCATGAAGTAAAAGTTTGACTCTTACTCCTGTGTCAGGCCGTCAAGTTTGCACTTATGACCTCAGGTTGAGGATTATCCTGGCGATGTACAGAAACCTAGAGATCTGAGATGGTTAGATTTCATCAGAATAAATCTGGAGAAAACCGGAGTGGAGTTGCAGTAAAACATAATGAATGATATGGACGAGGATAGGTATAAAACAATTTGACATTAGCAAGGATGGGTTCAAGATATACTAGTAGCCAAACAGTTGTTTCTAGTAGCTCTGTCAAACTTTCTCTGTCTCTTGGTGAACATGAGATCAACATTAACGTTTACGCTTGTACAACTGTTATCATTATTCCTTTAAATTCTGCAACAAATCCAGTTCTGTACACATTACCCATCCTCCTAGATAAGTAGAACAAGTTTAAGCATGCAACTTCCCATTCTTCTACCTATTAAATGTAATATTTTTGACTCTCGCCCGAGTGGTTACCGGGGCCCACATTTGGGGTGTAAAGAATATAACCATTGTTACCTGCCACGCATGTCGTAAAAGGCGACTAAGAAGGTTTGTCTGAAATCGGATGCACATGTCCTAAACGTGTAGAAGTCTATGTGTTTAGGGCCTACCAAACCAATGTGCAACGTATACACGTTCTTGGCAAAGATCAAACATATCACAAAGAATGATTAAAATTGGTCGTAAAAAACGAACGCAAAGAAGAAGAAGAATATTTTTGACCTGCGATATTTGATCGCATTTGTCTAACTGTTTGTCTAATTTATTTTACGTTCAATCTTGTCAACCAAGTTAACAACTCTTTGTATTCTATGGTTTCTTCAAGAACGTGAGTACGATGTGCGACGATAGACACTTACGTCATACAGGACAAAACACATCCCAATGTCAGTCTAAGTGTAAGCATATTATCTAACATGACACACTTTTGTACAGATGGGTAACTACGATATTAAAACAGAAAAATGTCAATATTTAATAGAACCTTCATTGTATCTTGTTTTTGTATTTTGTCAAATTATCTTACTTCTTCTTCTTCTTCTTTGCAATCGTTATTTTGTTGATTATTCCGTTAGACACGTTCGTATGATAAAGTCGATTGTTGTCTGGAGCTCATCTATTTTTAATTGCAACTTTTGCAGATCCATCGCAATAAACATTGATTCATGATTGTTTATGATAGTTTGTTGGATCATGCAGATTGTGACTATTCTCTCCTGCAGGACATTGTGTGTCTCTCCAACATTACTTCGTTTGTATGTTTTTCCTTTTTAGTACCTAGTTTTACTGCAGTATTTTCTTGTATCGATAAAGTATCTAGTTTTACTGCAGTATTTTCTTGTATCGATAAAGTACCTAGTTTTACTGCAGTATTTTCTTGTATCGATAAAGTATCTAGTTTTACTGCAGTATTTTCTTGTAACGATAAAGTACCTAGTTTTACTGCATTATTTTCTTGTAACGATAAAGTACCTAGTTTTACTGCAGTATTTTCTTGTATCGATAAAGTACATCACACATTTAAACCTCAGTTAGCAACGACATGTTGCTTCTATAGCGCTTCATATAGTTTCTAGAGCGCTTGTCCAGATAAAAGAGACATGTAACGTATATTTTCTAGAACTCATGTCCAGAAAATAGAGGCATGTAACGTATAGTTTTTACAACTCGTGTCCAGATAACAGAGACATGTGACGTATAGTTTCTAGAACACTTGTCCAGATAACAGAGGCATGTGATGCATAGTTTCTAGAACTCTTGTCAAGATAACAGAGACATATAACGTATAGTTTCTAGATCTTTTGTCCAGATAACAGTGGCATGTATCGTATATTTTCTAGATCATTTGTCCAGATAACAGAGATATGTAACGTACAGTTTCTAGAACTCTTGTACAGACAACAGAGACAGGTAAAGTATATTTTCTAGAACTCGTGTCCAGATAACAGAGGCATGTAACGTATAGTTTCTAGAACTCGTGTCCAGATAACAGAGACAGGTAACGTTTAGTTTCTAGAACACTTGTCCAGCTAACAGAGACACGTAAAAAATAGTTTCTAGAACACTTTTCCAGATAACAGAGACAGGTAACGTATAGTTTCTAGAACAATTGTCCAAATAACAGAGACAGGTAAAGTATAGTTTCTAGAAAACTTGTCTAGATAACAGAGGCATGTAATGTATAGTTTCTATAATTTTTGTCTAGATAACAGAGGCATGTGACGCATAGTTTCTAGAACTCTTGTCAAGATAAGCTAGAGATGTAACGTATAGTTTTTAGAACTCTTGTCGAGATAACAGAGACATGTAACGTATAGTTTTTAGAACTCTTGTCGAGATAACAGAGACATGTAACGTATATTTTCTAGAACCCTTGTCCAGATACAAGTGACATGTAACGTATAGCTTCTAGAACACTTGTCCAGATAACAGAGACATGTAACGTATAGTTTCTAGAACTTTTGTCCAAATAAGCTAGAGATGTAACGTATAGTTTTTAGAACTCTTGTCGCGATAACAGAGACATGCAACGTATATTTTCTAGAACACTTGTCCAGATAACAGAGACATGTAACGTATAGTTTCTAGAACTTTTGTCAAGATAACAGAGACAGGTAAGGTATATATATATTGATAAACATAGATTGTAGGTGTAATATAACATAGCGTTCTGTTTAATCACAAGGATATAATAGAAAAGTTATGTAAGTGTTTAATTAAGTGTTTATATATGTGTTTATGTAAGTGTTTAGTTAAGTGTTTATTTAAGTGTTTATTTAAGTGTTTGTGTAAATGTTTATGTAAGTGTTTAGTTAAGTGTTTATTTAAGTGTTTGTGTAAATGTTTATGTAAGTGTTTAGTTAAGTGTTTATTTAAGTGTTTGTGTAAATGTTTATGTAAGTGTTCACATATGTGTTAACGTAAGTGTTTATGTAGATGTTTATGTAAGTGTTTAAATATGTGTTCACATATTTGTTTATGTATATACTTTTGTTGCATCCCTATTTGTTGTCTATAAATAACTAAAACAAATGTAATTAAACCGATTCCACGGAAAATTGATTAGTCACTAGAGCCAAGGGAAGACCAAGAAAAAGATGGATAGACGACATCAAGAATACACTAAATAAACACGTATATACCACAACAAGGACGATTCATCTGGCCATAAAACACAAATTAAAGCTCCCATCCCTACGCTAAACGGCAAGAGTGAACAACCAATACCAGCATCCACCTGGGAATAGACCATGAAAACTAACAAGTTTATTAGAAATGTATTGTTTGTTTATCTATCAGGAACCGGGTTCGGTTTCTACTTTTGAAATAAGTAAACATGGTGATATTGCTACATATATGTATAGATATATACATATATATAAAATTTGAATGTCATCGTTTTATTGATAGATGTAAATTTATGAAAGACATTTGACAATTCTTTTATTCGTGTCTGGTTACATTATGCTACAATGATATATATATCGTAACTGGTTACATTATGCTACAATGATATATATATTGTAACTGGTTACATTATGCTACAATGATATATATATCGTAACTGGTTACATTATGCCACAATGATATATATATCGTAACTGGTTACATTATGCTACAATGATATATATATCGTAACTGGTTACATTATGCTACAATGATATATATATCGTAACTGGTTACATTATGCTACAATGATATATATATCGTAACTGGTTACATTATGCTACAATGATATATATATATCATGTCTGGTTACATTATGCTACAATGATATATATCATGTCTAGTTACATTATGCTACAATGATATATATCTTTTCTGGTTACATTATGCTACAATAATATATATATCGTGTCTGGTTACATTATGCTACAATAATATATATATCGTGTCTGGTTACATTAAGCTACAATCATATATATATCGTGTCTGGTTACATTATGCTACAATGATATATATATCATGTCTGGTTACATTATGCTACAATGATATATATAACATGTCTGGTTACATTATGCTACAATGATATATATATCATGTCTGGTTACATTATGCTACAATGATATATATATCATGTCTGGTTACATTATGTCACAATAATATATATATCGTAACTGGTTACATTATGTTACAATGATATATATGAAAATATAACAAGACAGATCTTAGATAAAACATCATGTACGTTGCCGGGGCTAGCAGAGGGAGCAAAGAATAGTAACACTGCAACATATAAGGCATGTCGTAAGAGGCGACTGAAGTAGGGGCCTAGGGAAACTAACCTAGTCAATTTAAATCGTCGCAGAAATCAGATGTGCTATCGTACATGTAGGCGCATAACTGACACAAAGTACAATCGCTTTAGGCTCGATCACATACAAACCACAAGAATGGTTTAGCAAAGTGATCGATATAGAGATTTTGAAGTAGAATAAAAAGAAGATGAAACAACATGACAAAGTAAAAAATTTGGTCAGTGAGTGTATTAAGATATCATGTTTCTGTAAGCTATGTATTAAGATATCATGTTTCTGTAAGCTATGTATTAAGATATCATGTTTCTGTAGGCAATGTATTAAGATATCATGTTTCTGTAAGCTATGTATTAAGATATCATGTTTCTGTAGGCAATGTATTAAGATATCATGTTTCTGTAAGCTATGTATTAAGATATCATGTTTCTGTAGCATGTATTAAGATATCATGTTCTGTAGGCAATGTATTAAGATATCATGTTTCTGTAAGCAATGTATTAAGATATCATGTTTCGTAAGCATGTATTAAGATATCATGTTTCTGTAGGCAATGTATTAAGATATCATGTTTCGGTAGGCTATGTATGAAGATATCATGTTGCTGTAAGCTATGTATTAAGATATCATGTTTCTGTAGGCAATGTATTAAGATATCAAGTTTCTGTAGGCTATGTATTAAGATATCATGTTTCTGTAAGCTATGTATTAAGATATCATGTTTCTGTAGGCTATGTATTAAGATATCATGTTTCTGTAAGCTATGTATTAAGATATCATGTTTCTGTAGGCAATGTATTAAGATATCATGTTTCTGTAAGCTATGTATTAAGATATCATGTTTCTGTAAGCTATGTATTAAGATATCATGTTTCTGTAAGCTATGTATTAAGATATCATGTTTCTGTAAGCTATGTATTAAGATATCATGTTTCTGTAGGCAATGTATTAAGATATCATGTTTCGGTAGGCTATGTATTAAGATATCATGTTTCTGTAAGCTATGTATTAAGATATCAAGTTTCTGTAGGCTATGTATTAAGATATCATGTTTCTGTAAGCTATGTATTAAGATATCATGTTTCTGTAGGCTATGTATTAAGATATCATGTTTCTGTAGGCTATGTATTAAAATATCATGTTTCTGTAGGCTATGTATTAAGATATCATGTTTCGGTAGGCTATGTATTAAGATATCATGTTTCTGTAAGCTATGTATTAAGATATCATGTTTCTGTAGGCTATGTATTAAGATATCATGTTTCGGTAGGCTATGTATTAAGATATCATGTTTCTGCAGGCTCTAAGTTTTCAATCAAATGTCACTTCGACATGACATTAAAAACCTGGGATGTATGAATATATTCTTTGCCATTAATATTATTTCCTCATATTTATAAAATAATTCAATACTTTCTTATAATTGTTAGTTGTTAATAAATATTTCAATCTTCTTCATAGATATTGTAAACGATATTTGTTCCATCTATAATATATATATATTTATTATAGCAGTTATTCACTCATGTCTTAGATGTTGTATTTATTTCTTGTCTTAATGTGAATAAAGATTCAAAAAGAAGAATTCATATTTATTTCTTTGTGTTGATAAATACAAGTCTAATCTAATAATAGTTTCGTGTCACCATGCAATAAGTTTGTCAGTATAAGTAAAGTCATGAATGCTGTTATCACTGATGGAAGTATAGACTAACAAAACCACAGAGTCGATGTATTTTACATTTGTCGTCTGGTCGACGTTTACTGATCTATGACATAAACAAGAAGGGAAATCGTGACATATAGCCTTTACAGAACTTCGACATCAACCACAGTAAACTAGTCGTCTATTTTCTAATCACCACTTATACGTTCTGTACTTTGTCGTTACTTTCTGAACGGTGAGGTTTATTTTTCCCGTTCGTAAAAATTCACGGAAATCAATTAGCTTCCAAATTGCCAGCTTCGGGGTTTGATTCAGGCACGCTTGGATTGTGATTGAACTCACTACCTCTTAAGCTACAGACGTCCACACAGATACCCACACAGACGCCCACACAAACGCCCACACAGAGACGCCCACACAGACGCCCATTCAGACACCCACAGTTAGTGATGTATAACTGGTACCGATAAAGTACATAATGACCGAGAAACGAAATATTACGATAGCACAAGTCGTCTGTAAACTTTAATTCACCTTACACAGAGGCAATGGTCCCGTTCTATATGTGCCCGCTCTAGTGCAATACAAATGATTGTATTTCTACTCCAACATAAAAATAACAAATGAGTGTAACTTTACTCAAGTATAACAATAAGAAATGCTTGCAATTCTACTCAAGGTATAGCAATAACAAATGATTGTAGTTCATAGTTCATAGTTCATAAGTACGGTTCCAACTTCACTTCAACGGGTCACCCCATAATTGCTCCGTTCCTGTGCCTATGAAAATCACACGGAATGCTAAAAACTGTGAAATGTTTGCTGTGTGAACTAATTCCAGAATGAAACAGCCGCGTGCCGCCACAAAAAAAACCGGCACCGCATAAAATGCATATGGCCGTCGCTAATGTAGCAACACAAAACTGTTCATGACTTGAATTGCAATTCTTGTCGAAGGGAACATCAATCATGACAAAATCCAGTTTTCTGCACTCGCTATATAACTGCATACGGCAGATTGAGCTTGTTCGTCATAACCGCTGTCCGCCATTTTCTGAATACACACAACAAACGCACGGTTGACACAGCAAAAGGCATTCCATGTAACAGTCATAGCTCACAGCGTTGCTCAAGCACTAACTCAGTAGCTCGGCAAACGAAACCGGAAAATACCCGACCAAACATGGCAAAAATGCGCTGCAAAGTCGTGTTCAGAATCAAACAGTTCTGACTCTGAATGGCCATCCCGCATTCCGCCATTGCTGGCCAGATTTTTTCAAATGATTGTAATTCTACTACAATATAACAGTAACAAATGAGTGTTATTCTACTCAACTATAAAAATATGAAATGAGTGTTATTATATTTAATTACTTCGCACGTCCAGCGAGTCAAGTAGGAAAATGGCACCATAAAAGCACGACCTTCTCTATAATGGCCATCTCGCAAGTTTTTTCAAGATGGCGGGTGTGGCAGAGAAATCAAATATGTTTAGTAAAAATATGGGCTCTTTAGTAAACATACAGATTCAAACGGACTTATTTAGTAAACATAACAAAAAAATAACGATGCCGAGTAAGTGCTGTGTACCAAAATGTAGATCAAATTACGATTATGATTATACATGTGTAATTTAAGTTAATTTAACAAGTATCTTCTTCAGTAAACATAACTGTTGACAGTGACACTGTTCATGGATTACTTATAAATGATGTTAGTTTATGTGCTAATCAAGCTGTCGTGTTATGCAAACATGTGGCTTACTTATTCATGGATAACTGATGAGAGACTACCATAAGCTGATGTAAGTACACTAGTAACCATATATAAATTACTCTAAGCATTCTGTATAAAATTAAATTAAAACAGTATGTGAGAGCAACAACTATAGCTACTCTTCAGAAAACATCTTCTGTAATACACACATGCATCCAACAATAAGTTTCTAACATCTGCAAAATGTATTGTCTAGATAGGCGTTTCCCAAAAGTAACAGACAATAGTTAGTCTGTGAGAATACACCGCCTCAGCCTGTGACGTCACATGGCAATATTGCGGTCTGCGCTGAGGCCATTATAGAGAATGTCGTGATAAAAGTCGTTCTCTTTTTCAAGTACTTTCCGGAACACTCGAATAATTAATTAGACATATCGACAGATCCTACAAAGTGAGATGCTTTCGTGATTCCATTTTTCTAGTACCACTTGGCCGTCTTGTTCCGCTTATGATTCGATGAAGAATGGACTCAAGTAATTCATAAAACATATTAACAATCAAAAGCAAAACACTATCAATACAAAAATACATAACATTTTAACGAGTTGTCAGTTGTTCGTGTGGTTCAATTGTATGTTGTCATGACAGATATTAAACTATATCTTCTATCTGAATAATAGAAGAGAATTGGTATCCCATAAGTGTTGCTAACTGATTTCTCATGTCTGGTTGCAAATTGTTTCCCGTGGATTTTTACAAAAGGACGATGGCACCACCCGTTCAGAAAGCAATGGCAAACTACTGAACGTAATAAGGCATACAAAAAACCACAAACAGCGTTAAAAAACTAGGAATGATTCTCAAAGTCCTGTAAAGGATATGCAATTAAATTAACTCCGGACATGTCCATATGTGCTCCGACTCCTTCAAATGAATTCCACCGACTAAAAATACCAGTTAAATATACATGTTGTGCTGTTCATTTCTGTGCCCTTCAATTAAAGTTCTTACAATCTAGCTGTTGATGTGGTTTGGTTTAAATGTAAATCATCATTGCGGCCACACTCTATGAGAGTGTTCAGAATATCAGCTCTATCCATTGACCTATCCCCTGATGTGGCTTGAGAGCCAGCCAACCTGTCTGCTCTTTCATTGCTAACGACCGCATGCGCCCGGGACAAAGATAAGTGTAATTCTTCAAATTGTTGACGCTTGTAGTGATTCACGCCATTGTCTGCGCATAGAACCAACCTTCACCTTCCGCTTTACACTTATTGAATCACTCAGAATGTAGGCAGTAGTGTAGCTTTGTCACTCTATCCAGAGTAGTTTATCTGAGTGTAATCTCTGACACACTGCTACATGCACACATTTTGATACTCCAAATTTCAAAGTTATACATCTGTTTTCCACTTACTCTTTTGTTCTCACATTACTCTTCAACATTATCTTCAATTAAAAGGATTCATATATTTCTCATTTTATTCAGTAAATGAAAAAAAATATCGAACTAACGAAATCCAACAAAGATGGAATAAAGCAAATCAAATTATTGAACAAATGGCAACAATTTTAAAATGTAAGAATGTCACAATGAACACTAAAAGAGCATTATACAACACAATATGTCTCCTTACATTATGCTATCAGTATCAAACCTGGACGTTGACATCAAACTGTAGAAGAAAACTAGTCATGAGAGAAATGAAGTGTCTACACAGAATGCTGGAGTGACAAGAAGAGTTTGATTAGAAATGAAGTGTCTACACAGAATGCTGGAGTGACAAGAAGAGTTTGATTAGAAATGAAGTGTCTACACAGAATGCTGGAGTGACAAGAAGAGTTTGATTAGAAATGAAGTGTCTACACAGAATGCTGGAGTAACAAGAAGAGTTTGATTAGAAATGAAGTGTCTACACAGAATGCTGGAGTAACAAGAAGAGTTTGATTAGAAATGAAGGGTCTACACAGAATGCTGGAGTAACAAGAAGAGTTCGATTAGAAATGAAGACAATAGGAAAACAAGTGGGTAAAACTTCATCAAGAAATAACAAATGAAATGTTTTTTTTCAAATAAGCAGATTACCAAAAGACATTGCGCCTCAAAGAGCAATACTACACCGATAAAGTGATTACAAAGCAAAAGGCTGTCCATGCAAAAGGTGGAGCACAGAAATAACAGAGGCAGTGAAAAACACTATTTATTAAGTGCACACAAAAGTCCGTTCAAGAAATTTCATCTTATCCTGACGCTGTGAAACAAAATAGGATTAGATAAAAGAAGAAAAAATCTCATATATTTGAATATAAAAAAAATACACTATTTCTTCTTCTTCAGCGATCTCTGGTCATGCGCTTAATCAAATAAAATACACTATTTGATAAATTTGATTTGTTTCATTTCTAACTGTTGCAGAATTTTGGTATTATGTTTATTTTTGTCTTCCTTACTTCCACACTCGTCTGTGTAACCATATCTTCAATGCATTGATTTTGTTTTCTCTTTGTTTGTTCCTTGTTTATGTTTACAACCCCATACAACATTGTTGGATATATATACAACTTCGTGATTCTCCCAACTGTCAACTACCACTACAACCACTACCATCTCCATTACTTATATAACCAATACTACTTATCCTGCTATAACTAGGGATAACACGACAACTAACACTGCTACAACTAGTGATAACACTACAACTAACACTGCTACAACTAGTGATAACACTACAACTAACACTGCTACAACTAGTGATAACACTACAACTAACACTGCTACAACTAGGGATAACACTACAACTAACACTGCTACAACTAGGGACAACACTACAACTAACTCTGCTACAACTAGTGATAACACTACAACTAACACTGCTACAACTAGTGATAACACTACAACTAACACTGCTACAACTAGTGGTAACATTACAACTAACACTGCTACAACTAGGGATAACACTACAACTAACACTGCTACAACTAGGGATAACACTACAACTAACACTGCTACAACTAGTGATAACACTACAACTAACACTGTTACAACTAGTGATAACACTACAACTAACACTGCTACAACTAGTAGTAACACTACAAATAACACTGCTACAACTAGTGGTAACATTACAACTAACACTGCTACAACTAGTGATAACATTACAACTAACACTGCTACAACTAGTAGTAACACTACAAATAACACTGCTACAACTAGTAGTAACACTACAAATAACACTGTTACAACTAGTGATAACACTACAACTAACACTGTTACAACTAGTGATAACACTACAACTAACACTGTTACAACTAGTGATAACACTACAACTAACACTGTTACAACTAGTGATAACACTACAACTAACACTGTTACAACTAGTGATAACACTACAACTAACACTGCTACAACTAGTGATAACACTACAACTAACACTGCTACAACTAGTAGTAACACTACAAATAACACTGCTACAACTAGTGGTAACATTACAACTAACACTGCTACAACTAGTGATAACATTACAACTAACACTGCTACAACTAGTAGTAACACTACAAATAACACTGCTACAACTAGTAGTAACACTACAAATAACACTGTTACAACTAGTGATAACACTACAACTAACACTGTTACAACTAGTGATAACACTACAACTAACACTGTTACAACTAGTGATAACACTACAACTAACACTGTTACAACTAGTGATAACACTACAACTAACACTGCTACAACTAGTAGTAACACTACAACTAACACTGTTACAACTAGTGATAACACTACAACTAACACTGCTACAACTAGTGATAACACTACAACTAACACTGCTACAACTGAGTAACACTACAACAACACTGTACAACGTGATAACACTAACTAACACTGCTCAACTAGTGATAACACTAGAACTAACACTGCTACAACTAGTGATAACACTAGAACTAACACTGCTACAACTAGGGATAACACTACAACTAACACTGCTACAACTAGGGACAACACTACAACTAACACTGCTACAACTAGTGATAACACTACAACTAACACTGCTACAACTAGTGAGTAACACTACAACTAACACTGCTACAACTAGTGTAACACTACAACTAACACTGCTACAACTAGTAGTAACACTACAACTAACACTGCTACAACTAGGGATAACACTACAACTAACACTGCTACAACTAGGGACAACACTACAACTAACTCTGCTACAACTAGGGATAACACTACAACTAACACTGCTACAACTAGGGACAACACTACAACTAACTCTGCTACAACTAGGGACAACACTACAACTAACACTGCTACAACTAGTAGTAACACTACAACTAACACTGCACAACTGTGATAACACTACAACTAACACTGCTACAACTAGTAGTAACACTACAACTAACACTGCTACAACTAGTAGTAACACTACAACTAACACTGCTACAACTAGGGATAACACTACAACTAACACTGCTACAACTAGGGACAACACTACAACTAACTCTGCTACAACTAGGGATAACACTACAACTAACACTGCTACAACTAGGGACAACACTACAACTAACTCTGCTACAACTAGTGATAACACTACAACTAACACTGTTACAACTAGTGATAATACTACAACTAACACTGCTACAACTAGGGATAACACTACAACTAACACTGCTACAACTAGTGATAACACTACAACTAACACTGTTACAACTAGTGATAACACTACAACTAACACTGCTACAACTAGTGATAACACTAAACTAACACTGTACAACTGTGATAACACTACAACTAACTCTGCTCAACTAGTGATAACACTAAACTAACACTGTACAACTAGTGATAACACTAGAACTAACCTGCTACAACTATGTGATAACACTACAACTAACAGCTGTTAAGTGTCTACACAGAATGTTGGAGTAACAAGAAGAGTTCCATTAGAAATGAAGTGTCTACACAGAATGTTGGAGTAACAAGAAGAGTTCCATTAGAAATGAAGTGTCTACACAGAATGTTGGAGTAACAAGAAGAGTTCCATTAGAAATGAAGTGTCTACACAGAATGTTGGAGTAACAAGAAGAGTTCCATTAGAAATGAAGTGTCTACACAGAATGTTGGAGTAACAAGAAGAGTTCCATTAGAAATGAAGTGTCTACACAGAATGTTGGAGTAACAAGAAGAGTTCCATTAGAAATGAAGTGTCTACACAGAATGTTGGAGTAACAAGAAGAGTTCCATTAGAAATGAAGTGTCTACACAGAATGTTGGAGTAACAAGAAGAGTTCCATTAGAAATGAAGTGTCTACACAGAATGTTGGAGTAACAAGAAGAGTTCCATTAGAAATGAAGTGTCTACACAGAATGTTGGAGTAACAAGAAGAGTTCCATTAGAAATGAAGTGTCTACACAGAATGCTGGAGTAACAAGAAGAGTTCCATTAGAAATGAAGTGTCTACACAGAATGTTGGAGTAACAAGAAGAGTTCCATTAGAAATGAAGTGTCTACACAGAATGTTGGAGTAACAAGAAGAGTTCCATTAGAAATGAAGTGTCTACACAGAATGTTGGAGTAACAAGAAGAGTTCCATTAGAAATGAAGTGTCTACACAGAATGTTGGAGTAACAAGAAAAGTTCCATTAGAAATGAAGTGTCTACACAGAATGTTGGAGTAACAAGAATAGTTCCATTAGAAATGAAGTGTCTACACAGAATGTTGGAGTAACAAGAATAGTTCCATTAGAAATGAAGTGTCTACACAGAATGTTGGAGTAACAAGAAAAGTTCCATTAGAAATGAAGTGTCTACACAGAATGTTGGAGTAACAAGAAAAGTTCCATTAGAAATGAAGTGTCTACACAGAATGTTGGAGTAACAAGAAGAGTTCCATTAGAAATGAAGTGTCTACACAGAATGTTGGAGTAACAAGAAGAGTTCCATTAGAAATGAAGTGTCTACACAGAATGTTGGAGTAACAAGAAGAGTTCCATTAGAAATGAAGTGTCTACACAGAATGTTGGAGTAACAAGAAAAGTTCCATTAGAAATGAAGTGTCTACACAGAATGTTGGAGTAACAAGAATAGTTCCATTAGAAATGAAGTGTCTACACAGAATGTTGGAGTAACAAGAATAGTTCCATTAGAAATGAAGTGTCTACACAGAATGTTGGAGTAACAAGAAAAGTTCCATTAGAAATGAAGTGTCTACACAGAATGTTGGAGTAACAAGAAAAGTTCCATTAGAAATGAAGTGTCTACACAGAATGTTGGAGTAACAAGAAGAGTTCCATTAGAAATGAAGTGTCTACACAGAATGTTGGAGTAACAAGAAGAGTTCCATTAGAAAT
Organism: Arion vulgaris; assembly: GCA_020796225.1. Classification (NCBI taxonomy): domain Eukaryota; kingdom Metazoa; phylum Mollusca; class Gastropoda; order Stylommatophora; family Arionidae; genus Arion; species Arion vulgaris. Next base: position 40,834,467 of record CM036758.1, read on the forward strand.
GAAGTGTCTAAACGGAATGTTGGAGTAACAAGAAAAGTTCCATTAGAAATGAAGTGTCTACACAGAATGTTGGAGTAACAAGAAGAGTTCCATTAGAAATGAAGTGTCTACACAGAATGCAGGTGTAACAAGAAGAGTTCCATTAGAAATGAAGTGTCTACACAGAATGCTGGAGTAACAAGAAGAGTTCGATTAGAAATGAAGTGTCTACACAGAATGTTGGAGTAACAAGAAGAGTTCCATTAGAAATGAAGTGTCTACACAGAATGCAGGAGTAACAAGAAGAGTTCCATTAGAAATGAAGTGTCTACACAGAATGCTGGAGTAACAAGAAGAGTTCCATTAGAAATGAAGTGTCTACACAGAATGCTGGAGTAACAAGAAGAGTTCCATTAGAAATGAAGTGTCTACACAGAATGCTGGAGTAACAAGAAGAGTTCCATTAGAAATGAAGTGTCTACACAGAATGCTGGAGTAACAAGAAGAGTTCCATTAGAAATGAAGTGTCTACACAGAATGTTGGAGTAACAAGAAGAGTTTCATTAGAAATGAAGTGTCTACACAGAATGTTGGAGTAACAAGAAGAGTTCCATTAGAAATGAAGTGTCTACACAGAATGTTGGAGTAACAAGAAGAGTTCCATTAGAAATGAAGTGTCTACACAGAATGTTGGAGTAACAAGAAGAGTTTCATTAGAAATGAAGTGTCTACACAGAATGTTGGAGTAACAAGAAGAGTTCCATTAGAAATGAAGTGTCTACACAGAATGCTGGAGTAACAAGAAGAGTTCCATTAGAAATGAAGTGTCTACACAGAATGTTGGAGTAACAAGAAGAGTTCCATTAGAAATGAAGTGTCTACACAGAATGTTGGAGTAACAAGAAGAGTTCATTAGAAATGAAGTGTCTACACAGAATGTTGGAGTAACAAGAAGAGTTTCATTAGAAATGAAGTGTCTACACAGAATGCTGGAGTAACAAGAAGAGTTTCATTAGAAATGAAGTGTCTACACAGAATGCTGGAGTAACAAGAAGAGTTTCATTAGAAATGAAGTGTCTACACAGAATGTTGAGTAACAAGAAGAGTTCCATTAGAAATGAAGTGTCTACACAGAATGTTGGAGTAACAAGAAGAGTTCCATTAGAAATGAAGTGTCTACACAGAATGCTGGAGTAACAAAAAGAGTTCCATTAGAAATGAAGTGTCTACACAGAATGCTGGAGTAACAAGAAGAGTTCCATTAGAAATGAAGTGTCTACACAGAATGCTGGAGTAACAAGAAGAGTTCCATTAGAAATGAAGTGTCTACACAGAATGCTGGAGTAACAAGAAGAGTTCCATTAGAAATGAAGTGTCTACACAGAATGCTGGAGTAACAAGAAGAGTTTCATTAGAAATGAAGTGTCTACACAGAATGCTGGAGTAACAAGAAGAGTTCCATTAGAAATGAAGTGTCTACACAGAATGCTGGAGTAACAAGAAGAGTTTCATTAGAAATGAAGTGTCTACACAGAATGCTGGAGTAACAAGAAGAGTTTCATTAGAAATGAAGTGTCTACACAGAATGTTGGAGTAACAAGAAGAGTTTCATTAGAAATGAAGTGTCTACACAGAATGCTGGAGTAACAAGAAGAGTTCCATTAGAAATGAAGTGTCTACACAGAATGCTGGAGTAACAAGAAGAGTTCCATTAGAAATGAAGTGTCTACACAGAATGCAGGAGTAACAAGAAGAGTTCCATTAGAAATGAAGTGTCTACACAGAATGCTGGAGTAACAAGAAAAGTTCCATTAGAAATGAAGTGTCTACACAGAATGTTGGAGTAACAAGAAGAGTTCCATTAGAAATGAAGTGTCTACACAGAATGCTGGAGTAACAAAAAGAGTTCCATTAGAAATGAAGTGTCTACACAGAATGCTGGAGTAACAAGAAGAGTTCCATTAGAAATGAAGTGTCTACACAGAATGCTGGAGTAACAAGAAAAGTTCCATTAGAAATGAAGTGTCTACACAGAATGTTGGAGTAACAAGAAGAGTTTCATTAGAAATGAAGTGTCTACACAGAATGTTGGAGTAACAAGAAGAGTTTCATTAGAAATGAAGTGTCTACACAGAATGCTGGAGTAACAAGAATAGTTCCATTAGAAATGAAGTGTCTACACAGAATGTTGGAGTAACAAGAAGAGTTCCATTAGAAATGAAGTGTCTACACAGAATGTTGGAGTAACAAGAAGAGTTCCATTAGAAATGAAGTGTCTACACAGAATGTTGGAGTAACAAGAAGAGTTTCATTAGAAATGAAGTGTCTACACAGAATGTTGGAGTAACAAGAAGAGTTCCATTAGAAATGAAGTGTCTACACAGAATGTTGGAGTAACAAGAAGAGTTCCATTAGAAATGAAGTGTCTATACAGAATGCTGGAGTAACAAGAAAAGTTCCATTAGAAATGAAGTGTCTACACAGAATGCTGGAGTAACAAGAAGAGTTTCATTAGAAATGAAGTGTCTACACAGAATGTTGGAGTAACAAGAAAAGTTCCATTAGAAATGAAGTGTCTACACAGAATGCTGGAGTAACAAGAAGAGTTCCATTAGAAATGAAGTGTCTACACAGAATGCAGGAGTAACAAGAAGAGTTCCATTAGAAATGAAGTGTCTACACAGAATGATGGAGTAACAAGAAGAGTTCCATTAGAAATGAAGTGTCTACACAGAATGATGGAGTAACAAGAAGAGTTTCATTAGAAATGAAGTGTCTACACAGAATGATGGAGTAACAAGAAGAGTTCCATTAGAAATGAAGTGTCTACACAGAATGATGGAGTAACAAGAAGAGTTTCATTAGAAATGAAGTGTCTACACAGAATGCAGGAGTAACAAGAAGAGTTCCATTAGAAATGAAGTGTCTACACAGAATGCTGGAGTAACAAGAATAGTTCCATTAGAAATGAAGTGTCTACACAGAATGTTGGAGTAACAAGAAGAGTTCCATTAGAAATGAAGTGTCTACACAGAATGTTGGAGTAACAAGAAGAGTTCCATTAGAAATGAAGTGTCTACACAGAATGTTGGAGTAACAAGAAGAGTTTCATTAGAAATGAAGTGTCTACACAGAATGTTGGAGTAACAAGAAGAGTTCCATTAGAAATGAAGTGTCTACACAGAATGTTGGAGTAACAAGAAGAGTTCCATTAGAAATGAAGTGTCTATACAGAATGCTGGAGTAACAAGAAAAGTTCCATTAGAAATGAAGTGTCTACACAGAATGCTGGAGTAACAAGAAGAGTTTCATTAGAAATGAAGTGTCTACACAGAATGTTGGAGTAACAAGAAAAGTTCCATTAGAAATGAAGTGTCTACACAGAATGCTGGAGTAACAAGAAGAGTTCCATTAGAAATGAAGTGTCTACACAGAATGCAGGAGTAACAAGAAGAGTTCCATTAGAAATGAAGTGTCTACACAGAATGATGGAGTAACAAGAAGAGTTCCATTAGAAATGAAGTGTCTACACAGAATGATGGAGTAACAAGAAGAGTTTCATTAGAAATGAAGTGTCTACACAGAATGATGGAGTAACAAGAAGAGTTCCATTAGAAATGAAGTGTCTACACAGAATGATGGAGTAACAAGAAGAGTTTCATTAGAAATGAAGTGTCTACACAGAATGCAGGAGTAACAAGAAGAGTTCCATTAGAAATGAAGTGTCTACACAGAATGCTGGAGTAACAAGAAGAGTTCCATTAGAAATGAAGTGTCTACACAGAATGCAGGAGTAACAAGAAGAGTTCCATTAGAAATGAAGTGTCTACACAGAATGCTGGAGTAACAAGAAGAGTTCCATTAGAAATGAAGTGTCTACACAGAATGTTGGAGTAACAAGAAGAGTTCCATTAGAAATGAAGTGTCTACACAGAATGATGGAGTAACAAGAAGAGTTCCATTAGAAATGAAGTGTCTACACAGAATGCTGGAGTAACAAGAAGAGTTCCATTAGAAATGAAGTGTCTACACAGAATGTTGGAGTAACAAGAAGAGTTCCATTAGAAATGAAGTGTCTACACAGAATGATGGAGTAACAAGAAGAGTTCCATTAGAAATGAAGTGTCTACACAGAATGTTGGAGTAAAAGAAGAGTTTCATTAGAAATGAAGTGTCTACACAGAATGTTGGAGTAACAAGAAGAGTTCCATTAGAAATGAAGTGTCTACACAGAATGCTGGAGTAACAAGAAGAGTTTCATTAGAAATGAAGTGTCTACACAGAATGCTGGAGTAACAAGAAGAGTTTCATTAGAAATGAAGTGTCTACACAGAATGCTGGAGTAACAAGAAGAGTTCCATTAGAAATGAAGTGTCTACACAGAATGTTGGAGTAACAAGAAGAGTTCCATTAGAAATGAAGTGTCTACACAGAATGCTGGAGTAACAAGTAGAGTTCCATTAGAAATGAAGTGTCTACACAGAATGTTGGAGTAACAAGAATAGTTCCATTAGAAATGAAGTGTCTACACAGAATGTTGGAGTAACAAGAATAGTTCCATTAGAAATGAAGTGTCTACACAGAATGTTGGAGTAACAAGAAAAGTTCCATTAGAAATGAAGTGTCTACACAGAATGTTGGAGTAACAAGAAAAGTTCCATTAGAAATGAAGTGTCTACACAGAATGTTGGAGTAACAAGAAGAGTTCCATTAGAAATGAAGTGTCTACACAGAATGTTGGAGTAACAAGAAGAGTTCCATTAGAAATGAAGTGTCTACACAGAATGTTGGAGTAACAAGAAGAGTTCCATTAGAAATGAAGTGTCTACACAGAATGTTGGAGTAACAAGAAAAGTTCCATTAGAAATGAAGTGTCTACACAGAATGTTGGAGTAACAAGAATAGTTCCATTAGAAATGAAGTGTCTACACAGAATGTTGGAGTAACAAGAATAGTTCCATTAGAAATGAAGTGTCTACACAGAATGTTGGAGTAACAAGAAAAGTTCCATTAGAAATGAAGTGTCTACACAGAATGTTGGAGTAACAAGAAAAGTTCCATTAGAAATGAAGTGTCTACACAGAATGTTGGAGTAACAAGAAGAGTTCCATTAGAAATGAAGTGTCTACACAGAATGTTGGAGTAACAAGAAGAGTTCCATTAGAAATGAAGTGTCTAAACGGAATGTTGGAGTAACAAGAAAAGTTCCATTAGAAATGAAGTGTCTACACAGAATGTTGGAGTAACAAGAAGAGTTCCATTAGAAATGAAGTGTCTACACAGAATGCAGGTGTAACAAGAAGAGTTCCATTAGAAATGAAGTGTCTACACAGAATGCTGGAGTAACAAGAAGAGTTCGATTAGAAATGAAGTGTCTACACAGAATGTTGGAGTAACAAGAAGAGTTCCATTAGAAATGAAGTGTCTACACAGAATGCAGGAGTAACAAGAAGAGTTCCATTAGAAATGAAGTGTCTACACAGAATGCTGGAGTAACAAGAAGAGTTCCATTAGAAATGAAGTGTCTACACAGAATGCTGGAGTAACAAGAAGAGTTCCATTAGAAATGAAGTGTCTACACAGAATGCTGGAGTAACAAGAAGAGTTCCATTAGAAATGAAGTGTCTACACAGAATGCTGGAGTAACAAGAAGAGTTCCATTAGAAATGAAGTGTCTACACAGAATGTTGGAGTAACAAGAAGAGTTTCATTAGAAATGAAGTGTCTACACAGAATGTTGGAGTAACAAGAAGAGTTCCATTAGAAATGAAGTGTCTACACAGAATGTTGGAGTAACAAGAAGAGTTCCATTAGAAATGAAGTGTCTACACAGAATGTTGGAGTAACAAGAAGAGTTTCATTAGAAATGAAGTGTCTACACAGAATGTTGGAGTAACAAGAAGAGTTCCATTAGAAATGAAGTGTCTACACAGAATGCTGGAGTAACAAGAAGAGTTCCATTAGAAATGAAGTGTCTACACAGAATGTTGGAGTAACAAGAAGAGTTCCATTAGAAATGAAGTGTCTACACAGAATGTTGGAGTAACAAGAAGAGTTCCATTAGAAATGAAGTGTCTACACAGAATGTTGGAGTAACAAGAAGAGTTTCATTAGAAATGAAGTGTCTACACAGAATGCTGGAGTAACAAGAAGAGTTTCATTAGAAATGAAGTGTCTACACAGAATGCTGGAGTAACAAGAAGAGTTTCATTAGAAATGAAGTGTCTACACACAATGCTGGAGTAACAAGAAGAGTTCCATTAGAAATGAAGTGTCTACACAGAATGCTGGAGTAACAAGAAGAGTTTCATTAGAAATGAAGTGTCTACACAGAATGCTGGAGTAACAAGAAGAGTTCCATTAGAAATGAAGTGTCTACACAGAATGCTGGAGTAACAAGAAGAGTTTCATTAGAAATGAAGTGTCTACACAGAATGCTGGAGTAACAAGAAGAGTTTCATTAGAAATGAAGTGTCTACACAGAATGTTGGAGTAACAAGAAGAGTTTCATTAGAAATGAAGTGTCTACACAGAATGCTGGAGTAACAAGAAGAGTTCCATTAGAAATGAAGTGTCTACACAGAATGCTGGAGTAACAAGAAGAGTTCCATTAGAAATGAAGTGTCTACACAGAATGCAGGAGTAACAAGAAGAGTTCCATTAGAAATGAAGTGTCTACACAGAATGCTGGAGTAACAAGAAAAGTTCCATTAGAAATGAAGTGTCTACACAGAATGTTGGAGTAACAAGAAGAGTTCCATTAGAAATGAAGTGTCTACACAGAATGCTGGAGTAACAAAAAGAGTTCCATTAGAAATGAAGTGTCTACACAGAATGCTGGAGTAACAAGAAGAGTTCCATTAGAAATGAAGTGTCTCACAGAATGCTGGAGTAACAAGAAAAGTTCCATTAGAAATGAAGTGTCTACACAGAATGTTGGAGTAACAAGAAGAGTTTCATTAGAAATGAAGTGTCTACACAGAATGTTGGAGTAACAAGAAGAGTTTCATTAGAAATGAAGTGTCTACACAGAATGCTGGAGTAACAAGAATAGTTCCATTAGAAATGAAGTGTCTACACAGAATGTTGGAGTAACAAGAAGAGTTCCATTAGAAATGAAGTGTCTACACAGAATGTTGGAGTAACAAGAAGAGTTCCATTAGAAATGAAGTGTCTACACAGAATGTTGGAGTAACAAGAAGAGTTTCATTAGAAATGAAGTGTCTACACAGAATGTTGGAGTAACAAGAAGAGTTCCATTAGAAATGAAGTGTCTACACAGAATGTTGGAGTAACAAGAAGAGTTCCATTAGAAATGAAGTGTCTATACAGAATGCTGGAGTAACAAGAAAAGTTCCATTAGAAATGAAGTGTCTACACAGAATGCTGGAGTAACAAGAAGAGTTTCATTAGAAATGAAGTGTCTACACAGAATGTTGGAGTAACAAGAAAAGTTCCATTAGAAATGAAGTGTCTACACAGAATGCTGGAGTAACAAGAAGAGTTCCATTAGAAATGAAGTGTCTACACAGAATGCAGGAGTAACAAGAAGAGTTCCATTAGAAATGAAGTGTCTACACAGAATGATGGAGTAACAAGAAGAGTTCCATTAGAAATGAAGTGTCTACACAGAATGATGGAGTAACAAGAAGAGTTTCATTAGAAATGAAGTGTCTACACAGAATGATGGAGTAACAAGAAGAGTTCCATTAGAAATGAAGTGTCTACACAGAATGATGGAGTAACAAGAAGAGTTTCATTAGAAATGAAGTGTCTACACAGAATGCAGGAGTAACAAGAAGAGTTCCATTAGAAATGAAGTGTCTACACAGAATGCTGGAGTAACAAGAATAGTTCCATTAGAAATGAAGTGTCTACACAGAATGTTGGAGTAACAAGAAGAGTTCCATTAGAAATGAAGTGTCTACACAGAATGTTGGAGTAACAAGAAGAGTTCCATTAGAAATGAAGTGTCTACACAGAATGTTGGAGTAACAAGAAGAGTTTCATTAGAAATGAAGTGTCTACACAGAATGTTGGAGTAACAAGAAGAGTTCCATTAGAAATGAAGTGTCTACACAGAATGTTGGAGTAACAAGAAGAGTTCCATTAGAAATGAAGTGTCTATACAGAATGCTGGAATAACAAGAAAAGTTCCATTAGAAATGAAGTGTCTACACAGAATGCTGGAGTAACAAGAAGAGTTTCATTAGAAATGAAGTGTCTACACAGAATGTTGGAGTAACAAGAAGAGTTCCATTAGAAATGAAGTGTCTACACAGAATGCTGGAGTAACAAGAAGAGTTTCATTAGAAATGAAGTGTCTACACAGAATGCTGGAGTAACAAGAAGAGTTTCATTAGAAATGAAGTGTCTACACAGAATGCTGGAGTAACAAGAAGAGTTCCATTAGAAATGAAGTGTCTACACAGAATGTTGGAGTAACAAGAAGAGTTCCATTAGAAATGAAGTGTCTACACAGAATGCTGGAGTAACAAGAAGAGTTCCATTAGAAATGAAGTGTCTACACAGAATGTTGGAGTAACAAGAAGAGTTCCATTAGAAATGAAGTGTCTACACAGAATGCAGGAGTAACAAGAAGAGTTCCATTAGAAATGAAGTGTCTACACAGAATGTTGGAGTAACAAGAAGAGTTCCATTAGAAATGAAGTGTCTACACAGAATGCTGGAGTAACAAGAAGAGTTTCATTAGAAATGAAGTGTCTACACAGAATGTTGGAGTAACAAGAAGAGTTCCATTAGAAATGAAGTGTCTACACAGAATGCTGGAGTAACAAGAAGAGTTTCATTAGAAATGAAGTGTCTACACAGAATGCTGGAGTAACAAGAAGAGTTCCATTAGAAATGAAGTGTCTACACAGAATGTTGGAGTAACAAGAAGAGTTCCATTAGAAATGAAGTGTCTACACAGAATGTTGGAGTAACAAGAAGAGTTCCATTAGAAATGAAGTGTCTACACAGAATGCTGGGGTAAAAGAAGAGTTCCATTAGAAATGAAGTGTCTACACAGAATGTTGGAGTAACAAGAAGAGTTCTATTAGAAATGAAGTGTCTACACAGAATGCAGGAGTAACAAGAAGAGTTCCATTAGAAATGAAGTGTCTACACAGAATGTTGGAGTAACAAGAAGAGTTCCATTAGAAATGAAGTGTCTACACAGAATGCTGGAGTAACAAGAAGAGTTTCATTAGAAATGAAGTGTCTACACAGAATGTTGGAGTAACAAGAAGAGTTCCATTAGAAATGAAGTGTCTACACAGAATGCTGGAGTAACAAGAAGAGTTTCATTAGAAATGAAGTGTCTACACAGAATGCTGGAGTAACAAGAAGAGTTTCATTAGAAATGAAGTGTCTACACAGAATGCTGGAGTAACAAGAAGAGTTTCATTAGAAATGAAGTGTCTACACAGAATGTTGGAGTAACAAGAAGAGTTCCATTAGAAATGAAGTGTCTACACAGAATGCTGGAGTAACAAGAAGAGTTCCATTAGAAATGAAGTGTCTACACAGAATGTTGGAGTAACAAGAAGAGTTCCATTAGAAATGAAGTGTCTACACAGAATGCTGGAGTAACAAGAAGAGTTTCATTAGAAATGAAGTGTCTACACAGAATGTTGAGTAACAAGAAGAGTTCCATTAGAAATGAAGTGTCTACACAGAATGCTGGAGTAACAAGAAGAGTTTCATTAGAAATGAAGTGTCTACACAGAATGCTGGAGTAACAAGAAGAGTTTCATTAGAAATGAAGTGTCTACACAGAATGCTGGAGTAACAAGTAGAGTTTCATTAGAAATGAAGTGTCTACACAGAATGCTGGAGTAACAAGAAGAGTTCCATTAGAAATGAAGTGTCTACACAGAATGCTGGAGTAACAAGAAGAGTTCCATTAGAAATGAAGTGTCTACACAGAATGCTGGAGTAACAAGAAGAGTTCCATTAGAAATGAAGTGTCTACACAGAATGTTGGAGTAACAAGAAGAGTTTCATTAGAAATGAAGTGTCTACACAGAATGCAGGAGTAACAAGAAGAGTTCCATTAGAAATGAAGTGTCTACACAGAATGCTGGAGTAACAAGAAGAGTTCCATTAGAAATGAAGTGTCTACACAGAATGATGGAGTAACAAGAAGAGTTCCATTAGAAATGAAGTGTCTACACAGAATGTTGGAGTAACAAGAAGAGTTTCATTAGAAATGAAGTGTCTATACAGAATGTTGGAGTAACAAGAAGAGTTCCATTAGAAATGAAGTGTCTACACAGAATGCTGGAGTAACAAGAAGAGTTTCATTAGAAATGAAGTGTCTACACAGAATGCTGGAGTAACAAGAAGAGTTTCATTAGAAATGAAGTGTCTACACAGAATGCTGGAGTAACAAGAAGAGTTCCATTAGAAATGAAGTGTCTACACAGAATGTTGGAGTAACAAGAAGAGTTCCATTAGAAATGAAGTGTCTACACAGAATGCTGGAGTAACAAGAAGAGTTCCATTAGAAATGAAGTGTCTACACAGAATGTTGGAGTAACAAGAAGAGTTCCATTAGAAATGAAGTGTCTACACAGAATGCAGGAGTAACAAGAAGAGTTCCATTAGAAATGAAGTGTCTACACAGAATGTTGGAGTAACAAGAAGAGTTCCATTAGAAATGAAGTGTCTACACAGAATGCTGGAGTAACAAGAAGAGTTTCATTAGAAATGAAGTGTCTACACAGAATGTTGGAGTAACAAGAAGAGTTCCATTAGAAATGAAGTGTCTACACAGAATGCTGGAGTAACAAGAAGAGTTTCATTAGAAATGAAGTGTCTACACAGAATGCTGGAGTAACAAGAAGAGTTCCATTAGAAATGAAGTGTCTACACAGAATGTTGGAGTAACAAGAAGAGTTCCATTAGAAATGAAGTGTCTACACAGAATGTTGGAGTAACAAGAAGAGTTCCATTAGAAATGAAGTGTCTACACAGAATGCTGGAGTAACAAGAAGAGTTCCATTAGAAATGAAGTGTCTACACAGAATGTTGGAGTAACAAGAAGAGTTCCATTAGAAATGAAGTGTCTACACAGAATGCAGGAGTAACAAGAAGAGTTCCATTAGAAATGAAGTGTCTACACAGAATGTTGGAGTAACAAGAAGAGTTCCATTAGAAATGAAGTGTCTACACAGAATGCTGGAGTAACAAGAAGAGTTTCATTAGAAATGAAGTGTCTACACAGAATGTTGGAGTAACAAGAAGAGTTCCATTAGAAATGAAGTGTCTACACAGAATGCTGGAGTAACAAGAAGAGTTTCATTAGAAATGAAGTGTCTACACAGAATGCTGGAGTAACAAGAAGAGTTTCATTAGAAATGAAGTGTCTACACAGAATGCTGGAGTAACAAGAAGAGTTTCATTAGAAATGAAGTGTCTACACATAATGTTGGAGTAACAAGAAGAGTTCCATTAGAAATGAAGTGTCTACACAGAATGCTGGAGTAACAAGAAGAGTTTCATTAGAAATGAAGTGTCTACACAGAATGTTGACTAACAAGAAGAGTTTCATTAGAAATGAAGTGTCTACACAGAATGCTGGAGTAACAAGAAGAGTTCCATTAGAAATGAAGTGTCTACACAGAATGTTGGAGTAACAAGAAGAGTTCCATTAGAAATGAAGTGTCTACACAGAATGCTGGAGTAACAAGAAGAGTTTCATTAGAAATGAAGTGTCTACACAGAATGTTGGAGTAACAAGAAGAGTTCCATTAGAAATGAAGTGTCTACACAGAATGCTGGAGTAACAAGAAGAGTTTCATTAGAAATGAAGTGTCTACACAGAATGCTGGAGTAACAAGAAGAGTTTCATTAGAAATGAAGTGTCTACACAGAATGCTGGAGTAACAAGAAGAGTTTCATTAGAAATGAAGTGTCTACACAGAATGCTGGAGTAACAAGAAGAGTTCCATTAGAAATGAAGTGTCTACACAGAATGCTGGAGTAACAAGAAGAGTTCCATTAGAAATGAAGTGTCTACACAGAATGCTGGAGTAACAAGAAGAGTTCCATTAGAAATGAAGTGTCTACACAGAATGTTGGAGTAACAAGAAGAGTTTCATTAGAAATGAAGTGTCTACACAGAATGCAGGAGTAACTAGAAGAGTTCCATTAGAAATGAAGTGTCTACACAGAATGCTGGAGTAACAAGAAGAGTTCCATTAGAAATGAAGTGTCTACACAGAATGTTGGAGTAACAAGAAGAGTTCCATTAGAAATGAAGTGTCTACACAGAATGCTGGAGTAACAAGAAGAGTTTCATTAGAAATGAAGTGTCTACACAGAATGCTGGAGTAACAAGAAGAGTTTCATTAGAAATGAAGTGTCTACACAGAATGCTGGAGTGACAAGAAGAGTTCCATTAGAAATGAAGTGTCTACACAGAATGCTGGAGTAACAAGAAGAGTTCCATTAGAAATGAAGTGTCTACACAGAATGCTGGAGTGACAAGAAGAGTTCCATTAGAAATGAAGTGTCTACACAGAATGCTGGAGTAACAAGAAGAGTTCCATTAGAAATGAAGTGTCTACACAGAATGCTGGAGTGACAAGAAGAGTTCCATTAGAAATGAAGTGTCTACACAGAATGCTGGAGTAACAAGAAGAGTTCCATTAGAAATGAAGTGTCTACACAGAATGCTGGAGTAACAAGAAAAGTTCCATTAGAAATGAAGTGTCTACACAGAATGCTGGAGTGACAAGAAGAGTTCCATTAGAAATGAAGTGTCTACACAGAATGCTGGAGTAACAAGAAGAGTTCCATTAGAAATGAAGTGTCTACACAGAATGCTGGAGTGACAAGAAGAGTTCCATTAGAAATGAAGTGTCTACACAGAATGTTGGACTAACAAGAAGAGTTTCATTAGAAATGAAGTGTCTACACAGAATGCTGGAGTAACAAGAAGAGTTCCATTAGAAATGAAGTGTCTACACAGAATGTTGGAGTAACAAGAAGAGTTCCATTAGAAATGAAGTGTCTACACAGAATGCTGGAGTAACAAGAAGAGTTTCATTAGAAATGAAGTGTCTACACAGAATGTTGGAGTAACAAGAAGAGTTCCATTAGAAATGAAGTGTCTACACAGAATGCTGGAGTAACAAGAAGAGTTTCATTAGAAATGAAGTGTCTACACAGAATGCTGGAGTAACAAGAAGAGTTTCATTAGAAATGAAGTGTCTACACAGAATGCTGGAGTAACAAGAAGAGTTTCATTAGAAATGAAGTGTCTACACAGAATGCTGGGGTAACAGAAGAGTTCCATTAGAAATGAAGTGTCTACACAGAATGCTGGAGTAACAAGAAGAGTTCCATTAGAAATGAAGTGTCTACACAGAATGCTGGAGTAACAAGAAGAGTTCCATTAGAAATGAAGTGTCTACACAGAATGTTGGAGTAACAAGAAGAGTTTCATTAGAAATGAAGTGTCTACACAGAATGCAGGAGTAACAAGAAGAGTTCCATTAGAAATGAAGTGTCTACACAGAATGCTGGAGTAACAAGAAGAGTTCCATTAGAAATGAAGTGTCTACACAGAATGTTGGAGTAACAAGAAGAGTTCCATTAGAAATGAAGTGTCTACACAGAATGCTGGAGTAACAAGAAGAGTTTCATTAGAAATGAAGTGTCTACACAGAATGCTGGAGTAACAAGAAGAGTTTCATTAGAAATGAAGTGTCTACACAGAATGCTGGAGTGACAAGAAGAGTTCCATTAGAAATGAAGTGTCTACACAGAATGCTGGAGTAACAAGAAGAGTTCCATTAGAAATGAAGTGTCTACACAGAATGCTGGAGTGACAAGAAGAGTTCCATTAGAAATGAAGTGTCTACACAGAATGCTGGAGTAACAAGAAGAGTTCCATTAGAAATGAAGTGTCTACACAGAATGCTGGAGTGACAAGAAGAGTTCCATTAGAAATGAAGTGTCTACACAGAATGCTGGAGTAACAAGAAGAGTTCCATTAGAAATGAAGTGTCTACACAGAATGCTGGAGTAACAAGAAAAGTTCCATTAGAAATGAAGTGTCTACACAGAATGCTGGAGTGACAAGAAGAGTTCCATTAGAAATGAAGTGTCTACACAGAATGCTGGAGTAACAAGAAGAGTTCCATTAGAAATGAAGTGTCTACACAGAATGCTGGAGTGACAAGAAGAGTTCCATTAGAAATGAAGTGTCTACACAGAATGCTGGAGTAACAAGAAGAGTTCCATTAGAAATGAAGTGTCTACACAGAATGCTGGAGTAACAAGAAAAGTTCCATTAGAAATGAAGTGTCTACACAGAATGCTGGAGTAACAAGAAGAGTTCCATTAGAAATGAAGTGTCTACACAGAATGCTGGAGTAACAAGAAAAGTTCCATTAGAAATGAAGTGTCTACACAGAATGTTGGAGTAACAAGAAGAGTTCCATTAGAAATGAAGACTTGACAAAAAAAGTGGGTAGAACTTCATCAAGAAATAACAAATTAAATGTTTTTTTTTCAAATAAGCAGATTACCAAAAGACAGGGCGTCTCAAAGAGTAATACTACTCAGATAAAGTGAATACAAAGCAAAAGGTTGTCCATGCAAAAGGTGGAGCACAGAAATAACAGAGGCAGTGAAAAATACTATTTATGAAGCGCACACAAAAGTCCGTTTAAGAAATCTCTTCTTATCCTGACGCTGTGAAACAAAACAGAATTAGGTAAAAGAAGAATGAATCTCATATATTTAAACTTAACAAAAATATACTATTTGACAATTTTATTTGTTTCATTTCTAATTGTTGCAGAACTTTTTTATTATGTTTATTTTTTGTTTTCCTTACTCTCCACACTCGTCTGTGTAACCATATCTTCAATGCATTGATTGTGTTTTCTCTTTGCTTCTTGTTCATGTTTCCAACCCCATACAACATTGTTCGATATATATACAACTTCATCATTCTCCCAACTGTCAACTATCACTACGACCACTACCATCTCCATTACTTATATAACCAATACTACTTCTACTGCTATAACTAATAGTACAACTACAACAGCAACTACTGCTACTACTACTGATATTCGTCTACCATCAAGTTCTCGCATGTTAACAATAGATAGTGAAACACGTACAAACAAAGTACTATAGTTTTACAAAATACATAACAGTGACGATAAACAGCAACGTTTCGACAACAGGCTTTATCAGCAAACGAACAAACAGGAGTGACAAATTAAATGAAACACAAATGGACGACCAAATACAAACGTATCTAAGGAAAATCTGAATAAAAACGAATAACGAAATAAATGTAACACAAAAACACACATAATCAGAAATAGAAAAGAAACAATGAAACATCTAGTAAATATATAACTTGAATACATGCAACATATCCCATATAGATTATAGCATGGGAAGAGAAAGTACTAGAAGCATAAGAATGTAATACATGCAACACATTCTTATGCTTCTTAGTACTTTCTCTTCCCATGCTTTATAATCTATATGGGTATATGTTGCATGTATTCAAGTTATATATTTACTAGATGTTTCATTGTTTCTTTCTATTTCTAGTTTTTATGTGTGTTTTTGTGTTACATTTATTTCGTTATTCGTTTTTATTCCAGATTTTCCTTAGATACGTTGGTATTTGGTCGTCCATTTGTGTTTCATTTTAATTTGTCACTCCTGTTTGTTCGTTTGCTTGATAAAGGCCTTGTTGGTCGAAACGTTGCTGTTTATCGTCACTGTTTATGTATTTTGTAAAACTATAGTACTTTGTTTGTACGTGTTTCACTATTTACCAAGTTTTACTGCAGTCTTCCCCTATTTCGATATTAACAATAGATGCGCTGTTAACAATAGATGCGCTGTTAACAATAGATGCGTTGCAAACTTTCTCACAAAATGATCTCTATATCTATCTCAGTGACACAAAATCACATTAGTCGCGACCTACTTGATTGGTTGTAGTGTCCACATAAAATAGAAGGTCATTATCTCTTTGAATAATGAATAATGGGATTCCGGAAGAACAGAAGCTGTACAGACGCGATTTTCGCCCTCACGCAGTTAGTGGAAAGGACGGTCGAATCCGACAATCACCTGCACGTTGCATTTGCAGACCAGGAAAAAGCGTTCGACCGCGCAGAAAGGCACAAGTTTTTGCAAATACTATCAAGCTATGGCGTTAATGACCACCTAACCAACCTTTGTAAGAGCCTTTATACAAACAGCCAGTGTACGATTCGAACAAACACAGGAATATCAGAACATTTTCACATAGGGTCAGGCGTAAGACAAGGTTGTGTACTATCTCTGCTGCTGTTCATCACATATATAGACCAAATCTGTAAAACAGCTAACACCAGCGAAGGAAACAGCGTCGGGGAACACTTAAACTTTCTTTTTGCAAATGATCAGGCAATCATATCAACAACAGAAGAACAGCTACAACAACAAATTAACAGACTCCAGTTTACATGTAATGAATACAATATGAGAATAAACATCGACAAAACCGAAGTAATGACATTCACTAGAGAGAAAAGCGCTACCAATATCTCCGTCGACAATCGCCCCCCAAAACAAGTAAAAGACTTAACATACGCGGCGAGCATTTTCTCAGCAAACGGATGAATAACTAATGAAATTTAACACAGATACAACAAAGCAAATCACATGATAGGACAAATGGCGCCAATTTAAAAATACAAACAAGTCACCATGAATACAAAAAGAGCAAGGAAGAGCAAAACACAACCTTTTCCCCACGTTAAACTATCGGTGACAAATCTGGACACTGACATCAAACGATAGAAGAAAACTAGTTACGACAGAGAGGAAGTGTCTACGCAGAATGTTGGAGTATCAAGAAGAGACTGGATGAGAAATGAAGACATCAGCTAAAAAAGTGGATACAACATCAGTACTTCTTCTTCTTCTTTCGATCGTTCTAGGCTAGTTGTTATCATTCTTATTGTGATATATAAAATGCCAAACATCAGAACGTAATGTACGTGCACCAAACTTCAGCACCTATTTGAGCACAGTTGCTTATCCTTCGGTGGGGTGTTCGATTTCAGTCAGTTATTGTGTGCGGTTGGCTCTCCGATAGGCTTTGACTGTCCCCAGTCGTAACCCACAAGGCAGTGGGTTGCTATTTTCTTTAGGGCAGCGACCCTCAGAGGGCCTGCCCTCCGGGGCTTATGAACGCCATCTGCCTAGCAAAACCGGTCGTTTTAATAAACACCTTGGTTTGCCGCCCGTTCAGGTTTGTTTGTCGTATTCTCCGCTAGGCTTTGATTGTCCCCAATCAACTACAAGGCAGCAGTAGTTCCTGCGAGCGGAAACGCGCACTGTCTTTACCTCTGCTGGGCTTTCCAGTTGTTCTGTACATTTGGGTGGGACGCACACCCTGCCTACCGCTGCCAAGCTTATCGCTGCTGCGCTTGCAGCTGCCGCGCTTGCTGCTGCCGAGCTTGCCGCGCTTGCCGCTGCCGCGCTTGCAGCTGCCGCGCTTGCAGCTGCCGCGCTTGCACTGGTTTTACCTCTGCTGGGCTTTCCAGTTGTTCTACTCATGTGTGTGGGACTCACACCCTCTTGCCGTGCCGGCCTGCCCCTCGATGAGGCTCACTATGACTTTGCCAGCGTGCTTGCTAGCTCTGCCCTGATGCCCTGTCACCATCGACTTTTTCCGTGTTCACATTTTTGCCACATATGGCACCACCCTTGCAACGTCCGTATGCGTGCTCGCTCTGTCCTGGTGCCTACCACACCATTTCAGTCAATTCCCTCTGGGGTGTAAGACTTCGGGGACGGGGGAGGGGGGCTGGCAAACTCGAGTTTCGCCCCATGGTGCCCACGTGCAATTCAGCTCGGCTCCCAGCACACTCATCGGCTCTAGAGATGCGTTTCCAGAGAGAGTGTGCGCGGGCTACGAGTTTCGCATTACGCGGGTCAACGTCCCCTCGATGGTTTTTGATTCGTGCCTCTCTGTGATTGGGGCTAGACTTTTGACTTATGTAGATCGTCTTGCGGACATTTAAGCGGAACTCATCACCCGTCATGTTAATCGGCTCAAAGAGAAGTGCATCAAGAGAGAGAATGCGTGGGTTCCGAGCTTCGCCCCGCAAGGTTCCACAAGTATCATCGTACTAGCTTTTCCATCGTACGGAAGATTCGAGCATTAATAGTCATTCTGGGAGTTCGCTCGTCTAGTTGCGAGCGAATCCCATCAGGCATGACTATCTTTGCATCTCTACTTGCCCCAGAGTAGCTCTCCCACGGCACCTGCCCTCTTAGCAAGAGCGGAACTCCCGTCTGTTACCAGGGTCACCACTTGGAGGTGAGAGCAGGAGAATTAGAGCCACCCCCCTAATCCTGGCCCGCCGCTTCCTTGCGCTTTTGACCGCAACATCAGTACTAAACTTCATCAAGAAACGACAAGTTAAATGGTTCGACCAGATAAGCAGATTACCAAAAGACAGTACACCTCAAAGAGCAATGCTGCTCCGATATGATGGGTACAAAGCAAAAGGCCGTCGACGCAAAAGAAGCACCTCAGAGATAACAGAAACGACGAAGGACACTATCTACGAAACGCACACAAAGACCCGTTTTATAAATGTCTTATTGACCTGACGCTGTGAGGCAAATAGGAAAAGAGAAAAGAAAAGAAAGAAAAAGAAAGATCACTGACCACACTTTGCTACACTTAGATTACTGACCACACTTTGCTACACTTAGATTACTGACCACACTTTGCTACACTTAGATTACTGACCACACTTTGCTACACTTAGATTACTGACCACACTTTGCTACACTTAGATTACTGACCACACTTTGCTACACTTAGATTACTGACCACACTTTGCTACATTTAGATTACTGACCACACATTGCTACACTTAGATTACTGACCACACTTTGCTACACTTAGATTACTGACCACACTTTGTTACACTTAGATTACTGACCACACTTTGCTACACTTAGATTACTGACCACACATTGCTACACTTAGATTACTGACCACACTTTGCTACACTTAGATTACTGACCACACTTTGTTACACTTAGATTACTGACCACACTTTGCTACACTTAGATTACTGACCACACTTTGCTACACTTAGATTACTGACCACACTTTGCTACACTTAGATTACTGACCACACATTGCTACACTTAGATTACTGGACACACATTGCTACACTTAGATTACTGACCACACATTGCTACACTTAGATTACTGACCACACATTGCTACACTTAGATTACTGACCACACTTTGCTACACTTAGATTACTGACCACACATTGCTACACTTAGATTACTGACCACACTTTGCTACACTTAGATTACTGACCACACTTTGTTACACTTAGATTACTGACCACACTTTGCTACACTTAGATTACTGACCACACATTGCTACACTTAGATTACTGACCACACTTTGCTACACTTTGATTACTGACCACACTTTGTTACACTTAGATTACTGACCACACTTTGCTACACTTAGATTACTGACCACACTTTGCTACACTTAGATTACTGACCACACTTTGCTACACTTAGATTACTGACCACACTTTGTTACACTTAGATTACTGACCACACATTGCTACACTTAGATTACTGACCACACATTGCTACACTTAGATTACTGACCACACATTGCTACACTAAGATTACTGACCACACTTTGCTACACTAAGATTACTGACCACACTTTGCTACACTAAGATTACTGACCACACTTTGCTACACTTAGATTACTGGACACACATTGCTACACTAAGATTACTGACCACACATTGCTACACTAAGATTACTAACCACACATTGCTACACTTAGATTACTGACCACACATTGCTACACTTAGATTACTAACCACACATTGCTACACTAAGATTACTGACCACACATTGCTACACTAAGATTACTAACCACACATTGCTACACTTAGATTACTGACCACACTTTGCTACACTTAGATTACTGACCACACTTTGCTACACTAAGATTACTGACCACACTTTGCTACACTAAGATTACTGACCACACTTTGCTACACTTAGATTACTAACCACACATTGCTACACTAAGATTACTGACCACACTTTGCTACACTAAGATTACTGACCACACTTTGCTACACTAAGATTACTGACCACACTTTGCTACACTTAGATTACTGGACACACATTGCTACACTAAGATTACTGACCACACATTGCTACACTAAGATTACTAACCACACATTGCTACACTTAGATTACTGACCACACATTGCTACACTTAGATTACTAACCACACATTGCTACACTAAGATTACTGACCACACATTGCTACACTAAGATTACTAACCACACATTGCTACACTAAGATTACTGACCACACTTTGCTACACTTAGATTACTGGACACACATTGCTACACTAAGATTACTAACCACACATTGCTACACTAAGATTACTAACCACACATTGCTACACTAAGATTACTAACCACACATTGCTACACTAAGATTACTGACCACACTTTGCTACACTTAGATTACTGGACACACATTGCTACACTAAGATTACTGACCACACATTGCTACACTAAGATTACTAACCACACATTGCTACACTTAGATTACTAACCACACATTGCTACACTGAGATTTCTAACCACACATTGCTACACTTAGATTACTAACCACACATTGCTACACTTAGATTACTAACCACACATTGCTACACTTAGATTTGTAACCACACATTGCTAAACTTAGATTTCTAACCACACATTGCTAAACTTAGATTTATAACCACACATTGCTAAACTTAGATTACTGACCACACTTTGCTACACTAAGATTACTGGACACACTTTGCTACACTTAGATTACTGGACACACATTGCTACACTAAGATTACTGACCACACTTTGCTACACTAAGATTACTGGACACACATTGCTACACTAAGATTACTGACCACACATTGCTACACTAAGATTACTAACCACACATTGCTACACTTAGATTACTAACCACACATTGCTACACTGAGATTTCTAACCACACATTGCTACACTTAGATTACTAACCACACATTGCTACACTTAGATTACTAACCACACATTGCTACACTTAGATTTCTAACCACACATTGCTAAACTTAGATTTCTAACCACACATTGCTAAACTTAGATTTCTAACCACACATTGCTAAACTTAGATTACTGACCACACTTTGCTACACTAAGATTACTGACCACACTTTGCTACACTTAGATTACTGACCACACTTTGCTACACTAAGATTACTGGACACACATTGCTACACTAAGATTACTGACCACACATTGCTACACTAAGATTACTAACCACACATTGCTACACTTAGATTACTAACCACACATTGCTACACTGAGATTTCTAACCACACATTGCTACACTTAGATTACTAACCACACATTGCTACACTTAGATTACTAACCACACATTGCTACACTTAGATTTCTAACCACACATTGCTAAACTTAGATTTCTAACCACACATTGCTAAACTTAGATTTCTAACCACACATTGCTAAACTTAGATTACTGACCACACTTTGCTACACTAAGATTACTGACCACACTTTGCTACACTTAGATTACTGACCACACTTTGCTACACTTAGATTACTGGACACACATTGCTACACTAAGATTACTGACCACACATTGCTAAACTTAGAGTAAATCTAGAGAGAATTCTTCTGAGCAACAAATGTGAAACATCATCATCATCAAGTATCATGTCTCTTGCAGAACGTCATTCTTATCACAGACTTCCTGAATAACTATACTTCTCTAGCAAGTTTTTCCGTCTCTTCTCACGTCTTGTTCAAGGTTTCTTTGATGTTCTGAAGTCAACTATGTCTTTGTCTTCTACTGTCTCTACTCCCAGGAACCATGCCTTCTATTACTGTTCTCTTCAAACCTCCATGTTGTTTAACGTAACCGAAATATCTAATTTGCCTGGACATGATGTTGTTTATGAGACAATGCTCAACGATATGTAAATCTTGTAGTATGTTCTTGTTTGTTTTCTTTTCTTTCTCCAGGGCGCTCTAAGAATTTTGTGGAAACAGCTTATTTCAAACGCTTTGATAAGTTAATGAAATAATTAATATTAACAACATTGAAACATATTTTAGGAAAGTGTATACATACACACATGTAACAGGATAGTCACAGTCGCTCAGAAAATTGGGGAAATGACATAAAACTAAACTCTACCAACTCTACATATATGTCTCAAAGCAAAGCATTTCTGCCTGCAAACAGCTCTCATGTCTTCATATTTGGAATTGCTCTCTCAAACTCAGCTTCTCTATACAAAACTCTGTAAATCTTTCCCCAAACTCAGCTTCCCAGTCACCAAATTTGGAAATATTTCGTAAACTCAACTTCCCAGTGCCAAAATTTGCAACTATTTCCCCAAACTCAATATCTATGTCTAAAAATATGCAACTTTTTCCATAAACTCATAATCTCTATCCCAACAATTTGCAACTATTTCCCTACACTCAGAAATTATCTGTTATCAATATCTTCTACTATATGTTCATAGCAAAGGATTTGAAAGCAATGTTTGTGTGGTGTAAGTTTGTGAAACTGTTGGTGTTAGTTTGTAAAACTGTTGGTGTAAGTTTGTGAAATTGTTGTTGTAAGTTTGTGAAACTGTTGATGTAAGTTTGTGAAACTGTTGGTGTAAGTTTGTTAAATTGTTGTTGTAAGTTTGAGAAACTGTTGGTGTAAGTTTGTGAAACTGTTGGTGTAAGTTTGTGAAACTGTTGGTGTAAGTTTGTGAAACTATTGGTGTAAGTTTGTGAAACTGTTGGTGTAAGTTTGTGAAATTGTTGTTGTAAGTTTGTAAAACTGTTGTTGTAAGTTTGTGAAACTGTTGGTGTAAGTTTGTGAAACTGTTGTAAGTTTGTGAAATTGTTGGTGTAAGTTTGTGAAATTGTTGTTGTAAGTGTGTGAAACTTGGTGTAAGTTTGTTAAACTGTTGGTTTAAGTTTGTAAAACTGTTGATGTAAGTTTGTGAAACTGTTGTTGTAAGTTTGTGAAACTGTTGGTGTAAGTTTGTGAAATTGTTGGTGTAAGTTTGTGAAATTGTTGTTGTAAGTTTGTGAAACTGTTGTTGTAAGTTTGTTAAACTGTTGTTGTAAGTTTGTGAAACTGTTGGTGTAAGTTTGTGAAATTGTTGTTGTAAGTTTGTGAAACTGTTGGTGTAAGTTTGTGAAATTGTTGGTGTAAGTTTGTGAAATTGTTGTTGTAAGTTTGTGAAACTGTTGTTGTAAGTTTGTGAAACTGTTGTTGTAAGTTTGTTAAACTGTTGTTGTAAGTTTGTGAAACTGTTGTTGTAAGTTTGCGAAACTGTTGGTGTAAGTTTGTGAAACTTGTACACGGTGACTAAGGACAAACATTCCCCTACCTCCAGGTAGCAGTTAACAGACTAGACAGGTAGTTGATAGATGATAGAGAAAAGTTAGGGAACACCGTATGCAAGAAATGCACACCAATCATGCACACCTTGGTAATAATGTAGAGACTAGAATTAGTTGAGTTTGACGTAGCATGACGACAGAAACTAAAGTTAAGAAGACAACAACATAACGCAAGAAGTACGATAGAAACCTTGGTAGGTGACAGACGTGTTTGTGTGAACGATGATTGAATTAACATACATTAAGAAACCACAACATATGTCTGTTGTATTATTGTCAACTAACATCAACAACCTACCAAGATTAGCAACATCAAATATCAATTATAAAGGACTTCCTATTGGTGGTGTAAATTTATTATGAAATATTTATTACCTTTTTTTTGTTTGAGATGTAGTTAGGGGTGAAAAGTGCTGGGGGCCCTTGGAGCTAGACTATGTGTGTTTATATATTTTATTTGTGGTCTGGTTTATGGCGTCTCTAGCTTAAGCAGTGGTGAGCTCGATCACAATCCAAGAGTAGCTGGTATTAAGTCCACGGAGGGCAGTTTGGAAGCAAATTTGTTCCCCATGAATTCTACGAACGGTAAAAATAGAGCTCACCATTTAGAAAGCAATGGAAAACTACTGAACATATATGTGGTTTCTAGAAAGTCAACGACTCATTTACTGTGGTTGATCACCGCATGACTATGGAGATCACTACTGCCTCCAGGGCTCTGTCATGGGTGGCTGAGCAACATGTTACCCATACGATCATCATATCAGACTCGATGAATATGCTTCAACTGATTGAATCTGGAAGTATACGTGTGGAATGGGTGGACATCATTCGGAGATCACATCTCAAGAAAATGGCTTGGCTGTACACGCCTGGACATGCTGGAGTGCGAGATAACGAGCGTGCTGACTCTCTTGCAAACAATGCCCCGTCTCAAGTGGACAGAAGTATGGACAGAGCCGATATCATCAATGTGGTACGCTCGCAATTGTGTGACATGGGCGGGTCTCAGACACTGGAACGAGTTCGAGAATTAGGCGTTAAGTTTGGACATGCCAGACAGTGTCGTCTTCGTGGTAGAGAGAGAAGATATAGTAATCAACTTCTCATGGGTACTGTTAGCAAATAGACTTTGGAATAGCTGCTGTAACTGAGCACATAACATAACATAACATGACTATGGTTGATGGTGACGTCTTGTAAAGGAAATGTCACGACTTTTATTTCTGTCTGCTTTATTGTCTATTTTTCTCTCTTACCTTTATAAGTTATATATGACCTGCAGTTAATTTCTCCATACCACTCTCTCCTGGGCAACACGTTCAATCTCTTATGTGGAATTTAGTCCGAAACTCCTTACCAATATAAGCTTGGTTTATTAGTTTTTCATGAATTGCTCTAATAATTATTTTGTAGAATGTGAGTAATGAGCTAACAAATTTGTAATAATTTTTATTTAGAGAACGTTAATGAAACTATTTTATACACATTTTATTAGGTCTGTTTGCTAGGAAGAAATTGTTGATATAGATTTCATCAAATATAGTAATGATCCACTGTATGCATAGTTTTCTAAAACTGAACGTCAAGAACGATATCGAGATGAAGACCACGAAAAAGATGCATAATAACACAGCAGAATTCTGTCAAAATTCAAAAATCACTCTCATCCACGCGACTAGAGTTGCGCAAGAGAAAAACAGAAAACCATGACAGTAGACAACAATGTGGTAACAGTAGGACAACATAAGATAAAGTCGAAATAATGATATATAAATATATATTTCTATACAAAATGTGTGTGGATACTCAACGCTATCATAGATTATATTATTATAGAATGATTATCTAATCCATGTATTATCAGAACATGAGAAACAGTATATGCAACAAGTCATAGTTAACTGAGACCACAATGAGAGTTATACAGTGCTACATAGAACCAGTACTGACATACGGATGCAAGTTGTGGACAATAAACAAACAGATGGAAAAATCTCTAAGGGACACAAAGAAATGGTTTTACAGAAGAATAATGAGAATCTCATGAACTGCTAAAATGACTGATGTTGAGGTGTTAAATGAGATCAAGACACATAGGAAACTTATTATCAATATAAGAAAGAAGCTACCATCACGTTTGGGATATGTGATGAGAAATGAAGGTTTAGAACACATTGTAACAAACGGTAGAATCGAGGGTAGACGAGACAGAAAAAAAAAGAGTGAGAACATTTTGGATAGCCTGACTTCATGGCACGGAAGAGTGTCAACATCTGAGATGACAGCAACAAACTAGAGACAGAGATTTGAGAAGATCCATGATCGTCTACACCAGCCGGCACTGCACATGATGATGATGTTGATGATTACTAATACTGTTTTTTCTAGAAATATATTTTTGGTATTATTTTCATAAAAAAAATATATATATATAAATATTTCTATAAAAATTGTGTGTGAATGCTCAACGCTAGTACATATTATACAATATTTTAGAATAGTTATCAAATTCATGTTTTATTAAACACTTTAGCCACAATGTGATGCTGATCTGGACAGTGTACAACAACAAGAAGTGTTATTATAATGCAAATATAATCTTTGTTATCTCCATAAAATATTCTGTGTGTGTTCATCAACTCCAACAACGATAGCAAGAAGAAGATATTTTAATGAATATTTACTAGTTTTCATTGTTTTGTTTTGTTTGTCAGCATGGACAGACACAAGTAACTGTCTTATTGTATAGAGATGACGTAGTTTGTGAAATGTTCTTCTGTTAGTCTGTATTACATTGAGATAATTTCTGAACTGAAACTGAGGCAGAGCGGTTGTGTAGCAGTGTTCCCAACAGTTTCAGTGTTCAATATTTTCTATTAGTTTCTCAAAGTATGTCTTTCTTCATTGTATCTTTCATCTGTTTGATGACAGTTTATATATTATTTGGTAAGTACATTCTAACTCATACTTCGGTTAGTTTAAATGCTTATCATGTAGTATCTATATATATTTCTGTTTAATTTTATTTCTTTATTCTGGAATGTCATAACTGAAATGTAGTTAGATTTGAGACAATCAAAGATTAACGGAGTAAACCGTACACAAAACTGAACTGTAGGCAAACCAAGTAGTCGTAAAAGACGGGTAACCTGGGCAGATGACTCTCCACAACCGGGAGGGTAGGTCGTCTAAGCGTAGCTACCCTAAGATAAAATAATCCGGCTGGGGACAGTCGAGGCTGACGGACAGCGAATCCAGTAAACGCTGGCTGAAACCGGACACGTCGCCGAAGGATAAGCACCAGAGTTCCAAATGGCGCTGAATGATGTGACGTAAAAAACGTTCTTGGCAAAGGCTGTACATATATATAACAATAGGAATATCCAAAATGGTCGAAAAATAACGATCGCAAGAGAGAGAGAGAGAGAGAGAGAGAGAATGTCATAACAATTCCAACTGAAATCGCTGCTCAACATCTACTAAGCAAAGGTGTCCACATTTTTAAAATAAATGACAAATGTTCGATTGAAATGTGGCTTCAATTCTAACATATACCAGAGAGAGTTGGAAATTGACTAAAGAAATAGAAAATAAGTTGATTGCATTTGAAAATAGATGTCTGTGCAAAATAAAAAAAAAAAGATAAAATGGGACAAATTCAGGAGAAGTGATGAAATCAGAAAAATGCCTGGTCAACGATTAGTAACAACTGTTATAATACGACTAATAACAACTGTTATAATACTACAAGTAACAACTGTTATAATACTACTAGTAACAACTGTTATAATACAACTAGTAACAACTGTTATATTACGACTAGTAACAACTGTTATAATACAACTAATAACAACTGTTATAATACTACAAGTAACAACTGTTATAATACTACTAGTAACAACTGTTATAATACAACTAGTAACAACTGTTATAATACAACTAGTAACAACTGTTATAATAC